>CM053030.1:480268799-480297378 GCA_028564925.1 Lithobates sylvaticus
ACCACAACACCATTATCCTGTAGTTTTTAAGGTCAAAGATACAACTATGTTGGTGTCCCTTGTTAATTTTACATTGTATTTTTTAAAATATAACTTCCTACTCCCAAACTGTCATTTGAAGTAAAACACATAGCCAAGTGTTATTCTCCACAATTTTTTTTTATTGTGCATTAAAAAAAGAAAACAAATAAAATTAGACATGCTATCTGCCAATAGAACTTAACCAAAAAGTGCATTCTATGCATCCAAAAATATAGAAAATAGAACAAATCAAATCATTATTCAACCAAAAAATAAAATAAAAGCCTCATGCATGTGTACTGCTTCTTAATATAGGAGGTCAACAATGCCAAGAGTTGGTGAAAGCAGGGGTCCGTAATCCGGAGATAATTCCAAAGATCATCCGGATTATTCTCCTGGAGCTCCCGCAGCAAAGGCATATGACATAATTGGTCATGATTAATTAGGCAACCTATTTTTGGTCCAAGTAATCCCCCTCCTCCTGTTCCTGGACTGGATTTGGGCCAAAGCAATAACTCCAAGGCCAATAATAAATAACACGTTATCTCCTCCGATTAGGCAACATGGCTGGTTGATGAAGGCCGTTCAGAAACAAACAGAAAAGCATGAAATGAAAAGCGCAAAATGAAAAGTGCGAATCAACACTCACCAAACTTCTACTATCACGAAATTAGCAGAAGGAGCCCAAAGGGTGGTGCATGACAATTGAACTTTCTCTTTATCGGCTCGTAGTACGTCTAGTACGTCACTACGTTCGTGCTTGTTGGCCGACAATTGCTTGCAGTTTGTATGCAAGACAAGTTTTGGGCCAACGCCCTTCAGACAAAAGTCCGAGGCTTTGTCTGCGGAAAATCCGATCGTGTGTACGAGGCTTAAGAGTATATTTTCAGTTAACACATTATTATATGTTCTGTCCTATGCCCAATACCTCTGTATTGGGCATCTGTAAAACCTATGTCTGTAATGTTGGAATGCATCTTTTTCTCTAAATAAAAAGTTTAAAAAAAAAAAACATTTATACATACAGTTGAATATTTTTACTTATGTTTTTTTGTGCAATTGCGTATAGTTTATACACAGTTTTTGTGTGTGTGTGCAAAATTTAAGTGGGCAGGTCTGGATGAAGTCCAGGGCCAAATGTTTGTCCCAGTCCAGCCCTGCTGATAGGCGGAATTGATGAGCACTGATGGGTGGCATTGATGAGCACTGATAGGCAGCATTGATGGGTACTAATAGGCGGCATTGATGAGCACTGATAGGCTGCACTGATGATCAGGGCACTAATTATCAGTGTAAACAATTTACTGACATTGTTGCCTCTCTTTTCCTTGCACAGACACAGCATCGGAGGAAAGGGCTGCCGATAACCAGCAAGTCTGTTTACATGTGATCAGCTGATCACATGGTAAAGAGCCGCTGTGATTGCGCTGGATCCAAGGGGACACGTGGGAGGCAGGGTTCTGGGAGGATGTCCATGGACGCCCTCCCAAAATTGGGAGCCTGGGGGTTGGATGGAAGGGGGGGGGGTCAAGGGGGCCCATCATGGTTCTAGTTACACCTCTGGGCTCAGGTAAGTATTTAGAGGGGCTGCTGCACAAAGAAGGCTTTTTACCTTCATGCATATATGCATGAAGATGCATGCATAGAACAACTTTAAAGGTGCAAAGGCAGTGGAGGGGGATGTATACAGTATATGCCATGGTCGCAATGCTTTGTGGTGTAAAATAATTATCCCTAATTGTCAACTGAATCGGGGCACCCTGCAACCATGTGCAATGCAAGCAGTTGTGGCACGCTGGTTCAGGGTGGTGAAGTGATATAATGCCTCCTCACCGCCTGTCAAATACCCTCTTCAGAGGGCAACACATTAACTAGATGTTAATGTAGTTAAAAGTTTCAATCATATCTCCCCTTTCACTTCTTACCCCAGGACTGTTCTGACCTCAGAAGCCTTGCCTTGTGGATGTAACGCACAAGGTGGAGACAGACGCATGTCGTCATCACGCTACTCGGAAACTGATGTGTGAGTCAGTGTGGAGGATACCCAGACTGATCACTGCATGATTCTGTCTTAAAGCTATATGCCACCTTTTTATGTGAGTACAATATTGCTGTCTATTTTAATAAAGTATTATGCAGAGAGCACAAGGAGTGTTTATTTTTGTCTCTGACAGAGGAGGAGAAGGGAAGAAATGCATTATTGACCTACGGAGGTGTAGCACCCTGGTCCTCAACAGGGCTGCTAATAAATCTAGTTGTGCTAGGTGGTAACTAGCCTGGCTAATTGGTTGGTTGATCCACTGATTACTGCCTTAAGTCTGAGTTTGGGGTAGTCTCTCTTCTGTGGAGGGGTGAGCACCTTTTTTTTTATCTGTGTGTGGAGACACGTGGTGAATCTAAAAGACAGACTATCACTCGTACTGTTATATGTATTGATGCAAGATACTATTAAAAATAACTATTATGGGACTTTTTATTATTCATTGACTGTTTATGGACTTAAACACTCTATTGCCCCGTACACACGGTCGGATTTTCTGACGGAAAATGTCCTATCCGACCATGTTGTCGGAAATTCCAACCATGTGTGGGCTCCATCGGACTTTTTCCATCTGAATTTCCGACGGATAAAGTTTGAGATCCCGCTCTCAAATTTTCCAACAACAAAGTCCTATCGGACTTTTTCCGATCGTGTGTAGCGAATTCCGACGGACAAAGTGCCAAGCATGCTCAGATTAAATTACGAGACCAAAGCTATTGGCTACTAGCCTCTACGTAGTTCCGTCGTACGCAACGAACGTCACCACGTTCAAAATGATCGGATTTTCCGACAACTTTGTCCGACCGTGTGTATGCAACACCAGTGTCGGACAAAATCCGTCTGAAAAAATCTGACGGATTTTGTGGTCGGAATTTCCGACCGTGTGTACGGGGCATATCTGTTTGCTGAAGTTTGTTGCAAGATTTCATGCTTTTGGTAGTCTTCCTTATAACGCTGCACTGAATATTTTTAATTTTTTTTAGTGGATGTGTATGGATTATTTTTGGAGAATAATGATAATGTTTAAGTCTGATTCCATCTGAACCCAATGTAATACCCTCCTCCTGGGCTTATAGAAGAATACTGTAGCAAAAGTAAAATAGAACCTCCAAAACATGCATTTTGTATTTAAAAAATATGATAATTACATTGAATGTTGCACTCTGATAACAGCACCATTCTGTGATTTTTATGTTTATTTATATGATCAACTAAGGCGAGGCTGGTATGGAAATAGTTATGTGCTGGCATAATGCAAAGAACGACCTCATCAATGCAATGTCCTTGATTAAAGTTCAGAGGAATGGCTTTCTCCTTGAATTCTGACATTTGATGGAATGAGATTGCTGGGAGCATGATTCAGCAGAGGCGTGCTGTGTCACATCAGCTCATCAATTGATCCTTACTTACTGAGACTGCACTACCTACATGTATAATGATAATGAGTATCATCACTCATTGACACCGCACACACCCTGAACCGACACGGTGCAGTCTACAGATGTGCTCTCCTCTTCTTTCTCTCCTTTCTTCCTATATTTATTCCTTTCTTCCTCTTTTTTTCTCTGCACTTCTTCATCTGTTTCCTTCTCTCTCTGTTTTTCTTAGTAATATTAGAATCACGTTCATATATTATGGATATTGTAGAGAGGGGAGAAAGTGGACTTTTCACTAAGTTTACAAGTCTGCGTGAATAAATTAATTGCATGTCATAATATCCAGTAACATGATCATTTAAACAAAAAGCTGTAACTATTATCATTAGAGACCCGTCAGGTTATTATTATTATTGCCATTCAGGATTTTTGTAGTGCCAACAGTTTGAACAGCGCTTTACAATATAAATGCTGCAGTAGAGAGAAACACAACCAAGAACTGCATAAGCATTGAAATATACTGTACTGGCAGGGCCGTTTTTTCCACTGGGCATGCTGGGCAGTTGCCCGGGGGCCCCACTTGTCTGGCGGGCCCCTTCCAGGGCTGATCCCCAGCGCTGCAATCTGCTGCTTAAATTGACTGACTGCACTGGTTGCTTACTTCGCCGGCCGGCATCTAGCTACCAACCAGTGACGTCAATCAGAGGCCGCGGCCGCCCCAGCATTCATAGCACACTGCGGCTGCCCCAGTGGCTACTGAACAGGCTCCGCCCACCTCTGCCATGTTCTTCAGACAGCATGGAGAGGGAGCAGAGCAGAAAGACGGCCCTTGATAGCTGGCGCTGCCTTGCTGCTGTGAGTGACACACTGTACTGCACCAGGCCGGCGGCCTCAAGTAAGTCTAACAATGTCTACTTAATTAAGTTCAAGTTGTGCATCAAACACAGCCACTGTGGGTGCCCCTCAAAAGCTGCCACTGTGCCCATCAAACAGCCCCTGTCCCCATCAAAGCTGCCACTGTGCCCATCAAAAGCTGCCACTGTGCCCATCAAAAGCTGCCACTGTGCCCATTAAACGATGCCACTGTGCCCATCAAACGCTGCCACTGTGCCCATCAAACGCTGCCACTGTGCCCATCAAACGCTGCCACTGTGCCCATCAAACTCGTGTTATATTGTCCAAACGTTGTGTTAATGTTTAAACACTGATTTTGTTGGAAGTACCAATAAATATAGCCTTATTGATAATTTGCATTTTTATTCTCGTGCGTGATCCTGTAGACAGGGCCCCAGTGCACTGTATTGCCCGGGGGCCTATAATGCTCTTAAGATGGCCCTGTGTACTGGTGCATGCAGGGCCGTCTTTAATATTGATTGGACCCTGGGCAAAACTTTTCTTGGGTTCCCCCCGCCCCCCCCCCCCATGCAGTTTTTCTCTCCACCTGCTCTGAGACATACAATAAATAGCGGCTATACTCAAAATCAGTTTACTGAATCAGATCAGGCAGCTATTGTGATTGGTTGCCAGAGGTTACAGCACACATTACGGCTCTCTTAGTTGCTAGAGGTTACAGCACATGATTCCGCCCCTATTTACATATGAATGCTGCCACTATTTACATATGAATGCCAGTAATTTACATCTAAACACAGGGTCTGCAGGTGAGTCATCTTTATACAACAATAGGGCAGAGCTGAGCAGCATTAGTAGCAGCACTTCGCACTGAGATATTGGGACACAGCACAGGACTAAAACCTCAAGGGACGAGTAAATTTAAACCAGGATAGTTGGCAAGTATGAGGCAGCTGCTTTGGGCCCCACAACAATGACAGGGCCCAGGGCAGCTGCCCCTTTTGCCCTGCCTTAAAAACGGCCCTGGGTGCATGGTCAGAGGAGGATCGGTGTGCAGGCAGTGCTCCTGAGTTGCTTCTTACTTAATGCCTGCATGTGGGTTCTACCTTTTGTAGTTCAATCCCAGTACCAGAACCTGGAAAAAGCCCAGTCTGCTGGAAAGTTAAGTATAATATGGGGGGGGGGGAGAGGATCAGATGTGGAACAGAAAACATTTATATTAGGATTAAAGTGAATCTATGCTTTGCCCATACAGGACAAAGCAACAGGTTAAGCTTTGTCTGTATTTACATCTTCTTTTAGTAAAGATGCATCAAAATTTCAGCAGCCAAAACATATCAGCCTAAATTGTAATTTTGGCATTTTGTTGATAGATAAAAAGGTGGCGCACGCAATTTTGCCGCGATTTTACTGTGCTTATGGTGTGTTTTTCATAGGTCACATGACTCAAAACTGCATAAAAACGTAACATGGATGCGTTATTGATGCGTTCTTGCTGCGTTTTCAATGCATTTCAACTGGGAGGTGTGTTTTTGGTGCAGTTTCTTTAATTGACCAAAAATGCAGCAAGCAAGATTTTTAACACCACAATGGAAGCGAGAGGGAAGAGAATCACCACTCCAGGTGGATATATGGATACAAGACTCTCCTCAAAACTGGAATACCAGGTGCAGGCTAAGCATATAGCACATGAAGCAAAAAGGACATTCTGGACAGCCGCACTCCGGAATAAAGCCCCATACACACGGTCGGACTTTTTCATCAATTTGGTCCGATCGGACAAGGTTGTTGAAAAATCAGACCGTGTGTATGCACCATCGGACAGTGTTCGTCGGTTTGTCCGTCGGACAAAGTCTTATCTCCTGCTGGAAAGATTTCCCGTCAACCCGGTCCGATCACACCAAATCCGAGCGTGTGTACGCTTGTCCGACGGACAAAGTGCTACGCATGCTCAGAAGAAATTCTGTGACGGAAGCGCTCGGTCAGGTAAAACTACCTTTCCTAATCGACACAGCACATTCGTCACGCTGCAATGTTAAAATGTCTTTAATGCAGCGCATTCTCTTTTTCTTTACAATGCAACAAGAATGACATGTTTTAGCTGCTCCTATTCACCCGCACTTCTCACAAACTTACTTCTTTATTACTTTGCAGCATTTATACACTACATGTTTATTTTTACTCTGAACGGAAAAGAATCTTTGTTATTTTTTTACCATGATTTGTCTTTTTTTTTTTTTTTTTGGGGAATACATATTTGAATGAATTTTTTTTTTTTTTTTTTTTTTTTGGAGGGGGGTTGTGTGTCTCAAATTACCAAAAACACATTATTTACATTTGTATTTCTTGCTTAAATTTACTAGGAGGTTGTTTGTTGTTGTTGCCCCTTGTTAATTCTACTTTAGGATTAGTGAAATGTACCAGCCTACTCAAAGAAAAACTGTCATTGTAGCAAAGTAAAACACAATAGTCAATGATTATTTCAAATCAAAAAAAACCTTTATTTAGGTCACACCAACAAACCAAAGAGGAACGCAGCCATGGTGAAACTTGGGGAATTTGCAAAGTCTTGGCCCCCCACGGCAACCATCATTGTCCAAGCGTAGAAAATTGGGGGCCTGAGGAGTACGTATATTAAGGGGAGTGCAATCTGGTCGTGAAGTCCAAAGTATCCGGAACTGCAGCAGATGCCATCTAGGTCCCCAGGCTCTGGTACTACAAGAGGCTCCATCTTCTCTCACACCAGACTGATTGCAGGTCGTCACTCTCAGGTCTTCCTTCCACGCTTCCTTCCACGCTGTGGCTGTCGTGCTGGTGGGGTGGCAGAAGGAGGAGGAGGAGGAGGAGGAGGCGGAGCATGGTAGCTATGGCAAACATGTGTGACTGGGGTCATCTCCCCAGCCCTACCCTTATTTAGGACATGGAGGATGAGCCCCTCACACATGTTGCGTTGCCCCACCTCCATACCCATCATTTTTGTGACAACCACCGAGCCAAAGGTCTCCTCGTCGGCGGGTGTGGCATGTAGGGAGTCTGAAGCCTCTCTGATCATGCGGAGCGCTGACTGTGCCGCATAACCCCCCCTTCTCGCCCTTTTGTAGGGAAGGCGGAGGAGAGGGATTTGGGAGTCAGTCAGGCTCCGAGGCCTAGCCCCCTCTTGGCTGCCACTACCCAGCTGGTGGCTGCCACTAACCCCTGCCTCCTCCTGACTGCCACCTTCCACAGCCACCTCCTGGCTGAGGTCTTCCTGTGTAGGAAAAAGGGACATAGTTTCAGTTATTTGTTCATCAAACACACACAATTCTCATCTAGTGACTGGTGCAAAATGTTTACAAATAGAAAACCATACAATTCTCAGCCCAGCAGTTTAGATTCTGGCCCCAAATGTCTCCCACACCACTGTCTGTTGATATGTCAAACACGTTAGGAACTAAGCAATTGGCGATCCTGAATTAAGTGAACATCATTCATTATTCCCATAAATGGTAACAAAACTACTATACCTGGAACAAGCTGGGCTCCTCCACCTCTTCCAGACTGGAAGGCCCAGGTTGCTCCTCGGAAGCCTCATCAGGGGTGGGCTGTGCGCAAGGAAGCGTGGAAGGAGGAGTTGAGGTTGGCTCCGTGACATCAGCCTGGTCCTTCAGAAAATGGAGACTCTGATAGTACCAGAGCTTGGGGACATAGACCTCATCTGCTGAAGTTGCAGTTTCCTCAGACTTCACGACCTTCTTCCTCTCCCTGATATACGCACTCCTCAGGCTGCCAATTTTCTTTCTAATATCATCAACAGTTGCCGTGGGGAACCTTGGCTTGACAAATTCCACAAGTTCCTCCAGGGCTGCGTGCCTCTTTGGTTTGTTGGTGTAATGTGGGTGTATACCCTGCCACAATATGGGAAAATCCCTGTATTTGGCAATGAAGAGGGGGAGAAAACTCATGTCGTTGAATCCCTTCATATCAATCTCTGCAAGACACAACAACACACCAAACCCTATAAATTATGTCAGGCTAAACTCTCCTAATCTTCTCCATAAAGAAGCCTCAAGTTCAAATCAGTCTAGGCTAGTTATGTACCAACGTTAAATTGTACCTTCGTTTGTAGCGATCGTCTCGTGTGAGTTTTCTCTCCCCTCGTCTCCCAGATCGTGGCTACGACACAGGCGTGTGACGTTTTATATACACTGCGCATGCTTCAAACTCCGCCCGCCCCTGACGATCTTTCTCGTCTATTCCCCACCCCTTCTCTTTACGGCGTAGTGGGGAGAGCACATGGCGGGGACACAGCAGGTGCGCCACAAATATCCCACCAACGAGGAGGAGGACGAGGAAAGTCCGGAGGCAGAAACGTCCCGATCCCGGAACCTGAAATTCAAGGCCTCCAATATGTCATTTGGAGAAATGTTGGAGATGGTGGACATATTAAAGAGGAGCGACTATGATGGGAAGTATGGGCCTTACCTCAACCCCAATGTCCGCAAGGCCAAGATCATGTCTAAAGTTGTGAGAAGGCTGTACAATAATTTTGGGGTACAACGATCCAAGGAGCAACTCAGGAAACGCTGGTCAGACCTGAAACTGAGGGAGGCCGATCAGTACAGAAAGATCAAGAGAATTCTTCAAAAAAGTAAGTAGTTGTGTTTTGTGTTTGATTTCTTGCTTGCATACTGCTCCATTGTGTTTTGATTTTTACCAAGTTGTACATTCCAAAATGGCCACTTTCAGGTTCGTCTGTGCATTCGATCGTACTCAGCCTCGATCTTTCTGCCACTGTCATGGTCGTGTGTGTGTGCATTCGATCGTACGCAACCTCGATCGTTCGGCCACTTATAATACGATGTTTGGTGTTTTTTTGGGGAAAGGAAGTTTGTTCTCACTAGAAATGTCATCAAGAATGTAAAGCCAATTTATTCAATGTAAAGGAGAGGTCACTCAGTAGCTGTTTACCCATCTGGACTCTAGAGCACTAGTGCTGGGACACCCAAACCCCCTTTTTATTATGCTTTTCCACACATGTGCTCCAGTGGATACTAGAGGGGGGTCTCCATCACACAAACTTCTACCAAAAAGCTAGTCAGTTTAGCACCTTTACAAAGTGACTTCATTCATGTAGTTGACATTTGTAACTGGCCAAACTAAAATAGTGTCCGTCACTTTCAAGCAATGTTTGTCATTTCCTATTTCTGCCCTCAATAGCTTGTGTTGCTAAATCTTCCTTTTGGACATTCTCATAGGGGAGCGAAAACTTGGGCCGTCTGAGGAAACCCCCAAACCAACACCTACCAAAAAAGGGGAAAGAGCAGAAGCAGAGGAGGCGGAGGAGGAGGAAGGAGAGATCATCGAACTTGGAGAAATTGTCACCACAACAGGTGAGTGTGGGAGAACACAGCTACTGGTAAGCTAATCCATGTATGGCTGCCTCATTTCCAACACCCCATTTTTGTTTGTTTGTGGTTTTTAGGTGACGTGGATGTTGTGGAAGAAAAATCGCACTTTACCACAGAGAGTGCCCACGTACTCATCGGAGAGATAATGGTCTGCAATAGAGATCTAGATTACATAAAGCAAAACATCAATGATGTTCAACAAAAATTGAAGAACATCATTGATGTTTTAGGAAAAATATGAAAACGCACCAAGTAATTTAACACACATTTGTGCCAGCTTCAGAACACATTTGCAACTTAAAAACTGTCTGAAATTTGGAACATGCACACATTGTGTCCACATGTGCTAGCTCCCACCATGGTGGATGAATGGCAACGTTTTTTTGGGGGTGCAAACACTTTACGAACTACGAAAGTGGTTGTGGTGAAGGGGTTGCACCCCCAAAAAACGTCCATTCATCCCCATGATGGAAAATGGCACTTTTGAAGCTTCTAGGCATGTGTTTTACCATCTAATGACCATTTTCAGTCCCAAATTGTGTGCATGTTCCAAATTTCCACTTTTCGGGGGTGACCCCCCCATGTGATGAAGGCAAGATCAAACACACTTTGAACATATAGTCATGTCTGATCTTGTCTTCACTTTACAAAGTTGAACTTTCCAAGTTCCTAGGTTCTGTTTTGCTCCATGCCTGGTTTTACCAATTGCGGAATGTTTGTAAACAATGTTGTAAATAACCAAGATGTTGTCAGTTTTGGCGTGAAGATTGTAAACGCACTTGGGAATGTTTTCCTAGTAAACTTTTTTATTTTTCTAAATGTGTGGCTTCCTTATTTAAAAAACACAATGCATTATGTATGTAAAATGAAAAGGATATGGGGGGCAATGGGTGTTATTTACTAAAGGCAAATCCACTTTGCACTCCAATTTTCTTTCCCGGGGAACTTTTTCAATGCACTTGTAGAGCATAGCGGATTTGACTTATGTAAATGACACCCACAGTGCTTTGTACGAAAACACGGAGCACAGCATTTTGGAGAATACACACATGTCAGACCTGGTGATGAAAAGGAGTATTTTGGGTGTCAGTTATGCAGTACAAACCTTCTCTAGACCAAAGATTAGGTAGCAAACACACAACATGAGAATAATCTTTTTGGGAAGAAGAGACTGTTACCTCCTTTTGCCCAGAAAGTGCATTCCCACTGTCGAAGGCAAAGGGAAAAAATGTCAAAGTAAAATAAGCTAAAAAGAAGACTGAAATGACATGAAATCATAGGTTGGTTAAAATATCAGATTTATTAAAAAATGCCTCTCACACATCGTCAGGCAGAGCAATGGCCCCCCTACCCACAAAGTACTGCATATATTGGTCCCGGACCACACGGGCATTTAGAGGGGGCAAGCCTGGACGTGCCACTCGAAGGGCTGTGAGTTCGGCATTTGGAGGGCCCTCCACATCTGGGCCAACGGGCACCACATAGTTCCTGTTATGTCTTTTGAGGAAGTTGTGCAATATGCAACAGGCAAGAACTATGTGGTTCAGTTTGTATTCCGCCAAGTTAAATGCCGTCAGGAACAGGCGGAAGCGGCTGGCCAGGATGCCAAAAGCGTTCTCCACAACTCTTCTGGCTCTGGACAGCCTGTAGTTGAAGACCCTCTGGTCCGGGGTGAGGGTCCTCATCGGGAACGGCCTCATCACATGGGGAGTCAACGCAAACGCTTCATCTGCGACAAAGACGAAGGGGAGTCCTTCGGCATTCTCCTCTGGAGGTGGCAAGCACAGACTGCCACTTTGGAGACGCCAGTAGAACTCCGTGTGCGTAATGGCCCCACCATCCGATATCCGGCCGTTCATCCCCACGTCCACATACATAAACTCGTATGTTGCCGACACCACCGCCAACATCACTACACTATTAAACCCTTTATAATTATAATAGTAGGACCCCGAGTTGGGCGGTGGGACGATGCGGACGTGTTTCCCATCAATTGCCCCTCCGCAGTTAGGAAAGTCCCAACGGCTGGCAAAGTGGGAGGCCACAGTCTGCCATTCCTGTGGCGTGGAAGGGAACTGTGGAGTGAAACAAGAAAAAAAAATTAGTCACTTTGCACCTAAACATTGCAAGCAGATTAGACAATCAACATCTTGGAACAAGAGCATTGTCTAAAATTGGAGGCTGGAAAGTATTTGCACAGAAAAGTAGAGGCTCCCCTTCACAGATTACTCACCCCCCCATCAATCCCCCCCCTTCTGTTGGGCCATTGGCAATAACTAGGGGTTTTGGGGGGGGGGGGGGGGTGGTGGACAGCTAACCCTCTGCACTTCATTGATTGGCAAATGGCTCAATAATGTGGGCTAGTTTGGCCAGACCCTCTGTACTTAACACTATTGGCAGGCCACAGGAAAGATCAACTAACATTTCAGCCCCCCCCCCCCCCCCCCCCCAAAAAAGGCAGGCACAGTGTGACATTATTAAATTACCAAGCAAGCTAATAGGAGGGAAAGAAGACAAAAAAATAGGAAATGGAATGTATGGAGGCAGTCCCTTGCACTACATGCTTTGCTGAATTCATCCCTAAAGATGCGCACTATAAAGAGGTAGGTATATAGTGTGTATGGACCTTGGGAAAGCCAGCAGATAAAGGATTGGTACCATCTGACAGAGCAGTTGGGGGAGGGGGTTCCTAATGAGTTTGCCCCCCCCCCCACCAAAAGAACAAAAAAAGGGGGCTCTACATGAAGTAAACCACACAGCAAACATTTGTGCATATTTTAGGGGGGTTTTTGGGGCAAACAATACTATGCAGCAGACAAAAGACATTGCTTAAGTGACTAGGCCATAGGTGTCTATTGGGGCAGAAGAGCATGCTGGTGAGGTAAGTGAAGGGAAAAATGCATGAAGGAGAAAAGGGGCACAGCATATTAGAACATATTGCAATCATGGTAATTAGGGAAGGAGGTCAAAAATACAAGTCATTAGCAAACAGAGCATACATAGAAGGGAATAGTAAAGTAGAAATGTTACCTTAATATAGTCCTCCTGCAGGACCTGAATGATGGCAGAACAGGTCTCTGGAATAATGATTCCCAGGGCCTGGGGAGAGATACCTGAAGAGAACTTCAAATCCTGAAGACTTCTCCCTGTCGCCAAGTACCTCAACGTGGCAACAAGCCTCTGCTCCGGAGTAATGGCTTGTCTCATGCAGGTATCCTGCCGGCTGATAAAGGGGGTCAGCAAAGCCAAAAGACGGTGAAAATCGGGGTCCGTCATCCTGAGAAAGTTCCTGAAATCATCAGGATTATTCTCCCGGATCTCACGAAGCAAAGGCATGTGCGAGAACTGGTCACGCTGAAGCAACCAATTCTTGGTCCACATACTCCTCGTCACTCTGTTCATGGACGGGTCTTGGGTCAAAGCTAAAAGCCCGACACCAATTCCGCGTACAGCACGAACTCGGCGACGAGTACGCACGGGAAACATCGCTCAGAAGGTCACAAAAGGTCGGCTGGTCAGAACGGACAAACAGAAAGCACCGATAAACAGCAAGGCCTGAAAGAACGAAGTGAATACCAGCAACGAGCAGACAATAAGCAGTGCAAATCAAAGCGTCCTATATCAAGATATAGGCCGCAATGACCAACAAATGCGAACTGACTACACGCACTAATAAACAGATACGCACGACAAGCACAAACTGAAGAGCAGTAACGATCTGAGTCAGAAAACTGAGAAGCGCGAATCTTAAGTCACCAAACTTCCACTAACTCTCGATAAACACGGGATCAGCAGAAGGAGCCCAACGGGTGCCTGACGTGGTGCTGAACTTCCCTTTTGTAATCTCGTGGACGACGACTTACGTCACGACGTTCTTCCGGACCGGATATTCCGACAACGTAGTCCGACCGTGTGTACGCAACGCCAACATCGGACAAAGTACGTCGGACAAAGTCCGACCGACCTGGTCCGCGGATTGTCCGAGCGTGTGTATGGGCTTAACTCCTCCACAGTAAGGATACACTGAGAAGGGGGAAAGCAGACATCTTGTTATACCCACTGGAGTTTTGCATTTCACAGTTATTTTTAATAGTAAACGGAGCTTATATGGTGAAATACAGTATTTAGAAATCAGACGGACTCTTTAGATGTTGAATTTTAAAAGCAGGGGCAAACCTGCTGCTCCATTCTCGGTGTATCGTTACTGTGGAGTACAGGATGTAGCAAGATGGCGACGACAGAACGTCACTTCCAGTACCAATTCTGACGGTTTGCCAAATCTGATGGAACACTGGCATGTGGATGCAAGCTGCCTTTTAGTTACACTAAAGTCGCGTACACACGATCGGACTTTCCAATGGGAAATGTTCGATGACAGCCTGTTGTGGCAGTAAATCCGACTGTCTGTATGCTCAATCGGACAATTGTTGTCGGACTTTCCAAAAACAAATGTTGGCTAGCAGGTTTTCAAATTTTTTCCGCGGACAAATGAGTGTTGTCGGATTTTCCGAGCGTGTGTACACAAGTTTGTACAAACACGCATGCTTGGAAGCAAGGATGAGCCAAAAGTGGTCGGTCTTGTAAACTAGCGTTTGGAATGGAGAATTAACATTTGTGACGTGGCAAATTATGAAATCCAAATGCAGCGCACAATTCTCTTCTTCTTTAATGGGATAATAATGAAGCTGCTTTGCTGGTGATACTGATGGAGTTATTGCAAATTCTTTTTCAAAGGCTTTTTTTTTTTCTAGTGATATCAAGAATAATATTATTATGCTTTTTTTGTTTTTATTTGGGCAAGTTACCACAACACCATTATCCCGTAGTTTTTAAGATCCAAGATACAACTATGTTGGTGTCCCTTGTCAATTTTATATTGTATTTTTTTAAATGTAACTGCCTTCTCCCAAACTGTCATTTAAATTTTTTTTATTGTGCATTAAAAAAAGAAAACAAATAAAATTAGACATGCTATCTGCCAATAGAACTTAACCAAAAAGTGCATTCTATGCATCCAAAAATATAGAAAATATACCAAATCAAATAATTATTATTCAAACAAAAATAATGTCAAAACAATAACTCCAAGGCCAATAATAAATAACACGTTATCTCCTCTGATTCCACAACATGTCTGGTTGACGAACGGCCGTTCAGAAACGAACTGAAAAGCGCAAACTGAAAAGCGCAAATCAACACTCAACAAACTTCTACTGAATAAATGAATGAATGAATGATTTGTATAGCGCTACAAATGCGAACTGAATCGCCTCAAGGCGCTTGTCTGCTCCTGTTGTCATGCAATATTTAGAAGAGGTCGGTCTTGAGTTTTTTCCTGAAGGCCTGATGGTTTTCTTCTAAGCGGATGTTGTTTGGTAGAGCATTCCATAGTCGAGGTCCCTGTACTGCGAATCTTCTAACTAACTAACTAACACGAAATTAGTAGAAGGAGCCCAAAGGGTGGCGCTAAAGAGCTGAAAAACCACGTAGTACGTCTAGTACGTCACTACGTTCATAATTGTTGGCCAATAATTGTGTGGCCATGTGTATGCAAGACAAGTTTGGGCCAACGACCTTCGGACAAAATTCCACGGTTTTGTTGGCCAACAATCCGATCGTGTGTACGAGGCTTTAGTCACAGGTTTTCATTGTGCACATTACAACCTTCTAGCTGCCAGGTGTCCTAACGACCAATGGCGTCATCAGTTGATAAGGAGGAGGAATGTGTCCTGCATAGCATCCTTGTTTGACCCTCCCCTGCCCCTCTCCATCAGCGGTGGGGGTCACATTAGCGGGGTTATAGAGAAACATTGGAATACTAGTCAGTACCACTTTGCAAAAGTGTATTTGCTTTGGAAGAATAAATCACCTCTTACGTTGGGTGTTCTACTGGGACTTGTTGCTGCATTATGTAAAACTATTAGAATAGTTTTTATATTTTGGAATGGGTTGCCTCGAGACTGTCCATAATTTTTAAAGAGTGCCTTGACTAAAAAAAAAAGTTTAAAAACACTGCAATAGACACAGGTATGCCACCTCCTGTGCCTTGTCTGTACTGGCATGGTTCCCATCATCCACCAGCTGTCTACGAGTCCATCCTCCTCTGTGAAGCTACAGGCAGGTACACAGCTTTGATCGATTGTGCTTTCCCATTGGTTTAGTGCAGGAGCAGGAAGGCTGTAGCTGGCCCCCTGGATATACGCCAGGTCCTGGGCTCCTACTTGGGATGTCATGTGAATATTCCAGCATTGAGTCACACGCAGATTCTCAAACTCTTGCACAAATTTTCTGAGCTTCAATGTGCCTTTGTAACTTGTAACCTATAATACATCTATCATTTATAAAGTGCACAAGGCTCTTTGTCAGGTAAAGTATATCAGAGCTGAAACATACAAAAAGAACAGGGGGGCGGTTATAAAGGATACCCATTATTCTGAGAAGGGCAGTAAGACCTGCAACATTCCACTGACTTTGATAAAGGGGTTGGCTGCGCCACTTACTCAGATGACCGGGCACCCGAGCGTAAGAGATTGCTTTGTGTTGAAAGTATATCAGAGCTGACAGATTTAAACCTACAAATACATTAACTAACACAAAAAAAAGTTAAGAGAGCCGCTGGTTTGTTTTGGGTCCCTGAGTACAGCTCCACCAACCCCCGGCAATTTGGCTCTACCCGCTCTGGCACAGTTAGTAAAGGGGTACGTCCCTATGCACATAAAACTTAGCTTATACTCTAAGTGTAATTGGTATGAACTCACAAGCAGACTGCTGAAATAAGAATAACTGGCTTTACTTTGGCAGTAAGGAAAAAAAGAATAGCAACATGCATTTGAACATATATCTTACAATACTTTAGCAGGTCCCTGCAATATGCACTCTAACATGTACACACATATGTATTCAACTAACAGTGGGGAAACGGAACGCCTAGCGTGGCGACCGTCTGCTATGCACCCCTGAGGTGCAATAAATCTATCTGCGCCTACCTAACGGACCAGGCCTGATCCCTAGTAATAGAGCTCAGTCCTTGTACTAGTACAGTGTTCTTCACCGGCAATAAATCTGTAGAGGTGGTGCACATGTAGCGTTAAATGGTGTCATTTGTAATCCACAAAAAGTAACATTGCTGCTCTGAGGTAAATTGCGCCTAGGCAGTTCAATAGGCATAAAACTTGTGTGTCAATGCAGGATTGAGCCTACAGGCTCTCTCACCAATCCTTGAGGTACCGTCCTCCGATCCGGTCCCTCTAATGGCGGCTCTGGTCTCTTCAATGGCGGCGTCCGGTCTCCTCAGTCACAGCCCTGAACTCCGGTCATCAGCTCCGTCCGACCGACAGTAAGGGGAAGTCTCCGCTCCGCTGCTGTGGACTCTGAGGGGTGAGAGTCTCACTCCATCGGCTGCAAGGCCCAGGCTTCAGGCCTTCAGCTCCGGTCCGCACAGATGTCTCTGCTGGCTGCAGTCTCCGCGTCACAAGCTCTGTCAGCAGAGGCAGGCCAGTCCTGTCAGGCCTCAGAAGAGGAAGTGTCCCAAGAGGAAGAGGCGGTCTCCGCTCTTCCCTTTTATAATCTCCCCCAGCAGCCTCCCGGGCGGAAGTCAGCAGCCCGGGGGCCTGGGGAATCCTGGGAGATGTAGTCTCTACCAGAAAAAGGGGTAGAACCCCGCTACACACTCCCCCCACTTTGAATCTTTGGTCCCCAAAGATAGTGCTCAAACTACAAACTTTCTCGGGAACACCATTTTCACATAATTTGGACAGAGGAGCTTCCCACCAATTGGCATGAGATGGGGAGCTGTCCTGTCGACAGGTCACTTCAGTGTGTGCGACCTGCTTAACTGTGCCAGAGAGTGAGCTGGGGTTGCCCTCCACTAAATGAACAGCGGAAGGGTCAGGGCTTTCAGCACTTCTCCTTGCTGTAGTAACAGAGTCCTCTGAACTTTCTCCCATCTTGGGGTAAGTTAACTTCTTGGGAGGCTTCACACTCCTGCGAGTCCTCTGTTCTCTTGGAACTTCTTCAGGAACACATTCTGGCAACATCTCTGGTTCTGGAACATCTTCTTCTTGTTCTGGGTAGAGACCAGGGATGTCTTCCCAGCACTCAGGCACATCACTGAATGGCACAAACTCTGTGGCTTCTGGGTTCAATGTGTTATCTTCCACATCTTCAGTAGGTGGAAGATCTATGGCAGAATTTCCTGGGGTTGAGGAAGGCCATAGCCATTCAAGTTCTCCTCTTTCTTCCTCTGGTTGGGGGTCCTGTCCACCCCTAACTTGGGAGGTCTGGGACCTAGTATTAGGCCTGGGGGTATCCAGAATGGAAACAGATTCAGGTACATCCCTTGCTGGAGGCATTCTGACTGCTTCAGTGAGTGGGAGCAAATGATTCCTATGCCAGGTCTTCAAAGGCCCCAATCTTCCTTCTGGCTTCAACTTGTAGACAGGCAATCCTGGAAGTTTTCTACAGATGATATATGGTTCTGATCTCCATCTATCAGCTATCTTGTGTTTTCCAGGGATCCCTAGATTCCGTAGCAGTACACGGTCCCCAGGCTGTAGGTCCTGTACTCTAACTTTCAAATCAAAGTTCCTCTTATTTCGGGCCCCCCTCTGGTTAGAGGCCGCTTGAGCTTTTTCATAAGCTATCTTCAGACTGCGCCTCAGTCTGTCCACATATCCTTTGTGGGAGGCAGCTGAGGCATGGTCCAAAGAAATTCCAAAGGCCAAATCCACTGGCAATCTTGCTTCTCTCCCAAACATAAGTCGGTAAGGGGAAAAACCTGTCACATCACTTGTGGTGCAGTTGTAGGCATGCACCAGAGCTGATATGTGTTGACTCCAATGTTGCTTCTTCTCGGTCTCTAAAGTTCCCAACATGTTCAATAGGGTCCTGTTGAACCTTTCAGGCTGGGCATCACCTTGAGGGTGATATGGTGTGGTTCTAGTCTTCTCTACTCCCAGAGAATCTAGTAGCTTCCTGATCAGGCGACTCTCAAAGTCCCTTCCTTGGTCTGAATGGATTCTCTGTGGCAGTCCATAGTGAACAAAGTACTTCTCCAGAAGTACCTTGGCTACTGTAGAGGCCTTCTGGTCCTTGGTTGGGAAAGCCTGAGCATAACGAGTGAAATGGTCGGTTACCACCAGAACATTTCCCAATCCGCTCAAATCGGGTTCAAGGCAGAGAAAATCAATGCATACCAGATCCATTGGGCCTTCACTTTGTAGATGGCCCATTGGGGCAGCTTGATGGGGTAAAGTCTTTCTCTGAATGCATCTTGCACAGGAATGGCAATACTCCTCCACTTCGGCCCTCATGCAGGGCCAGTAAAACCGGTCTCTGACAAGTTGGAAGGTTCTCTCTGCTCCCAAGTGACCATGCTGGTCATGTAAGGCAATCAGCACAGTCTCTCGATGCTTTTCAGGGAGAAACAACTGCCACTTGTCTTCTGGGCCATCAGAGGGGCCCCTTCGGTAGACTACCCCCTGATGCACCTGTAATTTGTCCAACTCTCTCCTCAGTAGGCGAGCTTCTTTAGAAGGGTGAAGGCGAAGTCCCTCTGGACTCTGGTCTTCCAGGGCTTCCAGGACCAATTTCCCCATGGGGTCTTCCAATTGGTCACACCTTAGCTCCTTCTTGGACAGCTTCGGCAGACACTCTTCTGCCAGTTGAGTTACCCCACAGTAACACTTTGGGACTCCCACTGTGGTAACTCCTATCTCTTCAGCCCTGGATCCTCCTCTGGCTTGGAGTTCAGCCCCCTGACAAAGGGCTCGCACTCCATCTGGTGCCACTTGGGTCCAGTCTTCCCAGTCATCGACCATGACATGGGATCTTCGGGACAGGGCATCTGCATCCCTATTTCCAGCCCCTGGTCTGTACTTGAGGCTGAAATTGAATCCAGACAACGCCGCCAACCATCTGTGTCCAGTTGCATCCAGCTTGGCGGTGGTGAATAGATAGGTCAAGGGGTTGTTATCTGTCTTGACAGTAAACTCGGCCCCATACAAGTAGTCTCTCAACTTGTCAACAACTGCCCATTTGAGGGCTAAGAACTCCAACTTGTGGGTGGGATAGTTCTTCTCGGAGGGGGTCAGGCTCCGGCTCACATAGGCCACTGGTCGTAGCTGGTCTTCATGCTCCTGGTAGAGTACTCCACCTAGGCCCTCATGGCTGGCATCAACATGTAGCTCATAGGGTCTAGTGGGATCAGCGTAGGCCAAAACTGGGGCTGTGGTGAGACTTCTCTTCAAGGTTCTGAAAGCCTCTTCACACCTTGAATTCCACTGGTCTTGGACTGATTCACCGGACCTCCTAGGCCCTATTCCATCCTCCTCTCCTTCTGTCTTCAGCAGCTCGTTGAGGGGTTTGGCAATGCGGGCAAATCCATCCACAAACCTGCGGTAGTAGGAGCAGAACCCCAAGAAAGACCGAAGTTCTGTAACTGTTGTGGGCCTTGGCCACGAAGTAACTGCCTCCAGCTTCTCAGGGTCTGTGGCCACTCCTTTTTCAGACACTATGTGTCCCAGATAGTTCACAGAAGACTGATAGAACCGACACTTCTCTGGAGAAAGTTTAAGTCCCTCTTCACTGAGCCTCTTCAGTACTTTCTCCAACCTGGCTTCATGTTCTTCCAGAGTCTTTCCAAAGACAATGACATCGTCCAGATACACAAGGACTTCTATGAGGTTCATGTCTCCAACTGTCCTTTCCATCAGGCGTTGAAACGTAGCAGGAGCTCCAGATAGGCCCTGGGGCATCCTGTTGAACTCAAAGAATCCTACTGGGGTTATGAAGGCAGTCTTTTCTCTATCTTCTGGATGCATGGGGATCTGGTAATACCCACTCTTGAGGTCCATCACACTGAACCACTTAGCTCCAGATAAACTCTGTAAGGCATCTTCTATCCTTGGCGTGGTGTACTGGTCAGGAATGGTCCTCCTGTTGAGAGTTCTGTAGTCAATGCAGAGTCTCAATGACCCATTCTTCTTCCTGACTACCACAATTGGGGAGGCGTAGGGGCTTCTGGACTCCCTAATCACTCCCGTCTTCTTCAATTCCGCAAGCTGCTCCCTCAGATCCTCCAGATCTGCTAGCGGGACTCGCCTCACTCTCTCTCTGAATGGCTTGTCCTCTTGCATGCGGATACGATGGGTGGCACTCCTCGCACACCCCACATCAAACTCATCTTTAGAGAAAATCTTCTCCCATCTGGTCAGCTGGGCCTTGGCTCTCTCTTTCCAAGCTCCAGGTAGGTTTGGGTTTTCCATGGAGAGTTTCTTCCAAACATCTTCTCCTTCACCCGTCCCCTTCACTTCTGACCAGCCAACTGGGACAGCAGGACTCACCTGTCCCAGAAGCATCCTGGCAGGGATCTCCACGGGCTGCTCCGTGGGGTTCCTCACACTGACAGGGACTCTTCCTCTAGCCTTCTTCAGGTCCTTCAGTGAAATTACTTCTGGTATCACTTCCAGACCTGAGTGACCCTCCATTGGGTCAGGTTCCAACATTACAAAGGGGCCAGGCTGCTCCCAAGTAAGTTTCACCGTGGCTCTCATGCAGGTCACCTCTCCAGGCTGTAACACTGCTCCTTCTTTTCCAAGCCTCCATACCCTTCCTATCCCCTCACTTGGGGTCTTCTGCTCTAGGACCAACCGCTGATAGGCCGCCTTCAGCATGGGATGGATCTTGGGAGTTGAAAGATTCTCTTTCTTCACCAGGGGGGTCAGAAGCCTTCTGACTAAGTCCGTGTTCGTCCCTATGATCAGGGACGTCTTGCTGGTTCCTGGTGGGCGGGGACACACCACTGCTAAGGTGTCGAACACTTCAGACTTCCCAGCTACGGATGGGTCAAATGTCAACCGTATGGACAAGTATCCATCATAGGGGAAACTCTGAGTTCCCAATCCCCTTATCTCCAACTCTTCTATCTTCTGTATTGGCAGATGACTCAGGTATCTGTCGTAGAAGTCCCTGTACAACAGGGTCACTTGTGCTCCAGTGTCCAGGAGGGCCTTTGTGTACACTCCTTCCACCTGGATGGGTACAGTAGGGGATGGACCAACTAGCTCCTCTGGGTAGGGCCTAGTTGATGCTGTCCTCTTCTTTGGACTCTTTGCTTTACCAGCACTTGATTTGCACTTGCTCCTTTCTTGAGCCTGGTATGCATTGATTTTCTCCCTCTTACTGGGAGTGTGAACCCGTTGAGGGACATTGTTATCTCTCACTTTGAAGAGTTCACGCTTGGGGGTGCTGTGTCTCTCCGGAGGGGTCTTGCCCCCTTTCTCTGGAGTGCACCTTGGTTGAGGATCCCTGGGCCCCTTCTGAGGGGTTTGGTCTCCTCGCTTTCTCTTCTTGTTACGCTTCTTGGAGCTCACTGAAGGTGATGGGCACCCGGTTGACTCCTTCACCGGGGCCCTTTGGCGTTTCCCGCCGGCTGGCGACTTTCTGCCTTCTTCTTCTTGGGACTGGAACATACAGCTGCAATATGACCAATTCCTCCACAATTAAAGCAAATCATCTCACTGTAGTCAGGTGGGGATGCTGGTGCTGGAACAGCTGGAAACAATTCCCTCCTGCTTGTTTCCTTCTTGGGACTGGGCGTCTCTTTCGCCACTAGAGATGTCAGTATCTCCATCATCTGGGACATCTGCAACTTCAGGGCATCTACCTCTGTGTCTCTTTCAGGGGTTAAGGCCGACCTGACCGTGGCCACTGGAGGCTTTGTAGACCCCATCACCTGCTTCTCCCTTTTCTCCTCCAACATGGCCTCTTCTTCTCTGACCATTCGGATGAGGTCAGGGTAGTCCAGGCTCTTCCCATTCTGCCGGGTGCGTAGAATTAGTGCGACAGGGTCCAAGGGTTGGGCTCCCCTCATCACCTGCTGGGCACGGGCTTCATCTACCTTCCCTGGATCTATCCCCTTCTTCAGGATAATCCTATGCAGGATCTTGTCTATGCGTCCCATGTACTCTGACAGCTTCTCCCCTGTCTTCTGGTAACAGTGTTCCAGTTGATAGGTAAGTTCTGTGACTTTTTCTGTCCCACCAAACACACCTTCCAGGATGTCTATGTAGTCCTGGGCAGTGCAATCCTTTTTACTCGTCTTCAGATTGCGTATGGCCTCTAAGGCAGGTCCTTTTAGGCTTTCAACAATCCTTTGCTTCTTTCGGCCCTCTGAGACCTCCCATTCTTCGAGGGCCTGCGTGGCACCATCTAACCACTCTTCAAATCCCTCTTCTCCCGAGGGTACAGGTGTCCTCCCTGAAAACATCCGGAGTTTCCTGTATCCCGACATTGGGTAATCCCCGGGGTCTCTTCTGCACTGGGTCACAATCTCCCCTAGAACAGCACACAGTTCTGCACTAAGAGTAGTGTGTGCGGGTGCGGGACTTTCCGCGCCCTTCTGCTCTTCCTTCTTTGGGGATAGAATGGCTTTCATAGGAGAACCTTCTCCCTTGCGCGGCAGCGCATGCAGCACTTGATAGGCCTGACCATTCGGTGCTTGTATGCTGTGGCTCCTGAACTGCTCTGGAGTCTCTTCCTTCCATTCTATTAAGGCGTATGTGTACCCAGCATCATTTCTCATGTCCATTATCCATGACTTCTGGCATGGGGATAATGACATTATGAGCTGCTTCACTGCCTCTCTCTGCCACATCCCTGGCAGTTCAATGACTGCTGCTGCGGCTGGGTCAGCGGCCCATGTTGCGGACCACCGTCCCACTTCTATTGGGTCCATGCCGGTACCTTCTGGCGGCTTTTCCCGCTGACTCAGGATCCCGGATTACGAGCCCCCACGTGTAGCGCTACCCCCAGTTAAGAGAGCCGCTGGTTTGTTTTGGGTCCCTGAGTACAGCTCCACCAACCCCCGACAATTTGGCTCTACCCGCTCTGGCACAGTTAGTAAAGGGATACGTCCCTATGCACATAAAACTTAGCTTATACTCTAAGTGTAATTGGTATGAACTCACAAGCAGACTGCTGAAATAAGAATAACTGGCTTTACTTTGGCAGTAAGGAAAAAAAGAATAGCAACATGCATTTGAACATATATCTTACAATACTTTAGCAGGTCCCTGCAATATGCACTCTAACATGTACACACATAGGTATTCAACTAACAGTGGGGAAACGGAACGCCTAGCGTGGCGACCGTCTGCTATGCACCCCTGAGGTGCAATAAATCTATCTGCGCCTACCTAACGGACCAGGCCTGATCCCTAGTAATAGAGCTCAGTCCTTGTACTAGTACAGTGTTCTTCACCGGCAATAAATCTGTAGAGGTGGTGCACATGTAGCGTTAAATGGTGTCATTTGTAATCCACAAAAAGTAACATTGCTGCTCTGAGGTAAATTGCGCCTAGGCAGTTCAATAGGCATAAAACTTGTGTGTCAATGCAGGATTGAGCCTACAGGCTCTCTCACCAATCCTTGAGGTACCGTCCTCCGATCCGGTCCCTCTAATGGCGGCTCTGGTCTCTTCAATGGCGGCGTCCGGTCTCCTCAGTCACAGCCCTGAACTCCGGTCATCAGCTCCGTCCGACCGACAGTAAGGGGAAGTCTCCGCTCCGCTGCTGTGGACTCTGAGGGGTGAGAGTCTCACTCCATCGGCTGCAAGGCCCAGGCTTCAGGCCTTCAGCTCCGGTCCGCACAGATGTCTCTGCTGGCTGCAGTCTTCGCGTCACACGCTCTGTCAGCAGAGGCAGGCCAGTCCTGTCAGGCCTCAGAAGAGGAAGTGTCCCAAGAGGAAGAGGCGGTCTCCGCTCTTCCCTTTTATAATCTCCCCCAGCAGCCTCCCGGGCGGAAGTCAGCAGCCCTGGGGCCTGGGGAATCATGGGAGATGTAGTCTCTCTGCACCCAAAAAGGGGTAGAACCCCGCTACAATTGGAGGCATATGTTATTATCTTTTTTTGGGAGAGTGGAGCATATGTGACCCCCCACACCAGGAAATGGGAAATTGCAGGAACCAGGAACTAGGAACTTGCAGGGACCTACAGATAGGACTGGTTATCCAGAAATAAACCATACGCCCTACATTTACCTTGATGTGGTGAGTGACCCATTGCATAGCAGGTGGTGGATACACTAGGAGGACTTTGCACAATGAATGTCTAATAGAAGCACTGCAAACACACGGTGGTGTCACGGATTGGAACTTTTTATTTTCACCTTTATATTTATACCTATTGGTTTAATATTTACCATTGAATATTTTTTATTATATATATTTTTTTCACATTATTGACGGTATCACTGTTATAGATGTATGGATCTTGAAATATTGTAAAAGAACCATGATGATATATTTTTTATAAAACGCATGATTGATGCGGTCAAAATTTGAAAATAGCTAATAGCACATAGCATTTTTTCACCTAGCACTCTGAATTCATATGAAGGGATAGTAAAAACACACTACTAACTAGAATTTTAATACTTTACTTTACCTAGTTAGGGAGAACAAAGTAATTTTATATTTTCTTTGAGCACATAGCACTTTAAAAAATTGGGTAACAACAGTAAAGGGTGGCGCGGTTTTCTTTTTCTTATCACATGTTTTAAATAATCACTGGTGGGTGAATATTATTCTCAAAACTGCTGCACACCATAATAATAAAATAACAACTAATAGAATTACCAAACACAATTAATTGGCGCCGGTACCTTATATCTGAATACTCCAAAGGAGCCTGTGACAGGAGTGACTTTGGGTCTGGGGTTTGTGGAACTCAGCTTGCCCTGGAGAGTTCTGGAGGCTCCTTGTCCAGCTTCCCCGGACCCTCTTACGTGTAAATCACCCTGTGTCTCTGAGTTCCTCCAGCCGCCCCCCTGCTAAGACTGTTTACTGATGAGAAGTTAAACACACCTGACCTGTGTGTCCATTGTCATTGGACAGTTTAACCCGCCCTCTGTTCCAAGGGTGGGGGGAAGTGTTTGGAATTGGGATCTGTATAACATGTGCTTGAATAAAGTAGTCTGTTGGTTTTAACCCTACACTGGTGTTGTCTGTAGGGAGAGAGATGACCACCGCTCCAGAGCGATCCTTCAAGGCGAATGCTTCTACTCCTAGTGTGGAGCTCCAGGTGCAGGCTAATAACAAGGTAGTTAGAAAGTAACAAGAGGAACTCTGGACAGCCGCACACCAGACGAAGATGAAAAATCAAATGGATTTATTAAAAACAGGAATCACATCAAAGTCCAAAAACACAGCAAAACAGGGAAGGGGGGCACACAGCTGACGCGTTTCACGCTAAATACAGCGCTTACTCATAGCTGGTGTTGTCTGGTGACTGAGTGGGCTAAAGGGTCTTGGATTGTGTGGTATCGGACAGAGGAAGCATTTACGTCGGACATCTTGAGTACGGGGTCCGTCACAGAACCAATTATGTTCTATTTTTAACTTGCATCCTTTGCACTTTCCCTTATGAGGGGTGCACTTCACCTAGTAAGCTGTAGATTGGAGCCCCTCTATGGTGCATCCATGATAAAATGTTAGACAAAATATGCTGTATAAGGATAAGGGATACAAGTAGACCCCAAGCAAGACAACTATATATTAAAGTATGTGAACACTGTGATTATTTTAAGTATGTTTGTGCTTATGTTGGTGCCTATTTTGTACCTATTTTTCTACACTGACAATAAAAATCATGGGGTAAAAACTAAAACTAAAAATAAAGATTGGATCATCGCTGTAATAATGTCTTCAACAATTTTAAGCCTAAGGGCTATTTTAGATGACAGAGAGTTGACTGAGTTGCACTGTAAAAAGAAATGATTGCATAGACTTGGGGAAATATTGCATGAACATTAATTTTAATCCATTATATTTGGAGGGAATTGGTGGTTGGCCAAGCTGACTCTTGCCAATGCTACGGATGGAGGAGGCTAAATTGGCTTTACAGTGTTTTAGCTTGGCTTGCTAATTAAGTTGCTAATTAAGTTACTTGCTTTACGCCACTCAAGTCAAGCAAAAGTAAAGTACAGTATAACTAAATGCAAAACTTTTTTTTTTTAAGATAGAAAAGAGAGGGATTACAACCCCTCTCGGATTTCTGTTGCTGTCTGTGATCCCCTTTAGGGAGATTCACCCTCTCTATTTGTCCTATTTACAATTATCACCAAGAGTAAAAGTGAAAAGAAAAATCCCCAATTTTGGGTTGTCACCAGAACAGGACTATAGGGGAAATCTTCCAATGGGGACACTGGTTATTGATTCCCTCTCTTTGGAGAGATTTCCTCCCACTTCCTGTTTGGCTCTACGACTGGAAGTGAAGGGAAATCTCTCCAATGGGATACAGATGGCTAAAAAATGACAGGGGTTCTAACCCTCCTCTACTCCAAAATGGTAAAAAAGGTTTGCCTTTAGTTCTACTTTAAAGTGTATATAACCCAAGAAAGAAAGAAAAATGTATTATATTGCAGCCTTATCAATCTTCAGATGTGGTGACTGCATTAGTTTTCCTTATTCCTACTGATCATTACACACTTCCTGTCCCAACAATGCTCACCTACTGTAGTGTATCTATGGAAGATCAGTGTTATCATAGGACAGAGCTACAATATCTTTCTCTCCTCTTCTCCATAACATGAGGAAGGTGTTCTGTAGTTCACAGAGAGAACTAAAAACAATGTAACTGAGTAAGCGCGGGCAAATAGCAAAAGAGGTTATTAGCTCATAAACACATATAGCAAAACACTTTCAATTCTATATTTAAAGAGTACGTCCACCTTTTACAAAAAAGTCATATATTTGCAGCAAAAAAGGTGTATGTATTATTATTTTGCAATTAATTGCAACGGTGATCAATAGATCACAGGTGCAATGCTATGCCCCTGCAGACTCTTTCCTTATTTCTGTACCATGGTCCAGGCTTTTAGTTAGAAAGCTAAAGGAAGTGCCAATGGACTATGAATGCAGTAATCACCCCATTTGTGTTCCATTGAGAACTACAATTCAATCTGTCACGGTGGCCACATACACAGGTGACATTTTATTAACGCCCATTGAAGCCCACAAGGTGTGTAGGTGAGTTTTGGGGCAGTTCTGGTAGCAGTAAAGAAGAACCCAATCAACATGGTGGCTGCTTCAGGGGTGAGGGCTAAACCCCTTATATGTCGAAATTTCCACTCTCACTTACCTACAGTGTTTCCAGGACAGGGAGTCATGTGAAATATTTGAAGAAGCAGCAAATACAGAAAATTATAAACTGACAAGGGTTTTAACTCTTTTGTACGCTATTCAAAACGTTATATACTTTAATTACAGGTGTTTCCAGCTTACCATATCAGCAGAGTTTCCCATGTAGGGAGGGGTTGTGGTGGTTTAGAGAAAGTCACGGAGACGTATGGCAAGGTACCCATACCGACTACTCTGAGTTGTATACTCCCAGAGGTTCTTTAGGCTACGGCAGGTGATGAACCAGGTTACTAAACCTTGCATGTGCTTACCTATGCCCGGGACCAGGTCGGGCTGCAGTCATGTGAAGAATCAAATATTAAGGCGGCGATCCAACTTAGAGCTGAGCCACAAGTGTGTAGTACCAAAATACAGAGTTCCTCTATAAGCTGCTTCGTCCAACATCCTACATGCTTGTACATGTGTATGTGTTGCATTTGGAGGGACAGGCTGAGCCTCTACCCACTCCACCAGTCAGCGTACTTCAGTTTCCTCAGTTCCAGTAACAGAGCACATAGCGTGGTCACACCTAGTTCTTCTGTTCCTGTACCTAGGGATCAGGCCATAGATCTCCGTTACACTAGTCAACTCCTGGTGACCCTTGCTACTGGAGGACCTGTCACCTAACCAGATACCATGTCAACGACTGGTTGCTGTTGTTTCCTTGCAATTACTCATGGCAAATACCTTTTCCTCCTTGTCTTGCTGAATGAACCTCCAACGTTTT
>CM053030.1:480297861-480380926 GCA_028564925.1 Lithobates sylvaticus
ATTACTGGGTAGAAAATGCACCCATGTTGTTTTTGTTTTTTCCTTTAATAGGCTGCACACACACACACATATATATATATATATATATATATATATATATATATATATATATATATATATATATAAACAGAGCACAACGGCCAACATGGATCTCCAGCAGCAATAAATTATTTTACTTTATAGGTGTGAATTGGGCTAAAAGATGTTGGAAAAGTTCAAGTTGCACTTACCGAGCCTTCCCCCGGATCGTAGAACCTCTGAATTAGCTGGACAGTGGTACTTTTACCACAACCGCTACTCCCAACTAAGGCCACAGACTGGCCACTTTGGATCTTCAAGTTCAACCCTTTCAAAACCTGCCAGGAATAGAGATGAAATTAGCACTACATGGTTTATTATTCAGTGTGGCCATTTGTGAAGTGAATACAATTGCTCACCTGGACATTGGGTCTGGATGGATAAGTAAATTTCACATTTCTGAACTCGATATCTCCCTTTATCTTGTCAGGTTTATGTCCTACTGTGGAAAAACTGTCAATCTTTGGTTCCTGAAAGATATAATATTGTTGGATAAGACTGAAGGATTGTACAAATCCTCCCATATAGGGAACCTATGGTGAGTTAGGCCATTATTAAAAATTAGGGCTGTGGAAATTAAAGATTAATTCCTCGATTAATCGATTCGTTTTTATGATCGATCAAAATTCTTTTGATCGGTACTCACCTCTGCGCCGGCTTCAGGGAGCTCCGTCGGAGATCTGGTGACATCACAGACATCAATGTCACCGTACTCCTCCCCCCTTCCCCAAGTGCCTCCGCCTGCTAACGAAGGGAAGGGGTCGGAGGAGTCCGGTGACGTCGAAGTTCTGATTGAGCGTAACGCGTACGGGGAGGAGCTACACATGACGTCACCCGCTGCTGCCCTACGGAACTAACACGATTGTCGGCTTTACATGCTGTGTTTTTATCATCTTTATGTGAGTAGTTTGTGTTTGAACACAAAAATTCAATCTTATACTTAAGCGGTGAGCACTTAGATCTTTTCTTTCTACCCATGACCTGGCGTCCTTGCTGAGATCTAAGGAGAGGTGAGAGAAGTTTATGGGCCGTGTTAACCCTTTTGATACCCGCTTGCACGACCACCTGTTTGCACAGGGGTCCATGCCATAAGGTGAGAGTGATTAGCTAGACCGGAGGTGGAGGGATTGTCACGCTACTGTGGAAAAGAAAAATGTACTTACTTCAGTGCTACAGTTTGAATTTAAAACGTATTTGTGAACTGTGAAGTTAAGTCATGGATTGTGCAAACTAACTAGTGTCGGGTGATTGTATATAGTGTATACCACATTTACCACTAACTAGTGCAGAGTTGCAATGCAAGGAGATCAGCTAAAAGTAGTTGGATCTGTATGTGCGTTATAATTAATCGAAATTAGTCGATTAATCGATTTTAAAAAATTGATTAATCGAACACGAAAATTTTAATCAGTAACAGCCCTATTAAAAATCTATACATCAAGTAAGGTGTGGGTCCCAAGCTAATCCTACAGAAAGGTTCCATATGAGTTGCTACTATTAGATTTGGGTGGTCTGAAGAAGGGGGGCGCCTCTGAATATGTGTAACAGAATTCAATTTTATTAAGCAACAATAACCACTCACGTGGAGGTATATGAAGTCACATTCAGGTCCTGCAGGGAAGTAGGAAATGGCTGCAAGTCCTTAGCACATCCACTTCACTCTTCTTCCAGCTTTTCAGTCACATAAGTATAGATGTGGCAGCGCATGGTGGGGAGAAGAGTTTCCAGAAGTCCATCTGCAGATTCCTAGGATAGTCCAGTCTGTGAGAAGGGCAGAATAGAGCCCATATAGCAGAGCAGGGGTTCCAATGGTAGGGTTCTGGGTGAGGAGGAGGCGTCAATGTCGGGACAGCGCCGGGGGGTCACTCAAGGGGCCGTCAGTCTCGCCAGGGAGATGTTTAGGGACACGGCCGTGTGCTGCGGTGGCGAGAACGAGGCTTGGAGAGCAAACAGGCGGCGTCGCCCGGCTGTGACGTCACCGGTATGCGACGCGTTTCGGGATAGGCTAGCCACTGTAGGGGGGAGTGGCCGCATTCCTTTCTCAAGCATAGTGAAACAGGGAGCTGGGGGCAGTATATATAGATAAATGGGAGGGAGAGGGGGCGTGATCAGAACGGAATAATGAGGCACAATGTTAATCACTGGAGCTATATACAAAATTTACAGCCATATGGTGGAATGAGGCATAGTATAAAATAGAGAGAAAGACATAATATATATTTACTATAACTGGGCACTAAAAGGATACTAAAGCACATTATTAAAAAGGGTAATAATCATTAATAATGGTTAATATCATATAAGAGACATAGTATGCAGTAATAGATAACAGGATTAAAATCAATGGTCACATTAAATATATATAGAGAAGGAGATTAAATCCATATATAAGCAAAGGGGATTAAAATAGGACTAATGGGTGTATGTTATTAAAAACACATCAACAAATATATATAAAAATAAATATAAATAATAAAAAAAAATATATATAAAAAATCAAAAAAAAAAAAAATCATATATATATATATTAAATATATCCATGTATACATATATACTCATGTTAAGAAGTTCATAAATAGACCCTTTTTGAACATGTATTGGGAGTGTTATAAATTAAGTTATTTTAAAAAATAATTTAATTTAATCCATATTAAAAGAGAGATGAAAATAGTAATATGTAATAAAGTGTATTGAAGGTATACATATATATATATATAAAAGCATATATATATGTAATATATATACTAACGTATTTTAATCAAAAACCAGACATATTTAAGGGGTGGGGGGGGGGGGGGGGGAGAGATTGGGAACGAAAAGGGGTAGGTGGAAAGAAAGGGGAGGACAAGGTAATGGGAAATAAGGTATATTTAAATAATAGGAAAGGGGGGGGGGGGGTTTGGGGGGAACAGCACACTAATATTAATGTTGATAAACAAATCATCTATAAAGACAGAGCTACTAAAATTCATGATACTTACTATGGAGATGCACGAGCCCGCCACCCCCATAAAATGTGAATTTATATATATACATGTGTATATATATTGAACGAAACCTATGATAAAAAATTGGTTAGTAAAGATCTATATATAGAGGGTTATTAAAATCATATCATCTACTATAGTGTTAATTTTATCTATATAATGAAAATATGGGGACATAAGGCCAGATTGTAGAACGGTAGCAGTTTCTATCACTTCATAGCAATTTTACGGTGGCAATATTAAGGCCAGATTATAAAACGGTAGCAATTTCTATGCCTTCATTAAGGCCGCCAGGCGAGAGAACGTCTAAAGTATAGATCCAGAAAGTTTCTCTGGCGCAAAGTCTCTTAAAGCGCTCGGCTTCTGTCATGGAATTTGGAATTTGTTCAATAATCCAAACCTGGAGGCCATTAGTGGATTTATCATGATGTTGGGCAAAGTGTCGGGGGACACTATGCATATCTTTACCTCCCTCAATGAGACGCCGGTGTTGACCAAACCGCTGTCTCAGAGGGCAAATAGTTCGTCCAACGTAAACTAGATCGCACGGACAGATGAGGCCATAAACCACGAAATCTGAGGAGCAATTGTAAAAATGCTCAATGGGGTAAGTTTTACCTTTACACTTAAAAGATTTTTTACCATGATGGACAAAGGAGCAAGTCTTGCAGCGTGTTTTTTTGCATTGAAACATACCCGTTAAGGGTATGAGGGTATTTGTGTTGACGGTGGTCTGCATAGTTTGGAGTTTGCTAGGTGCAATTTTGTTTTTTAGGTTGGGTGCCTTTCGGTATGTAATTTTAGCGGTTGGTGGAAGAATGTTTTTAAGCAGAGGATCTTGTTGGAGGATGTTCCAATGTTTATTTAGAATATTTTCCATTTTTCTGTATTGATAATTAAAAGTAGTTAAAAATCTCAAAGAATGGTCTGTATTGTCTCTCACTTTTTTAGCAGGCTTGCCCTTGGAATACAGAGCGCAAGCTTCATCAACAAGCTCAGGTGGGTAGTCTTTGTCTGCAAATTTCTTCTTTAGGGGTATACTCAGTTTATCATAGTCAGCATCAAGGGTACAATTCTGTCGGAGACGACAGAACTGTCCTTTGGGGATATTTTTTGTCCATTTTGGGTAATGGCAGCTCTTATAGTGCAAAAAGGAATTGCCAGCTGTGGGTTTTGTGTAATTTTTGGCAATGATGTTCTCGTTGGTATGACTTAACTCTAAATCGAGGAAGGCCAGGCTAATGGGGTCAGAGGCATGTGTGAATGATAAACCATAAGGGTTGGAATTGCAATGTTCAACAAAAAGAGAAATCAAATCGGGGGTACCGTCCCAAATGACGATTAAATCGTCAATATAGCGACCATAAAATATAATATTGGCAGAGTAGGGGTTATTTAGCGTAATGTAATTTTTCTCCCAATAGCCCATAGCAAGGTTGGCGTAGGAGGGAGCAAAATTAGCTCCCATGGCTGTCCCTTGAGTCTGCAGATAAAAGTCTCCATTAAAATTAAAATAATTGTGTGTAAGACAAAAGTTAGTAGCTTCTAGAATAAAAGCAGCTTGACGCGGATTAATAAGAGGGTCTTGTGCTAGAAAATACTCTAGCGCTAATAGGCCAAAAGTGTGTGGTATGGATGTATATAACGAGTTCACATCTAAAGACAGCCACCTATATGAGGATTCCCATGTGTAGGGGGTCAGCAGTTCTAGGAGATGGGTGCCATCTCTAATGTATGATGGCAGCTGTTGGACAATGGCTTGCAAAAATTGATCGATATACTGACTAAAACAAGTGGTCACGCTATCCATAGCGGCCACAATGGGTCTACCAGGAGGATTGGTTAAATTTTTGTGAACTTTAGGTAGATGGTAAAAGTATGGCACTTGGTAAAAACTTTTTTTAAAAAATGAGGCTTCTGTTTTATTAATTACCTTTCGGTCTAGGGCTGATTTTATTAAAACATTGGCCTCTGTAGAGAAGTCGATGGTGGGGTCCCTATTTAATTTTTTATATGTGGTAGTGTCAGAAAGGAGTCTGTATGCTTCTGTGATATAGTCCGCCTTGTCTTGCAGAACTATTCCACCTCCTTTGTCAGCTGTTTTAATGACAATGTCTGTCTTGTTAATCAGGACGTCAAGGGCTCGGGTTTCAGATAGGGATAAATTTAGTTGACGAAAAGGGACAGTGGAGGATTTTTGACAAAGTTTTAAAAAATCAGCGTAAACGACTCTGTAAAAGCTTTCAAGATAAGGGCCTTTTGATTGGGCTGGATAAAAAATGGATTTTGGTTTAAGGGATGAATGAATGATGGGTGGTGACGTGGCCAGATGTTGTGTAAAGAGACTTAAAGTCTCATCTTCGCTAGTGAGAGATTCCAGAATATCGATGATGTCCCCATCATATTCGAAGAAGTCTGGGGGTGGGAGGCCAGGGGGTGGTGTTATATCAGTGGTCGGTTTGTTTTGTTTGGCATAGAAGAACCTTTTCAGTGTCAGATTACGTATATACCTGTTAAGGTCTTTGAATAGGAGAAAGGGGTTGGGCTTATTCACAGGTGCAAAGTTTAATCCTCTGCTTAGTAAACTGCTGTCGGCAGCAGAGAGTTTAAAGGTGGAGAGGTTGAAGATTTTTACAGTTTGCGGGATTTCTGTACGTTTGTTTTTGCATTTTTGTCCTCCTCTACAACCTCGCCAGCGTGTTTTCTTTTTCGCCGGTTGGTTGGAGGAGGACTTTGGACTAAAAAAATAATGGGGTCACTTTGTGTAGGAGAACATGTAACGTGTGATGAGGGTATGTTGATGGGTAATACAGGAGGGGGTAAAGGGGGGGTGTTGCCCATGTCGGGTATCTCAGTGGATATACTAGCGATTAGAGGAATCGGTGTGAGGTATTCAATGGTGTTAGTTACAGGTAAGAGCATGGGTAGAGTATCCATAGATTCAACATATGGATGGTTGGATCGTGAGGCGTCAGAAATAGAAGCCATCATGCTGTTTTGTATGGGGGTGGGTGTATGGTTGGTGGTTCTGTGATTTTTGTTTACATAGGACGGCCTATTATAAAATTTACCAAGGTCAGTGAGTAAATTGTTGGTTTTCATAGTTTGGTGGCTGCTTTTCATATGGCTGGGGTGATTAAGGGGAAACCTAGGGAGATTTCTTGAGGGAATGGATAGGCTCATTAATGAGGGAAGAGATGGGATAGACAAAGATGAAGGAGAGGGACGGGGTAAGGTAGGACGTATTTTAGTATGGTCATGGGGTGGGGGCTGGGAAGGGGGGGGTAGGCGGGACACGACAGGGGAGGGGTGGGGATGGGGTGGGTGTGGGGCAAAAGGTTTAAAAGGGGGGGATATGTTGTTTTTTTGTTTCCAATCGAAAATTCGATTGGAGTTGAAGTCATCAAGGTCTCTTTTAAATTTACCTAGCTTGGTTTTGATTAAATAATCTTCATCTGATTTAGTATTCTTCTTGAGAACTTCAAACCAGGAGATAGGGACAATAACTTTCCGCTCAATAATATCTAGAGCTAGGGTTTTTGCTTCGGATCTGAGTTTTTCATATACATGGGATCTGTGTTCTATGAGAATTTCCATCCATTTGGATGTACAAAATTCTGATATGTTTTCCCACTCCTTTTTGTTAGCGGGATTAAGAAAGGGGCAGTCCTTCGTGACTCTCAGTCCCCGAGGTGAGATTTTTGAGCTAATGTAGTGTTCTAAAAAGAATTTATCCCACCACTGTTGGTTGGTATTTTTAAAAATTCTCTCAAGATGTTTGAATTTTCCACACAATGTGTATCTGATAGCTCCAGGCAATCTGATGTCATTAGCAAAAATGGTAGATGGCAAAATAGTATATAGGTCTTCTAAAATATTGTGTCTATGGGTCTCTATATCTTTAAGAAGATCCATTTTGGGAATAGAGTCAATATAATATGTATGGATCAGGTGACGGTACTTGAACGAGAAGGGGGGGGGGGGGGGAAGGGGGGGAAAAAAAGGGCAGTATCTGTATAGGCAACCTGAGATACAAATACAAAGTACAATCAAAAGCAATAATAAAAACAATAAAAACAAGGAACCAGTTGTTTTAGTGGTAATAACTAAATGGGTATATATAAGGGCAGCAGCAGGTGTATGGTATAGATCTTAAAAGTGGACGTGGTGGAGGATATATCATTTGTACCATGCAGCACTTATAAGGCTTCTAAAAACAGACAAAATACAAGTAAAAAAGGCGCTTCAGCACAGATGTATATACCTTTTACATGATCACCAAATAGTCCAAGGATGGTTATAATATATGTATTAGCATATATATATACTTTAGATGGGTATCGTTTGGCCAGTCAGGGCAGCCTCCCAGGAGAACCAGAGAGCGGGTTCCAGTGAGCTAAAAATATACAAAAAGAAGGGGGGCGCCTCTGAATATGTGTAACAGAATTCAATTTTATTAAGCAACAATAACCACTCACGTGGAGGTATATGAAGTCACATTCAGGTCCTGCAGGGAAGTAGGAAATGGCTGCAAGTCCTTAGCACATCCACTTCACTCTTCTTCCAGCTTTTCAGTCACATAAGTATAGATGTGGCAGCGCATGGTGGGGAGAAGAGTTTCCAGAAGTCCATCTGCAGATTCCTAGGATAGTCCAGTCTGTGAGAAGGGCAGAATAGAGCCCATATAGCAGAGCAGGGGTTCCAATGGTAGGGTTCTGGGTGAGGAGGAGGCGTCAATGTCGGGACAGCGCCGGGGGGTCACTCAAGGGGCCGTCAGTCTCGCCAGGGAGATGTTTAGGGACACGGCCGTGTGCTGCGGTGGCGAGAACGAGGCTTGGAGAGCAAACAGGCGGCGTCGCCCGGCTGTGACGTCACCGGTATGCGACGCGTTTCGGGATAGGCTAGCCACTGTAGGGGGGAGTGGCCGCATTCCTTTCTCAAGCATAGTGAAACAGGGAGCTGGGGGCAGTATATATAGATAAATGGGAGGGAGAGGGGGCGTGATCAGAACGGAATAATGAGGCACAATGTTAATCACTGGAGCTATATACAAAATTTACAGCCATATGGTGGAACGAGGCATAGTATAAAATAGAGAGAAAGACATAATATATATTTACTATAACTGGGCACTAAAAGGATACTAAAGCACATTATTAAAAAGGGTAATAATCATTAATAATGGTTAATATCATATAAGAGACATAGTATGCAGTAATAGATAACAGGATTAAAATCAATGGTCACATTAAATATATATAGAGAAGGAGATTAAATCCATATATAAGCAAAGGGGATTAAAATAGGACTAATGGGTGTATGTTATTAAAAACACATCAACAAATATATATAAAAAATAAATATAAATAATTAAAAAAATATACATAAAAAATCAATAAAAAAAAAAAAATCATATATATATATATTAAATATATCCATGTATACATATATACTCATGTTAAGAAGTTCATAAATAGACCCTTTTTGAACATGTATTGGGAGTGTTATAAATTAAGTTATTTTAAAATAATTTAATTTAATCCATATTAAAAGAGAGATGAAAATAGTAATATGTAATAAAGTGTATTGAAGGTATACATATATATATATATAAAAAACATATATATATGTAATATATATACTAACGTATTTTAATCAAAAACCAGACATATTTAAGGGGTGGGGGAAGGGGGGGGGAGAGATTGGGAACGAAAAGGGGTAGGTGGAAAGAAAGGGGAGGACAAGGTAATGGGAAATAAGGTATATTTAAATAATAGGAAAGGGGGGGGGGGGGGTTTTGGGGGGAACAGCACACTAATATTAATGTTGATAAACAAATCATCTATAAAGACAGAGCTACTAAAATTCATGATACTTACTATGGAGATGCACGAGCCCGCCACCCCCATAAAATGTGAATTTATACATATACATGTGTATATATATTGAACGAAACCTATGATAAAAAATTGGTTAGTAAAGATCTATATATAGAGGGTTATTAAAATCATATCATCTACTATAGTGTTAATTTTATCTATATAATGAAAATATGGGGACATAAGGCCAGATTGTAGAACGGTAGCAGTTTCTATCACTTCATAGCAATTTTACGGTGGCAGTATTAAGGCCAGATTATAAAACGGTAGCAATTTCTATGCCTTCATTAAGGCCGCCAGGCGAGAGAACGTCTAAAGTATAGATCCAGAAAGTTTCTCTGGCGCAAAGTCTCTTAAAGCGCTCGGCTTCTGTCATGGAATTTGGAATTTGTTCAATAATCCAAACCTGGAGGCCATTAGTGGATTTATCATGATGTTGGGCAAAGTGTCGGGGGACACTATGCATATCTTTACCTCCCTCAATGAGACGCCGGTGTTGACCAAACCGCTGTCTCAGAGGGCAAATAGTTCGTCCAACGTAAACTAGATCGCACGGACAGATGAGGCCATAAACCACGAAATCTGAGGAGCAATTGTAAAAATGCTCAATGGGGTAAGTTTTACCTTTACACTTAAAAGATTTTTTACCATGATGGACAAAGGAGCAAGTCTTGCAGCGTGTTTTCTTGCATTGAAACATACCCGTTAAGGGTATGAGGGTATTTGTGTTGACGGTGGTCTGCATAGTTTGGAGTTTGCTAGGTGCAATTTTGTTTTTTAGGTTGGGTGCCTTTCGGTATGTAATTTTAGCGGTTGGTGGAAGAATGTTTTTAAGCAGAGGATCTTGTTGGAGGATGTTCCAATGTTTATTTAGAATATTTTCCATTTTTCTGTATTGATAATTAAAAGTAGTTAAAAATCTCAAAGAATGGTCTGTATTGTCTCTCACTTTTTTAGCAGGCTTGCCCTTGGAATACAGAGCGCAAGCTTCATCAACAAGCTCAGGTGGGTAGTCTTTGTCTGCAAATTTCTTCTTTAGGGGTATACTCAGTTTATCATAGTCAGCATCAAGGGTACAATTCTGTCGGAGACGACAGAACTGTCCTTTGGGGATATTTTTTGTCCATTTTGGGTAATGGCAGCTCTTATAGTGCAAAAAGGAATTGCCAGCTGTGGGTTTTGTGTAATTTTTGGCAATGATGTTCTCGTTGGTATGACTTAACTCTAAATCGAGGAAGGCCAGGCTAATGGGGTCAGAAGCATGTGTGAATGATAAACCATAAGGCTTGGAATTGCAATGTTCAACAAAAAGAGAAATCAAATCGGGGGTACCGTCCCAAATGACGATTAAATCGTCAATATAGCGACCATAAAATATAATATTGGCAGAGTAGGGGTTATTTAGCGTAATGTAATTTTTCTCCCAAAATTGCACCTAGCAAACTCCAAACTATGCAGACCACCGTCAACACAAATACCCTCATACCCTTAACGGGTATGTTTCAATGCAAGAAAACACGCTGCAAGACTTGCTCCTTTGTCCATCATGGTAAAAAATCTTTTAAGTGTAAAGGTAAAACTTACCCCATTGAGCATTTTTACAATTGCTCCTCAGATTTCGTGGTTTATGGCCTCATCTGTCCGTGCGATCTAGTTTACGTTGGACGAACTATTTGCCCTCTGAGACAGCGGTTTGGTCAACACCGGCGTCTCATTGAGGGAGGTAAAGATATGCATAGTGTCCCCCGACACTTTGCCCAACATCATGATAAATCCACTAATGGCCTCCAGGTTTGGATTATTGAACAAATTCCAAATTCCATGACAGAAGCCGAGCGCTTTAAGAGACTTTGCGCCAGAGAAACTTTCTGGATCTATACTTTAGACGTTCTCTCGCCTGGCGGCCTTAATGAAGGCATAGAAATTGCTACCGTTTTATAATCTGGCCTTAATATTGCCACCGTAAAATTGCTATGAAGTGATAGAAACTGCTACCGTTCTACAATCTGGCCTTATGTCCCCATATTTTCATTATATAGATAAAATTAACACTATAGTAGATGATATGATTTTAATAACCCTCTATATATAGATCTTTACTAACCAATTTTTTATCATAGGTTTCGTTCAATATATATACACATGTATATGTATAAATTCACATTTTATGGGGGTGGCGGGCTCGTGCATCTCCATAGTAAGTATCATGAATTTTAGTAGCTCTGTCTTTATAGATGATTTGTTTATCAACATTAATATTAGTGTGCTGTTCCCCCCAAAACCCCCCCCCCCCTTTTCCTATTATTTAAATATACCTTATTTCCCATTACCTTGTCCTCCCCTTTCTTTCCACCTACCCCTTTTCGTTCCCAATCTCTCCCCCCCCCTTCCCCCACCCCTTAAATATGTCTGGTTTTTGATTAAAATACGTTAGTATATATATTACATATATATATGCTTTTATATATATATATATGTATACCTTCAATACACTTTATTACATATTACTATTTTCATCTCTCTTTTAATATGGATTAAATTAAATTATTTTAAAATAACTTAATTTATAACACTCCCAATACATGTTCAAAAAGGGTCTATTTATGAACTTCTTAACATGAGTATATATGTATACATGGATATATTTAATATATATATATATGATTTTTTTTTATTGATTTTTTATATTTTTTATATTATTTTTTTTTATTTTTTTATATTTATTTTTATATATATTTGTTGATGTGTTTTTAATAACATACACCCATTAGCCCTATTTTAATCCCCTTTGCTTATATATGGATTTAATCTCCTTCTATATATATATTTAATGTGACCATTGATTTTAATCCTGTTATCTATTACTGCATACTATGTCTCTTATATGATATTAACCATTATTAATGATTATTACCCTTTTTAATAATGTGCTTTAGTATCCTTTTAGTGCCCAGTTATAGTAAATATATATTATGTCTTTCTCTCTATTTTATACTATGCCTCGTTCCACCATATGGCTGTAAATTTTGTATATAGCTCCAGTGATTAACATTGTACCTCATTATTCCGTTCTGATCACGCCCCCTCTCCCTCCCATTTATCTATATATACTGCCCCCAGCTCCCTGTTTCACTATGCTTGAGAAAGGAATGCGGCCACTCCCCCCTACAGTGGCTAGCCTATCCCGAAACGCGTCGCATACCGGTGACGTCACAGCCGGGCGACGCCGCCTGTTTGCTCTCCAAGCCTCGTTCTCGCCACCGCAGCACACGGCCGTGTCCCTAAACATCTCCCTGGCGAGACTGACGGCCCCTTGAGTGACCCCCCGGCGCTGTCCCGACATTGACGCCTCCTCCTCACCCAGAACCCTACCATTGGAACCCCTGCTCTGCTATATGGGCTCTATTCTGCCCTTCTCACAGACTGGACTATCCTAGGAATCTGCAGATGGACTTCTGGAAACTCTTCTCCCCACCATGCGCTGCCACATCTATATTTATGTGACTGAAAAGCTGGAAGAAGAGTGAAGTGGATGTGCTAAGGACTTGCAGCCATTTCCTACTTCCCTGCAGGACCTGAATGTGACTTCATATACCTCCACGTGAGTGGTTATTGTTGCTTAATAAAATTGAATTCTGTTACACATATTCAGAGGCGCCCCCCTTCTTTTTGTATATTTTTAGCTCACTGGAACCCGCTCTCTGGTTCTCCTGGGAGGCTGCCCTGACTGGCCAAACGATACCCATCTAAAGTATATATATATGCTAATACATATATTATAACCATCCTTGGACTATTTGGTGATCATGTAAAAGGTATATACATCTGTGCTGAAGCGCCTTTTTTACTTGTATTTTGTCTGTTTTTAGAAGCCTTATAAGTGCTGCATGGTACAAATGATATATCCTCCACCACGTCCACTTTTAAGATCTATACCATACACCTGCTGCTGCCCTTATATATACCCATTTAGTTATTACCACTAAAACAACTGGTTCCTTGTTTTTATTGTTTTTATTATTGCTTTTGATTGTACTTTGTATTTGTATCTCAGGTTGCCTATACAGATACTGCCCTTTTTTTCCCCCCCTTTCCCCCCCCCCCCCCCCCCCTTCTCGTTCAAGTACCGTCACCTGATCCATACATATTATATTGACTCTATTCCCAAAATGGATCTTCTTAAAGATATAGAGACCCATAGACACAATATTTTAGAAGACCTATATACTATTTTGCCATCTACCATTTTTGCTAATGACATCAGATTGCCTGGAGCTATCAGATACACATTGTGTGGAAAATTCAAACATCTTGAGAGAATTTTTAAAAATACCAACCAACAGTGGTGGGATAAATTCTTTTTAGAACACTACATTAGCTCAAAAATCTCACCTCGGGGACTGAGAGTCACGAAGGACTGCCCCTTTCTTAATCCCGCTAACAAAAAGGAGTGGGAAAACATATCAGAATTTTGTACATCCAAATGGATGGAAATTCTCATAGAACACAGATCCCATGTATATGAAAAACTCAGATCCGAAGCAAAAACCCTAGCTCTAGATATTATTGAGCGGAAAGTTATTGTCCCTATCTCCTGGTTTGAAGTTCTCAAGAAGAATACTAAATCAGATGAAGATTATTTAATCAAAACCAAGCTAGGTAAATTTAAAAGAGACCTTGATGACTTCAACTCCAATCGAATTTTCGATTGGAAACAAAAAAACAACATATCCCCCCCTTTTAAACCTTTTGCCCCACACCCACCCCATCCCCACCCCTCCCCTGTCGTGTCCCGCCTACCCCCCCCTTCCCAGCCCCCACCCCATGACCATACTAAAATACGTCCTACCTTACCCCGTCCCTCTCCTTCATCTTTGTCTATCCCATCTCTTCCCTCATTAATGAGCCTATCCATTCCCTCAAGAAATCTCCCTAGGTTTCCCCTTAATCACCCCAGCCATATGAAAAGCAGCCACCAAACTATGAAAACCAACAATTTACTCACTGACCTTGGCAAATTTTATAATAGGCCGTCCTATGTAAACAAAAATCACAGAACCACCAACCATACACCCACCCCCATACAAAACAGCATGATGGCTTCTATTTCTGACGCCTCACGATCCAACCATCCATATGTTGAATCTATGGATACTCTACCCATGCTCTTACCTGTAACTAACACCATTGAATACCTCACACTGATTCCTCTAATCGCTAGTATATCCACTGAGATACCCGACATGGGCAACACCCCCCCTTTACCCCCTCCTGTATTACCCATCAACATACCCTCATCACACGTTACATGTTCTCCTACACAAAGTGACCCCATTATTTTTTTAGTCCAAAGTCCTCCTCCAACCAACCGGCGAAAAAGAAAACACGCTGGCGAGGTTGTAGAGGAGGACAAAAATGCAAAAACAAACGTACAGAAATCCCGCAAACTGTAAAAATCTTCAACCTCTCCACCTTTAAACTCTCTGCTGCCGACAGCAGTTTACTAAGCAGAGGATTAAACTTTGCACCTGTGAATAAGCCCAACCCCTTCCTCCTATTCAAAGACCTTAACAGGTATATACGTAATCTGACACTGAAAAGGTTCTTCTATGCCAAACAAAACAAACCGACCACTGATATAACACCACCCCCTGGCCTCCCACCCCCAGACTTCTTCGAATATGATGGGGACATCATCGATATTCTGGAATCTCTCACTAGCGAAGATGAGACTTTAAGTCTCTTTACACAACATCTGGCCACGTCACCACCCATCATTCATTCATCCCTTAAACCAAAATCCATTTTTTATCCAGCCCAATCAAAAGGCCCTTATCTTGAAAGCTTTTACAGAGTCGTTTACGCTGATTTTTTAAAACTTTGTCAAAAATCCTCCACTGTCCCTTTTCGTCAACTAAATTTATCCCTATCTGAAACCCGAGCCCTTGACGTCCTGATTAACAAGACAGACATTGTCATTAAAACAGCTGACAAAGGAGGTGGAATAGTTCTGCAAGACAAGGCGGACTATATCACAGAAGCATACAGACTCCTTTCTGACACTACCACATATAAAAAATGAAATAGGGACCCCACCATCGACTTCTCTACAGAGGCCAATGTTTTAATAAAATCAGCCCTAGACCGAAAGGTAATTAATAAAACAGAAGCCTCATTTTTTAAAAAAAGTTTTTACCAAGTGCCATACTTTTATCATCTACCTAAAGTTCACAAAAATTTAACCAATCCTCCTGGTAGACCCATTGTGGCCGCTATGGATAGCGTGACCACTTGTTTTAGTCAGTATATCGATCAATTTTTGCAAGCCATTGTCCAACAGCTGCCATCATACATTAGAGATGGCACCCATCTCCTAGAACTGCTGACCCCCTACACATGGGAATCCTCATATAGGTGGCTGTCTTTAGATGTGAACTCGTTATATACATCCATACCACACACTTTTGGCCTATTAGCGCTAGAGTATTTTCTAGCACAAGACCCTCTTATTAATCCGCGTCAAGCTGCTTTTATTCTAGAAGCTACTAACTTTTGTCTTACACACAATTATTTTAATTTTAATGGAGACTTTTATCTGCAGACTCAAGGGACAGCCATGGGAGCTAATTTTGCTCCCTCCTACGCCAACCTTGCTATGGGCTATTGGGAGAAAAATTACATTACGCTAAATAACCCCTACTCTGCCAATATTATATTTTATGGTCGCTATATTGACGATTTAATCGTCATTTGGGACGGTACCCCCGATTTGATTTCTCTTTTTGTTGAACATTGCAATTCCAACCCTTATGGTTTATCATTCACACATGCCTCTGACCCCATTAGCCTGGCCTTCCTCGATTTAGAGTTAAGTCATACCAACGAGAACATCATTGCCAAAAATTACACAAAACCCACAGCTGGCAATTCCTTTTTGCACTATAAGAGCTGCCATTACCCAAAATGGACAAAAAATATCCCCAAAGGACAGTTCTGTCGTCTCCGACAGAATTGTACCCTTGATGCTGACTATGATAAACTGAGTATACCCCTAAAGAAGAAATTTGCAGACAAAGACTACCCACCTGAGCTTGTTGATGAAGCTTGCGCTCTGTATTCCAAGGGCAAGCCTGCTAAAAAAGTGAGAGACAATACAGACCATTCTTTGAGATTTTTAACTACTTTTAATTATCAATACAGAAAAATGGAAAATATTCTAAATAAACATTGGAACATCCTCCAACAAGATCCTCTGCTTAAAAACATTCTTCCACCAACCGCTAAAATTACATACCGAAAGGCACCCAACCTAAAAAACAAAATTGCACCTAGCAAACTCCAAACTATGCAGACCACCGTCAACACAAATACCCTCATACCCTTAACGGGTATGTTTCAATGCAAGAAAACACGCTGCAAGACTTGCTCCTTTGTCCATCATGGTAAAAAATCTTTTAAGTGTAAAGGTAAAACTTACCCCATTGAGCATTTTTACAATTGCTCCTCAGATTTCGTGGTTTATGGCCTCATCTGTCCGTGCGATCTAGTTTACGTTGGACGAACTATTTGCCCTCTGAGACAGCGGTTTGGTCAACACCGGCGTCTCATTGAGGGAGGTAAAGATATGCATAGTGTCCCCCGACACTTTGCCCAACATCATGATAAATCCACTAATGGCCTCCAGGTTTGGATTATTGAACAAATTCCAAATTCCATGACAGAAGCCGAGCGCTTTAAGAGACTTTGCGCCAGAGAAACTTTCTGGATCTATACTTTAGACGTTCTCTCGCCTGGCGGCCTTAATGAAGGCATAGAAATTGCTACCGTTTTATAATCTGGCCTTAATATTGCCACCGTAAAATTGCTATGAAGTGATAGAAACTGCTACCGTTCTACAATCTGGCCTTATGTCCCCATATTTTCATTATATAGATAAAATTAACACTATAGTAGATGATATGATTTTAATAACCCTCTATATATAGATCTTTACTAACCAATTTTTTATCATAGGTTTCGTTCAATATATATACACATGTATATATATAAATTCACATTTTATGGGGGTGGCGGGCTCGTGCATCTCCATAGTAAGTATCATGAATTTTAGTAGCTCTGTCTTTATAGATGATTTGTTTATCAACATTAATATTAGTGTGCTGTTCCCCCCAAAACCCCCCCCCCCCCCTTTTCCTATTATTTAAATATACCTTATTTCCCATTACCTTGTCCTCCCCTTTCTTTCCACCTACCCCTTTTCGTTCCCAATCTCTCCCCCCCCCCCCCCCCACCCCTTAAATATGTCTGGTTTTTGATTAAAATACGTTAGTATATATATTACATATATATATGCTTTTATATATATATATGTATACCTTCAATACACTTTATTACATATTACTATTTTCATCTCTCTTTTAATATGGATTAAATTAAATTATTTTAAAATAACTTAATTTATAACACTCCCAATACATGTTCAAAAAGGGTCTATTTATGAACTTCTTAACATGAGTATATATGTATACATGGATATATTTAATATATATATATATGATTTTTTTTTTATTGATTTTTTATATTTTTTTTTTTTTTTTTTTTAATTTTTATTTTTATTTTTATATATATTTGTTGATGTGTTTTTAATAACATACACCCATTAGTCCTATTTTAATCCCCTTTGCTTATATATGGATTTAATCTCCTTCTCTATATATATTTAATGTGACCATTGATTTTAATCCTGTTATCTATTACTGCATACTATGTCTCTTATATGATATTAACCATTATTAATGATTATTACCCTTTTTAATAATGTGCTTTAGTATCCTTTTAGTGCCCAGTTATAGTAAATATATATTATGTCTTTCTCTCTATTTTATACTATGCCTCGTTCCACCATATGGCTGTAAATTTTGTATATAGCTCCAGTGATTAACATTGTGCCTCATTATTCCGTTCTGATCACGCCCCCTCTCCCTCCCATTTATCTATATATACTGCCCCCAGCTCCCTGTTTCACTATGCTTGAGAAAGGAATGCGGCCACTCCCCCCTACAGTGGCTAGCCTATCCCGAAACGCGTCGCATACCGGTGACGTCACAGCCGGGCGACGCCGCCTGTTTGCTCTCCAAGCCTCGTTCTCGCCACCGCAGCACACGGCCGTGTCCCTAAACATCTCCCTGGCGAGACTGACGGCCCCTTGAGTGACCCCCCGGCGCTGTCCCGACATTGACGCCTCCTCCTCACCCAGAACCCTACCATTGGAACCCCTGCTCTGCTATATGGGCTCTATTCTGCCCTTCTCACAGACTGGACTATCCTAGGAATCTGCAGATGGACTTCTGGAAACTCTTCTCCCCACCATGCGCTGCCACATCTATACTTATGTGACTGAAAAGCTGGAAGAAGAGTGAAGTGGATGTGCTAAGGACTTGCAGCCATTTCCTACTTCCCTGCAGGACCTGAATGTGACTTCATATACCTCCACGTGAGTGGTTATTGTTGCTTAATAAAATTGAATTCTGTTACACATATTCAGAGGCGCCCCCCTTCTTTTTGTATATTTTTAGCTCACTGGAACCCGCTCTCTGGTTCTCCTGGGAGGCTGCCCTGACTGGCCAAACGATACCCATCTAAAGTATATATATATGCTAATACATATATTATAACCATCCTTGGACTATTTGGTGATCATGTAAAAGGTATATACATCTGTGCTGAAGCGCCTTTTTTACTTGTATTTTAAATTAAAGTGGCCATCTTTAAGTCAGACTGTGTAGTCAGCATGCTTTGCTGAATGACTGCTGAAATAAAATCATGTTTACGATGAATAGCATTAATCTAGATCAATAAATCTTTGTGTCTAAGCCTACAGAAGTCATAGATATGGACTTAGATGTGGGGCAGTAAGGTTAAATATACACGCATAGATTTTAGGCTGGACGATAGAAATCTATTGGATTCCTCCATCCACACTAAACAACATGGATGGAGGAATCTCTACTGCTGGCTATTTTATTTAAGCAACCATGACAACCTGGCTGCTTGAACACCGAACAGTGACTGCATCTGATAGGGGCCACCCATCGCTCAGATTTCATGCAATTCAGCAGGAATGGGAAGAAATCTGCGGCGTGTATGGGCAACTTAAGACATAATAGTCATGACTTCTGACAGGTACATACAGTATGTATTTACAAATTACCCAGAGCTTTTCATATCCTCTGGAACTCCCTACCCCAATCTGTCTGCCTATCACCTATGCTGTCCATCTTTGGGCAAAAACTGGAAACTCGTCTCTTCAAAGAGACCTATCCCGCCTCCACCTAAAGACTGAACTTTCTGCATAAACTCATCCCCCATAATTAATGTCCTTTGTATCATTTGCCCCTCCCATTAGATTGTAAGCTTTCATGAGCAAGGCTCTCCTAATTATTCTGTATTAAATCCTATTGGAACTGTACTGTCTCCTTTTATTTTGTAAAGTGCTTCTCTAATTGTTGGCACGATATAAATCCTGTATAATGGTAATGCAAATAATAGTTTTTATTAGGAACGGTCAGAAACCTTACTTACGTTATCAATAATCTTGAATACACTGTGCGCTGCTCCTCTCGCTGTAGAAAAAGCTTCTATATTGGGGGCAGCATGACCAAAGCTAAAGGCGGCAAATGTTACTGAAAAAAACACCTGAAATCAGAAAATTTCAAAAATCAAGTGTATGTCAAGGCAAAAATAATAATAAAAAAACATGCAGTACATTTCTGGAGATCATGTACATTCCCCCCATGTTTTATCCCTTTAAACACACTGCGAGTATTGAAAAATAACTGTTGATGTGCCAGAAATATAGTGTGCTCCTATCTTCTTCTTTGACATGACAACACAGTGTTATTTCAGCTCTTAATTCAAAAGAACGTGTTGTCAGCCCTGCCTACTTCATTTCTGATGGACTACAAAAACCACAGACCCTTCCTCATCTCCTCCCCTCTCCTCATCGCCATAACCTCTCCTTGTGCACAGGTAGAGAGCACGGGAAGTCATTAGTTCACAAGATGTCTAGCAAAATCAATAGGTGTTTTTTGTACTTGACAAACAGCTATCATATACTCTTATGCCCCGTACACACGGTCAGAAAATCCGACGGAATATGTCCGATTGGACCATGTCGTCGGAAAATCCGCCCGTGTATGGGCTCCATCTGACTTTTTCCGTCAGGAAAAAATTTGAGATCCTGCTCTCAAATCTTCCAACAACAAAATCTGATCAGGCTTTTTCCGATTGTGTGTAGAGAATTCCGATGGACAAAGTGCTACGCATGCTCAGATCAAATTATGAGACCAAAGCTATTGGTTAATAGCCTCTACGTAGTTCCGTCGTACGCAACGAACGTCACTACGTTCAGAATGATCGGATTTTCCGACAACTTTGTCCGACAGTGTGTATGCAACACCAGTGTCGGACAAAATCCGTCGGAAATAGTCCGACGGATTTTGTGGTTGGAATTTCCGACTGTGTGTACGGGGCATTTCACTGGTGTATTTATCAGATCAAAATGGAGAAAATTCAAGAAGTCCATTGTTGGGGTTTACAAACACTTAAAATAATATTTATTCGAAGACTTGTGTATTTATCATGGACTGCAGGCTCTATAGGGATGAATTATGAGTGTCATGTAGTCCATACTTTAATTATGCAATAGGGTCTTGCCAAAAGAACACCCAATATGACATGGTAGGAATTGAAGGGGGTAGGAGCATGAGCATCACGGAGCTAAGTGTAAAGTGCAGTAATCCACAGAAGCCAGTCAGTTGTATGAGTACTGTAATTTGCTCTGTGTACTGTTTTACCAAATAAACTCAATAATATTAAAAAGGTTTATCTCTTCTTTAGAGGTGGAAAAAGACAGTACTGATTCTGTCAATCGGTAAAGCAGAAAGCCCTTTCTTGGAGTCACTTCATATAAAACTAACAATTACAAGCTTTTTTCTTATTTATCACAGCAATCTGATTCAATCATGATCTATTGAATGACTCTTCCCATCACACAAAAGTCTCACTCCTAATGCAGCAGCGTGCCCTATGGATTTTAGGTAATCTAAAATAAAAGCAACTCCATCATACAGATTGTTTTTTCTGAGTTTCTTTTAGAGTTTCTGAGAGATATTGTATATTAAAGTGGAAGTAAACCCTCCTATTGTTTTTACCCAAGGAAGCTGCCAGCTTGGCCTCTGTTTAGTCTTCAACTGCCGTGAAGCTGCACATGTGATCAGTTATGACACCAGCCATTGAATGGTTTGACAGTTTGGTTGAGAGCACAACCAATGTGACAGTTACATTTCTGGCACGTGCCGGGAATGTAACAGTTTTTTTAAACTGTTAAATCCATGGGTTTACTTCCACTTTAACCTAGTGAGTAATTCTTTGGGCCTAAGCCCTGCCTTTGGAACTAAGATCCATCCACTCATTGATCCCCTATCCAATGAGAGGTCCTCAGCGACTTAGGCCCCTTTCACACTGGGCGTTTTTCAGGCGCTACAGCGCTAAAAATAGCGCCTGTACAGCGCCTGAAAAAAATCTGGCCCCATTCACTCCAGTGTGAAAGCCGGAGGTCTTTCACACTGGAGCGGTGCGCTAGCAGGACGGTCAAAAAAGTCCTGCTAGCAGCATCTTTGGAGCGGTGAAGGAGCGGTGTATTCACCGCTCCTATACCGCTACTACCCATTGAAATCAATGGGACACGCGGCAATACCGCCGCAAAGCGCTGCTTTGCGGGGGGTTTTAACCCTTTTTTCGGCCGATAGCGGGGGTTAAAACCGCACCGCTAGCGGCCGAATACCGCAGCTAAAACGACGGTAAATCAGCGCTAAATATAGCGCTGCTTTACCGCCGACGCCGCTCCAGCCCCAGTGTGAAAGGGGCCTTACATAACCGTACTCTGAATAGATAGGGGGATTGCAGAAGGATGGATCTTAGCTTCTTAAGGCTGGGCCTATTCCAAAATTGGAAAGGTTGTGGTCTTAGTAACAAAATGCAAGAGACTGTCAAGAGGCAGAGAGGACTTGTCTGGTAGGAGCATGCAGATTGAGGTATTATCTTTAACATTAACCAAAGATGTGTGATAAAACCTTTGACATACCGTTAATATATCCCCAGTGCTGAAAGCTTCATGGATAACCAGGGTAGTCCCATACCAAAATGCCAGCCCATATGCTGAGTATATGGTTAGGAATGCAAATCCAATTGACACATTACTTGTGATTGCCTTTTTGATTCCGATGTTCTTGGCATCTTCCAAATTCTTTTCATACCTGCAAAGATGGAAAATTATTTAATCAGACAGTCCAACACCATTATCCCATGGTAGTAGATTTTCGTTTAATGTCCATTGAGATATGAGAAATCCAATAGAGAGAGCAATCCCACAGCCTTTGGGGGAAGTTGAGAACTCAAGTGGGAGGATATTACTATCAGAGTCAGCAACAGAAATATGCAGTTTGCTGATTCAACCCCTCAGCATATTTTCAGAACTGACAAACAAATTTGGGTCAAGTCACCCCAATAAAATGTTTCGGAAAAAAAAGATTTGTATTGAGCCTTTTTGGAAAGTGTTCTGGGTATAACGTTATATATAGTAAAATAGAAAACAAGAAGCTTTTTCTTCACCTTTCAATTTCCTTATTTTGTCCACCAAAGGCTATGACTGTCCGGATTCCTGACAAGACTTCTTCTGCCACTGCTCCGGCTTTGGCGTAGGCTTCCAGCTCTTGATTGGTAAATGCTGCCATGATCTGAATATATACATTTTCACATTAAGAATAACCTATTTCTTCTACAAAAGGAAGTAGTATTTAACAAAGTGTAGGAAATTAGATATTTCTGTGTTGCTACAGAATTTGTCACTTTGTCCGTTCAGGGCAATGTGATACAGTCTATTGGTAGTCCACTTTCCTTCCACCAATTCTTTCATTGTGCTTCCTCTTTGCTGCATTTTTTAGCTAACCAATCACCAGGCCTTTGGCCCTTGGCCAATTGTCAGGTCTAAATACTTTCATGTGGGGGATGGGATCGGTTTTACACAGGGTTTAGAACCAGGGATTTAATGGAGGGTTCCAAGTATAGTGAAGGTATGGGTGAGATAGCAAGAGAACCTGTCACTTTGCCCTGACTCTCTTAACTGGTTTGGGTGAGTGGATCAATGTGCTGAAAAGCCTGTACAAACCAACAACTTTTTACAGCCCCTTTTCAGACATGTACTTGTTCTGTGTAACTGTTGTTGCATTGCTTGAAAATCTCACATCACTGCAACTGTAAGAGCTAGTTCATACAGACGCAGGATGAAAATGGTCACCTGGCATCATGTTATACATGCTCCACCCCACCTGTCCTGTGATGATTGGATTGCCTGGGGGCCCACTGGGGACCATCTGGGTTAGTGCACTTTTTAAGACCTAGTGGTTGGAAAGGAGGACTTAGCAGGTGCAGAAAATGCAATTTTTTTGGCATTTTCATATCTGTATTAGCCATAAGATATGTGTTACCTTTGACCACATAGCTGCTGACAGCCCCATAAGTGGACTGATTGCCAAAATCACCAGAGTTAGCTTCCACCCCTTCACAAATCCGATAACAAAACCTGTCAGGAAGGTAGCGGCGTACTGAAACAGCATGGCAAGCTGCTCACCAATACCATCATTTATTTTTGAGACATCACTGTAAAGAAAGTACAAAGATTTCATACAATTAAACATTGTAGACAATAATTGTAGAGGTTTTTTATATCCAGTTGCATCTCATAAAATTAGAATATCAAAACGTAAATTTTTTTCAGTAGTTTAATTCAAAAAGTGAAACTCATATATTTTATATAGATGCGATACACACAGAATGATATATTTCAAGCATTTTTTTTTTTTTTAATTTTGATGATTATGTCACTTACAGCTAGCGAAAATCCAAAATTCAGTATCTCAGAAAATTTGAATATTACATAAGACTAATAAAAAAAAGGATTTTGAATACAGAAATATTGGCTTACTTAAAAGTATGTCCATGTACAGTATAGTATGCACTCAAAACTTGGTCAGGAATTCTTTTGCATGAATTACTGCATCGATGCGGCGTGGCATGGATGCGATCAGCCTGTGGAACTGCTGAGGTGTTATGGAAGCCCAGGCTTCTTTGACAGTGGCTTTCAGCTCATCTGCATTGTTGAGTCTGGTGTCTCTCATCTCCCTCTTCCACAGATTCTCTATGGGGCTTAACCACTGGCCGACCGCCCCCTGTATATATCCGTCGGCAGAAGGGCACGTACAGGCAGAACCCCGTACCTGTCCGTGCCATTCTTCCGGCGGGTGGGGGGTCCGATCGCACCCCCCCCGGCCGGCGGGGACGGTCGGGATCGCTTCAGGAGCGATCCGGGATGAGGGGACGGCCAGTGGTTTCTGGCCACCCCCTCGCGATCGCTCCTGGCGAATCAGATGCTTCCTCTGTCTGTGTCAATCAAAACACAGGCAGAGGAAGTGATGTCACGCTCGGTGCGCCGGTCTATGTGACCGGAACGCCGAGCTGTGAACATCTAAAGGTTAGTGCACCAACAGTACACTGACACCAGTACACATAGGCACACAAAACACCCCCCTGTCACCCCCAGATCACCCCCCAGATCACCCCCCCCCCCCCCAGTCACAGTGTCACTAATTGCAGTGATCATTTTTTTACTGATCACTGCATTTAGTGTCAGTGTGACTGTAATAACTGTCAGTGCAGTTAGTTTTAGGTCCAAGGTAGCCCCCCACCCCCCCCTAATAAAGGTTTAACCCCTTGATTGCCCCCCAGGTAACCCTTTCACCCCCTTTTGCCAGTGTCACTAAGCGATCGTTTTTCTGATCGCTGTATTAGTGTCACTGCTGTCGCTAGGTAACCATTTTTTTTTTTTAGGTAACCGCCATGTTTATATAGGTTCATAAATAGGTTTATAGGTCAGGTACCCCCATATTACAACCTAAATAAAGGTTTTAACCCCTTGATTGCCCCTAGAGTTAACCCTTTCACCAGTGATCACTGTATAACTGTCACTGGTGACGCTGGTTAGCCAGTTAGTTATTTCGTTATTTAGGTTCCCCGTCAGGTTTTTATATAGCGTCAGGTACCCCCATATATTACCTAATAAAGGTTTTAACCCCCTGATTGCCCCTAGTTAACCCTTTCACCCCCTTTTGCCAGTGTCACTAAGCGATCGTTTTTCTGATCGCTGCATTAGTGTCGCTAGGTAACCATTTTTTTTTTTTTAGGTAACCGCCATGTTTATATAGGTTCATAAATAGGTTTATAGGTCAGGTACCCCCATATTACAACCTAAATAAAGGTTTTAACCCCCTGATTGCCCCTAGAGTTAACCCTTTCACCAGTGATCACTGTATAACTGTCACTGGTGACGCTGGTTAGCCAGTTAGTTATTTCGTTATTTAGGTTCCCCGTCAGGTTTTTATATAGCGTCAGGTACCCCCATATATTACCTAATAAAGGTTTTAACCCCCTGATTGCCCCTAGTTAACCCTTTCACCCCCTTTTGCCAGTGTCACTAAGCGATCGTTTTTCTGATCGCTGCATTAGTGTCGCTAGGTAACCAGTTTTTTTTTGTATTACTGTTACGGGTGACGCTGGTTAGTTAGCTTGTTTTTTATACTGTCAGGGCACCCGCCATTTATTACCCAATAACGGTTTAACCCCCTGATCGCCCGGCGGGTGATATCAATTAGGTTTTAGGGTCAAATAAGGTCTGCGTCGCCCCAGGTTAGTGCCAGTACCGCAAACACCCACGCGCAAAGCATACACCTCCCTTAGTGGCACAGTATCTGAACAGATCAATATCTGATCTGATCAGATCTATACTAGCGTCCCAGCAGTTTAGGGTTCCAAAAAAAAACGCATTGTTAGCGGGATCAGCCCAGATACCTGCTAGCACCTGCGTTTTCCCCCTCCGCCCAGCCCAGCCCAGCCCACCCAAGTGCAGTATCGATCGATCACTGTCACTTACAAAACACTAAGCACACATAACTGCAGCGTTCGCAGAGTCAGGCCTGATCCCTGCGATCGCTAACAGTTTTTTTTTGTGGTAGCGTTTTGATTCAGTCGCTTCAGTCAGGAGCTTTTTTACCTGTGAATCTCAAAAAAAAAAAAAAAAATAAAATAGTTGTCGTTTTATTGTTCTCTCTCTCACTCTATTCTCTCTCTATTGTTGCTCTTTTTTTACTCCATTCTATTCTGCAATGTTTTATTATGTTTTATTATGTTTTATTATGTTTTATCATGCTTGCTTTTCAGGTATGTAATTTTGTTTACTGTGTGTTTTAGTGTTGAGCATTTTTTTGTTTTCAGGTGCGCCATTCAGTTGCAACGCGGATTTATTTATCTTGACAGCAACAGCGTTTGCTCCCACGATACATAAAGCCGCGACTCCAACGCTGTAGGAGGTGATTTCACCACCACAGTTAAAAAAAAGAGCATATATGCCGAAGCATGGGGGCAGCAGGGGGGGGGAGGAGCGATTGGCTCCTAATGCCACGTACATACGGTCGAAATTCCGACCGTGTGTACACGGCATAACTTTTGCGGGAGGATGCCCCCATGCATCGGCATATATAAATGGTGCATGTATGCCCATCATTAGAAGTGGGTGGATGAAGGGAGGTATTCTAATGGTGGGCATACCCACCAATCAATCTCTTTTTTTTCGTTCAGCCAAGAGGCTGCATGAAAAAAAAAAGATTACAATATATGTCCAGTATGTTGCTGGACTTTGAATGGTTATACCAGAATGATGCCTGCAGGTTTAGGTATCATCTTGGTATCATTCTTTTCAGCCAGTGATCGGCTTTCATGTAAAAGCAATTCTAGCGGGTAATTAGCCTCTAGACTGCTTTTACAAGCAGTGGGAGGGAATGTCCCCCCTCCCGGATATAAACCGCGCCATTGGGAAATTGGGAAAGCATTTTATCACACCAATCTTGGTGTGGTCAGATGCTTTGAGGGCAGAGGAAAGATCTAGGGTCTAATAGACCCCAATTTTTTCAAAAAAAGAGTACCTGTCACTGCCTATTGCTATCATAGGGGATATTTACATTCCCTGAGATAACAATAAAAATCATAACAAAGAAAAAAAATGGAAGGAACAGTTTAAAAATAAAATAAAAAAAGCTAAATAAATAAAAAAAAAAACAAAAAAAAAAAAAAAAAAACACCCCTGCCCCCCCTTCACTTGCGCAAAGGCGTACACAAGCGTTGGTCTGGCGTCATATGTAAACAGCAATTGCACCATGCATGTGAGGTATCACCGCGAAGGTCAGATCGAGGGCAGTAATTTTAGCAGTAGACCTCCTCCGTGAATCTAATGTGGTATCATGTAAAGGCTTTTAAAGGCTTTTAAAAATGTATGTAGTTTGTCGCCACTGCGTGTTTGTGCGCAATTTTAAAGCATGTCGTGTTTGGTATCCATGTACTCGGCCTAAGATCATATTTTTTATTTCATCAAAAATTTGAGCAATATAGTGTGTTTTAGTGCATTAAAATAAAAAAAAGTGTATTTTTTCCACAAAAAATGCGTTTGAAAAATCGCTGCGCAAATACTGTGTGGAAAAAAAAAAATGCAACACCCACCATTTTAATCTGTAGGGCCTTTGCTTTAACAATATATATAGTGTTTGGGGGTTCAACGTAATTTTCTTGCAAAAAAAAAATATGTTTTCATGTAAACAAAAAGTGTCAGAAAGGGCTTTGTCTACAAGTGGTTAGAAGAGTGGGTGACGTGTGACATAGGCTTCTAAATGTTGTGCATAAAATGCCAGGACAGTTCAAACCCCCCCCAAATGACCCCATTTTGGAAAGTAGACACCCCAAGCTATTTGATGAGAGCAATGTTGAGCCCATTAAATATTTTTTTTTTTTTGTCCCAAGAGATTGAATAATGAAAAAAAAAAAATATATATATTTTTTTTTTACAAAAAGTTGTCACTAAATGATATATTGCTCAAACATGTCATGGGCATATGTGGAAATACACCCCAAAATACATTCTGTTGCTTCTCCTGAGTACGGGGATACCACATGTGTGGGACTTTTTGGGAGCCTAGCTGCGTACGGAACCCCAAAAACCAATCACCGCCTTCAGGCTTTCTAAGGGTGTAATTTTTTTATTTCACTTCTCACTGCCAATCACAGTTTCGGAGGCCATGGAATGCCCAGATGGCATAAAACCCCCCAAAATGACCCCATTTTGGAAAGTAGACACCCCAAGCTATTTGCTGAGAGGTATTGTGAGTATTTTGCAGATCTCGCTTTTTGTCACAAAGTTTTGAAAATTGAAAAAAAAAAAAAAATTTTTTTTTTTTCTTTACTTTCTTCATTTTCAAAAACAAATGAGAGCTGTAAAATACTCACCATGCCTCTCAACAAATAGCTTGGGGTGTCTACTTTCCAAAATGGGGTCATTTGGGGGGGTTTTGTGCTATTTTGGCATTTTATGGCCTTCGAAACGGTGATAGGTAGTGAGGAGTGAAATCAAAAATTTGCACCCTTAGAAATCCTGAAGGCGGTGCTTGGGTTTCGGGGCCCCGTACGCGGCTAGGCTCCCAAAAAGTCCCACACATGTGGTATCCCCATACTCAGGAGAAGCAGCAAAATGTATTTTGGGGTGCAATTCCACATATAACTATGGCATGTGTGAGCAATATATCATTTAGTGACAACTTTTTGAAAAAAAAAAAAAAAATCTTTTTTATTTTTGTCTTTATTCAATCACTTGGGACTAAAAAAAAAAATATTCAATGGGCTCAACATGCCTCTCAGCAAATAGCTTGGGGTGTCTACTTTCCAAAATGGGGTCATTTGGGGGGGTTTTGTACTTCTCTGCCATTTTAGCACCTCAAGAAATGAAATAGGCAGTCATAAATTAAAAGCGGTGTAAATTCCAGAAAATGTACTCTAGTTTGTAGACGCTATAACTTTTGCGCAAACCAATAAATATACGCTTATTGGCATTTTTTTTACTAAAGACATGTGGCTGAATACATTTTGGCCCAAATGTTTGACTAAAATTGAGTTTATTAGATTTTTTTTATAACAAAAAGTAGAAAATCTCTTTTTTTTTCAAAATTTTCGCTCCTTTTCCGTTTATATCGCAAAAAATAAAAAAATCACAGAGGCAATCAAATACCATCAAAAGAAAGCTCTATTTGTGGGAAGAAAAGGACGCAAATTTCGTTTGGTTACAAAATTGCATGACCGCGCAATTACCAGTTAAAGTAGTGCAGTGCGAAATTGAAAAAAGACCTCTGGTCCTTAAGCTGACAATTGGTCCGGGGCTGAAGTGGTTAAATGATGATTTGGGGAGCCATGTCATCTGCTGGTGTTGATCCACTGTGTTTTATAAAGTCCAAAGTCAGCGCAGCCCTCTACCAGGAAATTCTAGAGCACTTCATGCTTCCCTCTGCTGACCAGATTTACGGAGATGCTGATTTCATTTTTTAGCAGGACTTGGCACCTGCCCACTAGGGGTGCTGAAATTAATCATTGCATCGATGCATTGTGATTCGGGTCATCCCGACTAGCCCCGCTCCTTCCGGGAGAGCGCTCCAAGCGTATTGTTAAAATTACTTTGTTTTAATAAATGCTGTGTTACAATGAATAATGTGCCCCGCTGTATGTGCTTTTTAAAAAAATATGTCATTTCATACCGAATTTCACAGTACAATACATTCCGGTCATGTGACTGCCAGGCCCTTCCCACCTCTCTCCTCTCACTTCTCTCCTGAGTCCTGATGTCAGCGGGCACCTATAGCTAACATATCAGAACAGAGGCGGGTGGGGCTGAGAATTCCCTGCTGACGTCAGGACTCCGGAGAGACGTGAGAGGAGAGCGGAGAGAGTAATTTTAACCACTTGCCGACCGGCGCACGACGATATACGTCGACAGAATGGCACGTACAGGCAGGAGGGCGTATATATACGTCCCTCCTTTAGCCTGTCCGTGCCATCGGGAGCGCGCCGGGAGCGGCGCGCTCCCGCGCCGGTCGGGACCCCCGTGAGTCCGGCCGCGGTCCCCGCGGACTCGATCGCCGCGGGGACTCCCGCGATCGTCTCACGGAGCGGCTAAACGGGGAGATGCCGAGATAAACAGCATCTCCCCGTTCTGCCTAGCAACTAGTGACGCCGATCTCTGCTCCCTGTGATTGGAGCAGAGATCAGCATTCACTAGCTGACAGCCACGCCCCCCCACAGTAAAAAAAACACCCCTAGGCCTACTTAACCCCTACACTGCCACCTTGTGGTTAACTCCTAAACTGCCAGTGTCATTTATACAGAAATCAATGCATTTAAATGCATTAATTGCTGTAAAAATGACAATGGTCCCAAAAATGTGTCAAAAATGTCCGATGTGTCCGCCATAATTTCGCAGTCACAAAAAAAAATCGCAGATCTCCGCCATTAATAATAAAAAAAAAATTATTAATAAAAATGCTATAAAACTATCCCCTATCTTGTAAACGCTATAACTTCTGCGCAAACCGATCAATAATCGCTTATTGCGATTTTTTTTACCAAAAATATGTAGAAGAATACGTATCGGCCTAAACTGAGGAAAAAAAATGTTTTTTTATATATTTTTGGGGGATATTTATTATAGCAAAAAATAAAAAATAATGCATTTTTTTCAAAATTGTCGCTCTATTTTTGTTTATAGCGCAAAAAATAAAAACCGCAGGGGCGATCAAATACCACCAAAAGAAAGCTCTATTTGTGGGAAAAAAAGGACGTCAATTTTGTTTGGGAGCCACGTCGCACGACCGCGCAATTGTCAGTTAAAGCGACGCAGTGCCGAATCGCAAAAAGGGGCCTGGTCCTTTGGCTGCAAATTGGTCCGGTCTGAAAGTGGTTAACAACAGTAAGTAGAGTACAAATGTGTTTGTACTCTACTTACACTTCACACTCCGTGCTGACAGGTCCCTGGGCTTCCCTTTGCACATTCCACTGTTAACTTCTAGTGTGCTGGAAGGTGCAAACAAGAAAGCCAAGGAACTGTCAGCACCAGTGGTGGCCCGTGAATTGTGGGGGGGTTAGTGAAGTGATGGCTGCATTTGATTGGCACAGGTGGCTGCATTTAATGGACACAGATGGCTGCATTTGATGGGCACAAGTGGCTGCGTTTGACGGGCACAAGTGGCTGATTTTGACGGGCACAAGTGGCTGCATTTGATAGGCACAGTGGCTGCGTTTGATGGGCACAGTGGCTGCATTTGATGGGGGAGGTTCAGTATTTTTTAGTTTGTTTGCTCCCCCCAAAAATTTTGAGCATCAGCTGCCACTGGTCAGCACAGAGACAGTACAGGGAACTTCACAGGGCTATTTGTCAGCTGTGGATTGTAATCCCTCCTGACCTCCCAGCAGCAGTGTGTGTGAATGTCTGTACCCTGCAGTGCACCAGATTAGTGCGCTTTTTAAGGGAGTGAGGTTATTTTTAATTCAAAGCAGAGTTCCAGTCAATTTTTTGTTTATTAAAAGTCAGCAGCTACAAAAAAAGTGTATATTCTAACCTGTCTCACACTTCAGCGACGTGGCCACCCAAACCTTGCATTCTCTCCCCCTACCTGTCCACGGCGCTGGCAATACTACTGTGGTCATCCGGCTGTGACAGCTTGCAGCTTCACAGCCAGGTGCACATGTCTCACTGCGCTGTCCTGCATAGCCGGGCAATCTTTTGGGAACTGTGATGTGACCCAGAAAATAGCAAGGTGGAAGGGCCGCCTAGGCGGCCCAAGTGGAAGTGGGAGCTCGTCGGTAATCGTGATGCACCATGAAGCATCGCGGAATCGAATCGTTGACCAGATAATCGTAATCAAATCGAATCGTGAGACCAGTGAAGATGCGCACCACCACTGCCCACACTGTCAAAAGTACAAATACCTGGTTTAATGTTAATGATATCACTGTGCTTGATTGGCCAGGAAACTCTCCTGACCTAAACCCCATAGAGAATCTGTGGGGTATTGTCAAGAGGAAGATGAGAGATACCAGACCCAACAATACAGATGAGCTGAAAGCCACTAGCAAAGCAACCTGGACTTCCATAACACCTCATCAGTGCCACAGGCTGATCACCTCCATGCAACACCATATTGATTCAGTAATTCAAGCAAAAGGAGCGCCGACCAGGTATTGAGTGTATACTATACTGTACATGGACATACTTTTCAGTAAGCCAACATTTCTGTATTCAAAATCTATTTTTTATGGGTCTTATGTAATATTCTAATTTTCTTCAAAATTAAAAGAAAGAAATGCTTGAAATACAGTATCTCACAAAAGTGAGTACACCCCTCACATTTTTGTACATTTTTTTTATATCTTTTCATGTGACAACATTGAAAAAATGACACTTTGCTACAATGTAAATTAGTGAGTGTACAGCTTGTATAGCGGTGTAAATATGCTGTCCCCTCAAAATAACTCCACACACAGCCATTAATGTCTAAACTGCTGGCAACAAAAGCGAGTACACCCCTAAGTGAAAATGTCCAAATTGGGCCCAAAGTGTCAATATTTTGTGTGGCCACCATTATTTTCCAGCACTGCCTTAACCCTCTTGGGTATGGAGTTTACCAGAGCTTCACAGGTTGCCACTGGAGTCCTGACGACATCATGGAGCTGGTGGATGTTAGAAACCTTGCACTCCTCCACCTTCCATTTGAGGTTGCCCCACAGATGCTCAATAGGGTTTAGGTCTGGAGACATGCTTGGCCAGTCCATTGGCTTGGAGGTGTGTTTGGGGTCGTTATCATGTTGGAATACTGCCCTGTGGCCTGTCTCTGGAGGAAGGGGATCTTACTCTGCTTCGGTATGTCATTTAGTATGTCAAACTGTTTGCAGGCTTTCTTGTGCATCATCTTTAGAAGAGGCATCCTTCTGGGACGACAGCCATGCAGACCAATTTGATGCAGTGTGCGGCGTATGGTCTGAGCACTGACAGGCTGACCCCCCACCCCTTCAACTTCTGCAGCAATGCTGGCAGCACTCATATGTCTATTTTCCTAATAGAAACTCTGGATATGACGCTGAGCACGTGCACTCAACTTTTTTGGTTGACCATGGCGAGGCCTGTTCTGAGTGGAACCTGTCTTGTAAACTGCTATATGGTCTTGGCCACTGTGCTGCAGCTCAGCTTCAGGGTCTTGCCAATCTTCTTATAGCCTAGGCCATCTTTATGTAGATCAACAATTCTTTTTTCCAGATCCTCAGAGAGCTCTTTGAGGTGCCATGTTGAACTTCCAGTGACCAGTATGAAAGAGTGAGAGCGATAACACCAAATTTAACACACCTGCTCCCAAATCACACCTGAGACCTTGTAACACTAACGAGTCGCATGACACCAGGGAGGGAAAATTGCTAATTGGGCCCAATTTGGACATTTTCACTTAGGGGTGTACTCACTTTTGTTGCCAGCGGTTTAGATATTAATGGCTGTGTGTTGAGTTATTTTGAGGAGACAGCAAATTTACACTGTTATACAAGCTGTACACTCACTACATTGTAGAAAAGTGTAATTTTTTCAGTGTTGTCACATGAAAAGATATAATAAAATATTTACACAAATGTGGGGGGTGTACTCACTTTTGTGAGATACTGTATATCACTCTGTGTGTATCGCATCTAAATAACATATATAAATTTCACTTTTTGAATTGAATTACTGAAATAAATGAAAACAGAAAATGCAGGGGGGTACAGAAAGCCTGCCCATGTTTCAGCTAATCATATACCAAGGTGAAAGGGCCCTCAAGGTTCAGCTAACTACGACTTATGAAAAAAGTAAATGATCTTACTATAAGTGAGAAGTCCTATGTGTCGTGAAGAAGGCAATAACCAAAACATCAGCTCTGTATAGGTACAATATAAAAGTCTGTCCACTTATGATATAGAAAACTAGGAAGATATTGTTGCAGCAGATCAGTTAAATAAAGCAACTGCAATGTGGGGGTACCCTGCACCCAGGGAGGTGACAGTCACATCTTTAAGAAACAATGCATTATGTACCAAGGTCAAGGCATAACACATATCAAAGAACACCTCCAATGCATCTGATCTGTGAGATGCGCTCCAAAACACTGGGCCAAGACTCACGGGAGGCGAAGAACACACTAGGACCTAGTAAAAAGTAAAAATAGAAACACAATACATCTATTAGATTATGTTCCAAAGCAGCAAAGCTCAAAGTTGGAGTCAAGTTATTTAGAAGAAGATGGCAGCAAGCGCATGTTACCACCAAAATTCTGGGGAGTATAGTAATCAGTTTTGCATTTCAATGATATAGGAAAGACAACATGATGTTCCATTCATGTCCAGGTTCAAAGTAAGGCTAAATAAATGATCATACCTGTGGAATGCCATAGTCAAAAGAATGTTGGGGGTATGGCAGTCTGCTCCACAACATCCCAAATGACATGGGACGGGGACACAGGTCCTCAGCTATTCAAAGAAACCTATCCCCAACCTACGAATTGGCTTGGAATACCGCCTTGGGACAATTCAAGTTACTGTACTGGTAGTATGCAACGATAGATAAAGGAGGATTTAGACATTACCAGCTAGGTCATTAACAACGTGTAACATACAGATTTGTACCAGATAAATGTATAAGTAAACAATGTCAAACTGACATAGAACAGGTGAGAAGGTAGGATAAGTGAGGCCAGAAAAGTGATTGGAGTCACCAATAATGACAGGATTCCCGGATCCACCATGGTGGTGATCCACCAGGGACATGCCGGTCAGGAAGGTGTCCCATCCATAAAGTCACACATATCCTCTTACACTGTTTCACAGCTATTGATATTTAAAGTGGTCGTAAACCCCATTCATGATATTTGAATTAAGCACATATATCTGTAGTGTTTACTTGTCTCACTTCAAAGCTCTAAGTGTGGTTTCTCTCAGGTGCTTCATTCCTCTGTTATCAGCATGAGTCACTTTTGACAAGTTCTCCACATGAGATAACATGAGCTAAAATGTAAGAATACAGCTGTGCATGTTCCTTTGTTGTGGAGAGGTGGGGGGGGGGTCCCTTTCCTCCAATCAGCTCTCACACAGTGTAAATGCAGTCTCTCCACGCTTCCCTATATACTGCTGAATGATAAAGAAAGATTTTTAACATGCTCTGCATTTTTGAAAGGGTGTAGAAAGGGTAAGACTGAAGATATACAAGTAAAACGTATGTAGGAGGATTTGTTTCATCCCTGTGTATCATCTGAGGCTATTCATTTCACTGGGTATATGTGAGGGTTTACAACCACTTTAATACTGAAGAATAAATGTTGCATAGTGATGGGATCTAGTGGGTCGGGAAATGCTGCCGTGGGTCGGGAAATGCTGCCCAACACAGCCCAATGGGGCTGGTGTGAACGTGTCCTAAAAAGTTCACCTCAGTGGTTTATAAACCCTGTTTCTACGTACAGTTTTTTTATATACGTACTGTACATAGGGGCAGTCATATTTGCGTACACATGCGGCATGTCACGCATGTGCCTCTATATCTTGATTTGCACACTTACATGATGGCTGTGCTTTACTGCTCCTTCTTACTATGCAAATCTATAAGTCAGATGACTGATTGAAAAAAAAAAATGCTTTAATTTAAACCCTAATTACAGGAATACTATCACTTTAAATAATTTGTTTGGGCAAGCTTGGAATGATAGTATTCCTAGAGTCAGACTTTACAAGATACACCCTCAGTCAAATAAGCTGTGTTCTCACTCGCTTAGTCTGGTGTTTAGTTGTCCTGCGTCGCTGACATCGAACCAGCTGATATCCTGCCGCAGCACAGCGTGGAAAAAGTTCTGTCTGATCTTCTTACTCTGCCGTCCAGCAGCCAGAGTCCAGCATGAAATCTGAAAGTAGGCAGCAATTAGAGCCCCTCCTCCCAGACCGGTGTAGTAATAGGAAAACCTGACAATGGAACATAAACATTCATTTATGACTTTATATAGAGCCAGCATTTCTGCAGCATTTAAACCAATCGCACCAGGTCCCGCCCTCGAAGAGCATACAAGCATTTTCCCCACAAAAGCACACACTAGCACCAAGATGTTCTGAAGACAATTAGAAGTAGGTTTTCCAGAGGAAACCAGAGAACCTGGAGGAAATTCACCTAAACATGGGAGTCACATACAGTGCCTTGAAAAACATAAATTTATTTTATTGGGATTTTATGTGATAGACCAACACAAAGTGGCACATAGTTGTGAAGTGGAAAGAAAATGATAAATGTTTTAAACATTTTTTTACAAATAAATATGTAAAAAGTGTGGCGTGCATTTGGATTCTGCCCCCTTTACTCTGATAACTCTAAAGCCCCATACACACGGTCGGACTTTTTCATGGATTCTGTCCGATCGGACAATGTTGTTGAAAAATCAGACCGTGTGTATGCACCATCGAACAGTGTTCGTCGGTTTGTCCGACGGACAAAGTCTTATCTCCTGCTGGAAAGATTTGCCGTCAACCCGGTCCGATCACACCAAACCCGATCGTGTGTACGGTTGTCCGACCGGACAAAGTGCTACGCATGCTCAGATCACATTACAAGACCAAAGCTATTGGCTACTAGCCTCTACGTTGTCCCGTCGTAGGCAACAAACGTCACCACGTTCAGAATGATCGGATTTTCCGACAACTTTGTCCGACCGTGTGTACGCAAAACCAACATCGGACAAAGTACGACGGACATGATCCGACGGACCTGGTCCGCGGGTTGTCCGACCGTGTGTATGGGGCTTAACTAAAATCGATTGAACCCAGATGCCTTCAGAAGTCACCTAATTAGTAAATAGAGTTCACCTGTCTGTAATTTAATCTCAGTATAAATACAGCTGTTCAGTGAAGCCCTCAGAGGTTTGTTAGAGAACCTTAGTAAACAAACAGCATCATAAAAGCCAAGGAACACACCAGGCAGGTCAGGGATAAAGTTGTGGAGAAGTTTAAAGCAGGGTTAGGTTATAAAAGAAAATATCTCAAGCTTTGAACATCTCACGGAGCTCTGTTCAATCCATCTTCTGAGGCTGGGTTCACATATGAGCACGCAGCAGCTCACAGCAGGAGTCCGGTGCATCCTCATTCACAGTTTCAGGTCCAGTCTCAGCCCGGATTTTTGGCTGAATTCGGACCTGAAATGGACCAAAAGATGCACAGCCGCTGGGGAGATATGTGAACTGGCTCCATAGAGAGCCAGTCACAATCTTCTGCTATTGCGAATTGGATGCGGTGAACCCGCATCCAATTCGCACCAGTGTAAACCCAGCCTCAAAATGGAAAGAGTATGGCACAACTGCAAACCTACCAAGACATGGCCGTCCACCCAAACTGACAGGCTGGTCACGGAGAGCATTAATCAGAGAAGCAGCCAAGAGGCCCATGGTAACTCTGGAGGAGATCCACAGCTCAGGTGGGAGAATCTGTCCACAGGACAACTATTAGTCATGCACTCCACAAATCTAGCCTCTATGGAAGAGTGGCAAGAAGAAAGCCATTGTTGAAAGAAAGCCATAAGAAGTCCCACTTGCAGTATGGGGACACAGCAAGCATTTGGAAGAAGGTGCTCTGGTCAGATGAGACCAAAATTTAACTTTTTGGCCTAAAAGCAAAACGCTATGCGTGGGCAAAAAATAACACTGCACATTACCCTGAATACACCATCCCCACCGTGAATCATGGTGGTGGCAGTATCATGTTGTGGGAATGCTTTTCTTCAGCAGGGACAGGGAAGCTGGTCAGAGTTGATGGAAAGATGGATGGAGCCAAATACAGGGAAATCTTAGAAGAAAACCTGTTAGAGTCTGCAAAAGACTTGAGACTGGGGTGGAGGTTCACCTTCCAGCAGGACAACAACCTTAAACATACAGCCAGAGCTACAATGTAATGGTTTAGATCAAAGAATATTCATGTGTTAGAATGGTCCAGTCAAAGTCCAGACCTAAATCCAATTGAAAATCTGTGGCAAGACTTGAAATTTGCTGTTCACAGGCGCTCTCCATCCAATCTGACAGAGCTTAAGCTATTTTGCAAAGAAGAATGGGCAAAAATGTCACTCTCTAGATGTGCAAAGCTGGTAGAGACCTCCCCAAAAAGACTTGCAGCTGTAATTGCAGTGAAAGGTGGTTCTACAAAGTATTGACTCCGGGGGGCTGAATACAAATGCACGCCACACTTTTCACATATTCATTTGTAAAAAAATGTAAAAACCCTTTATCATTTTCCTTCCACTTCACAATTATGTGCCACTTTGGGAGCTATGACAGTGGAGGAAGCAGACTGCACCTGCCTACAAACTACTCAGAGTGTATCCAAACCAGTGTATATCACATAAAATCCCAATAAAATACATTTACGTTTTTGGTTGTAATATGACAAAATGTGGAAAATTTCAAGGCACTGTAGATATTTACATTTAGGACTACAAGTTCAATTTTATTAAAGACATTTTATAATTATCACTCTTAGCTGTCAGGCAGCAGGCTTCTAAACAGTACAAACCACTTTTTCAAGCTAATTTATAGCTGATCTATGAAACAGACCTACAGTATGTAACAGAGAGACCAGATTACATACACTGCAGAATGGGTCCCATAGGGGTTACCACCTTCTACCTCTGCAATAGCAGAGATGAAACAGTCTTATTTAGTCAGGTATACCCTACAGTACTTGAAGTATAACTAAACCCAAGAACAAAAATGTAATACATTGCAGTATGTCAGTCAGATGTGGCATCTACATTAGTACATTTTTAGACAGTACAGGAAATACCTATTAATCTGTGAGATGAAATGGAAGAAAAAACAATCTACTCTTTCTCTAATCCCATCAATCCAACATGTAATGAAGATGAACAAAAATAAATAAATCTGGGTGTCAAATAATGGTGAGCTTGGGTTCAGCCAAACTCGAAAGTAAGCTGTCATTGATAGGCCAATCAGCTGAGGCTCCACAGCTACATGTCCACAAAGGGGGCGAGAAGGCTTGTTGACCTTATTGACCTAATATAGCCACATTGCCATATTACATTAACGTCATTGTGGCCATATTAAGTCAATGATATCACAAGCATCCCCACCCCTTTGTACATAGGTGCAGCTATGGGGCAGGAAATGTCCTGGCCACATCTGTTTTACCCATCAGTGATGGCTTACTTCAGGATTTTGGAATCAAATCCAAGCTCATTACTATTGGCAGCCATAGATACACTGGAGGAATACGCTTAGCCATCCTGGGACAGGAAATAGGTTATTCCCAGGATCACCATATGAAAATAAGGGGAAGAAAATCCTGAAAAAAGAAAACAAATACAGCCACCACATCTAAAGATTCCATTTCTGTCTTTTGGTTTGGATACACTCTGAGTAGTTTGTAGGCAGGTGCAGTCTGCTTCCTCCACTGTCATAGCTCCCAACTGTCCCTGATTTCGAGGGACTGTCCCTGATTTGGAGCAATGTCCCTCTGTCCCTCTTTCCTCCTTATTTGTCCCTTATTTTGGTCTGATCTCTATAGTTGTATATGAAATGCACTTTTTACCTTTCAAAAAGTGTTTCCCGGTGCTAAACCTTTCATCCAAATTCTAGATTGCTGCATCTGTACATTTTAAAAGCCAATATAAAGGAATAGTAGTGGTAAAAAAAAGCACTTGTACATTTATTTAACCTTTTTATTTTGGTTAATTCACCTTTAAGGGGGTGTGGCAGGGGGGGCATGTCCTATGTCTACATACATTTTCTAATAGGTGCCCCTCTAATCTTAAAATGTTAGGAGGTATGTCCATTGTAGATGGTGCCCGCAAGGCCAGCATCACAGCTTAGAGAGGAAGTCAGGGGAAATTTGGTTTCTCTATGATTTCCTGGTCCCTGGGTGCAGCGTTCCATTTTTTTGAGCTGCATCCAGATGACCCTTGGCGGCCATCTTGGGTCAGCAAACTCTTTTTAAGTCCCTGCTCCCCAGGTTTTGGCACCCTTTTGCGTGTGGGTAGTGTAGGGACAGGTTTCTCTTCTGTCAGGGACAGTATTAGCGGCAGGGAAATGTTCCAGATGAGAAGGGAAAGCTTAGGGCTCGCTATTTCCTTGGACATCTTCCCATTTGGGTACGAGACGGCCAGGCTGCATTCTGCCCTCCCAGGCAGATGGTGTCAGTTTGGCTGATACCTGCTTCTCTACATGCATTCGTTAGTGCTCTGGGTTGAGCCATCTCCCACCAGGTTTGCATAGCTCCCAACTGTCCCTGATTTTGAGGGACTGTCCCTGATTTGGAGCAATGTCCCTCCGTCCCTCATTCCTCTTCATTTGTCCCTCATTTTAGTCTGATCTCTATAGTTGTATATAAAATGCACTTTTTATCTTTCAAAAAGTGTTTCCCAGTGCTAAACTGCTCATCCAAATTCTAAATTGCTGCATTTGTAAATCTAAAAGCCAATATAAAGGAATAGTAGTGGTTAAAAAAAAAAAGCCCTTGTGAATTTAATTAACTTTTTTTTGGTTAATTCTACATTAAGGGGGTGTGGCAGGGGGCGTGTCTTATGTCCACATCAGGGGCGGACTGACCATTCGGCCACTCGGGCACTTCCCGAGGGCCCCGGGCCACTAGGGGGCCCCATCAGGGTTGCCAGCCTCAGTAAAACCAGGGACAGTATGTAAAAATCTGTGTTTTTTTTTACATCTGTTTCTGAAATGTCCTTTTGGTCTAAAAATCCCAAGCTTATAGCTGCCCCACCTCTCTAGTACCTTCTCAGCCAATAGAAACATGTCTGTGTATACTGTGTGTACATGTATGCGTATACTGTGTGTGTGTATACTGTGTGGCCCCATAATCTCTGATTGCCTGGGGGCTCCATAATCTCCTATTGCCCGGGGGCCCCATGAGTTGTCAGTCCGCCCCTGGCCTTACATACATTTGCTAGTAGGCGTTCCTCATTCCTATCTCAAAATGTTGGTAGGTATGGGTTTGTTGTGAACTGTTTTGCCTTTACCACAATACAATACAAGTTCTACTGATTGCACCTGGACTGTGTGTGAGTTATTATCGCACCACGCTGCACCCACGTACAAGTTCATAGTGGCCTGCCCATCTGGAGTGTCTGAACAGATTTAATGATTTTCATGATGTATTAAAACCCATGAATAATGCAATCAGCAAGTATCACTTACGTGGTCATTTGTTCTTGCAGTGATTCTGTTATATTCCCTTCAGCTGCTGTTGACATATTTTCTAAAGATCAATGAAATAATTGTTATATTCCAGAAATGGCTAAACCTTGTAGTTACAAAGGGGTCATTTCAGGCTCTAAGGTCTCTTGCACATAGACGCCTAAAATGACCATGTTTTTTACTGATCTAAATGCAGCCCATTGTTTTTAATAGGCTTGTACACACAGGCATGTAAACTTGTGCTGCTATAGTAAAAAAAAAAAGGCGTTGCCGGTCAGTATTTTTGCATGCATATACGTGTAAATACGCATATAAGTATGCAAATATGTGCTTGCGCCAAACTCCTTTGATTAAAGAAAATCTAGAAGAATTTTTATGCGCATTTAAATGTGTTTTGAATTCACAAAAGTTTTGCCTTTCATTTCTATTTTAAACCAAATGGGTTGTTTTACAGGGTGAGGGTCTACAATCACTTTAACCGGCAGGTTGGCTCCCCCGTGCGAGCCATCGTAGCTATACGTCGGCTCGCAGGGTAGGGATAACAGGCGCGCGCAAAGTTAAGACCAAGTAATTTTCAGATACACTATATCAGTGATGGAAACTACATTTCCTAGGATGCTCATGCACTCTGTGGTGTGGTTGAGCATCATGGGAAATGTAGTTCCAAAACATCTGGGGTGCCGAGGTTCAACATCACTGCACTTGACATCCATCCTCACTCATCCATGTCTTTATGGACCTTGCTTTGTGCACTGGTGATCAGTCATGTTGGAACAGGAAGGGACCATCCCCAAACTGTTCTCACAATGTTGGGAGCATGAAATTGTCCAAAATGTCTTGGTATGCTGACCCCTTAAGAGTTCCCTTCCCTGGTCAAGCTCAACCCCTGAAAAACAATCCCACACCCTAATCCCCCCCGTCTCCGCTTGATTTGGACCAGTGCACAAAGCAAGTCGATAAAGAAATGGATGAGTGAGTTTGGGGTGGAGGAACTTGGCTGGCCTGCATAGTGTCCTGGCCTCAAACCTTTGGGAGGAATTAGAGTGGAGACTGTGAGCCAGGCCTTCTCGTCCATGTCAGTGCCTGACCTCACAAATTCTAGAAGAACATTCCCATAGACACACTCCTAAACCTTGTGGACAGCCTTCCAAGAATAGTTGAAGCTGTTATAGCTGCAAAGGGTGGGCCAACTCAATATTGATCCCTACGGACCAAGACTGGGATGCCTTTAAAGTTCATGTGCGTGTAAAGGCAAGTGTCCCAATAATTTTGGTTAAAAGTGCATTTACACTGCCTGCATTAAAAACAATATGGTTGCATTAATGAATGCAGAGCTACATTATTTGTCTTTGATATCTGCTTGGAGTACATCTTTAAATGCATGTTTTGCATATCTCGACTGACAAAGGCACTTACTTGTATCTTTGCCCTCAGAAACAAAACTGTTTGTCATATCCCCAAATATGATTGTCATGAGAGGGAGGGCAGCTCCATGGGCAACTGCTGCGATCGTCCCAACTAACATCAACAGCCAGTCCAGGGGCCCGGAGTACCGGAACTGAGAAATATGGCAAAAATACCAACTTATTTAACAGGGGAGAGAAAACAACAGACAGATATAACTTTGCATCAGACATGAGAATTCTAATCAAAATTTATTTCACGCTGGCTCTACACTATTTTATTTTATTCCAATTTTTCATTTTCGGAACGTTCATTCAATTTTCTAATTGTTAGTGGGGTGAAATCAACATTTATTTTAGACCACAGTGACAAGAAAATTCAGAAGGGAGCGGGATGGAAAACTTTTCTCAAAAGAATAATGCCACATACACACGAGCGGATTTTGCATCTGAAATATCTTGGATGGTTTTTCCGACGGAATTCTACTCAAGCTTGGCTTGCATACACACGGTCACACAAAAGTTTGCTGAACTTCCGACCGCCAAGAACGTGGTGACGTACAACACTACGACGAGCTGAGAAAATGAAGTTCAATGCTTCTGAGCATGCGTCAAATTGTTTCCGAGCATGCGTAGGAATTTTGCGCGTCGGAATTGGTACAGACGATAGGAATTTCCGATCAAAACTTTTTCCGACCGAAAAATTGAGAACCTGCTCTCAATCTTTTGCTGGCTGGAATTCCGCCAGCAAAAGTCCGATGGAGCATACACACGGTCGTATTTTCCGACCAAAAGCTCTCATTGGACTTTTGCTGGCAGAATTTCCGATGGTGTGAATTCGGCATTAGGCTCTGTTCACATCTCCGTGTTCTGAATGGCGGGCGGAATTGCCACGATTCCACCGGCGATTCGACATAGCGGCAAATTGCGGGACGCCCAATGCGCCCATGCATTTCCTGTGACTTTCAAGTCCAAGTGCAAGAGCTTCTTTTGGACGTCAGGCATCCCGTGATTCTGTTTGCGTGATTTTATCTTGATTGTCGCCCGCTGAATCGTGGTAAAATTGCGCCGTGATTGGGGTGCCGTTGGAAGTTACAGGGAACGCACGGGCGTCCCATGATTTTCCGCTATTTCGAATCGCGGGCGGAGTCGGACCATGATTTAGAATGCGGAAATCTGACCGGAGCTTACATTTTGATGAATGTATGTGGTTTTTGTTTTGGAAAATTATATTAACCACTTTAAGACCAGCCTCGTTTTGGATTTTAGGTGTTTACATTTTTTTTTTGCTAGAAAATTACTTAGAACCCCCAAACATTATATATTGTTTTTTTTCTAACACCCTAGAGAATAAAATGACGGTTGTTGTAATACTTTTTTTAACACCGTATTTGCGTAACGGTCTTACAAGCGCACTTTTTTTGGAAAAAATTCCCTTTTTTGAATAAAAAAATAAGACAACAGTAAAGTTAGTCCAATTGTTTTATATATCGTAAAAAGATAATGTTACGCCAAGTAAATTGATACCCAACATGTCACGCTTCAAAATTGTGCTCGCTCGTGGAATGGCGTCAAACTTTTACCCTGAAAAATCTCCATAGGTGACGTTTAAAAAATTCTACAGGTTGCATGTTTTGCATTACAGAGGAGGTCTAGGGCTATAATTATTGCTCTTGCTCTACCGATCGCGGCAATACATCACATGTGTGGTTTGACCCCCGATTTCATATGTGGGCGCTACTCGCGTATGCGTTCGCTTCTGCACGCGAGCTCGTCGGGACGGGGCATTTTTTTTTTCTTATTTATTTTACTTTATTTTATTTATTTTTACACTGTTTTTTAAAAAAAAATAAAAATTGTGTCACTTTTATTCCTATTACAAGGAATGTAAACATCCCTTGTAATAGAAAAAAAGCATGACAGGACTTCTTAAACATGAGACCTGGGGTCAAACAGTCCTCAGATCTCATAATTAGACTTAAATGCAAAAAAATAATGACATTAAAAAAAATGTTCCTTTAAGAGGTATGGGCGAAAGTGACGTTTTGACGTCGCTTCCTACCTGCCAAGATCTCATAATTAGACTTAAATGCAAAAAAATAATGACATTAAAAAAAATGTTCCTTTAAGAGGTATGGGCGAAAGTGACGTTTTGACGTCGCTTCCTACCTGCCAAGAGACGGACGCACACAAAAACTCACGGACCGGGCAAGGAGGGCATTAATAAGAGAGGCAGCGCAGAGACCTAAGGTAACCCTGGAGGAGCTGCAGAGTTCCACAGCAGAGATTGGAGTATCTGTACATAGGACGACAATAAGCCGTACGCTCTACAAAGTATTGACTTTAGGGAGGTGAATAGTTCTGCACATTGACTTTTTCTGTTATTTTGTCCTATTTGTTTGCATCACAATAAAAAAAAAAAACATCTTCAGCCTGGGTTCACACTTATGCAAATTTGCAGCGGTGGAAAACACTGCGAATTCGCAGGACATTTCAAAATACATTGTTTTCAATGAGGCATGTTCACATATGTCCGGTGCATGCGCACTGCGCATTGCAGAAAAACCGCAACCGACTTTGGTGCGGTGCGGATCAGGTGCGAATTCAGGCCCATTATCTTCTATGGGCACGCATCTGATTCGCACCTGACTTGCGTTGTGAACAAAAATTCGCAAGTCATTGTACTACTTCTGAAGGGAAGTCCACGCCAAATTTTTTTAAATAAAAAAAAAGGGCACGGATTCCCCCTCCAGGAGCATACCAGGCCCTTAGGTCTGGTATGGATTTTAAGGGTACCCCCTACGCCGAAAAAAAAAACGGCGTGGGGGTCCCCCCAAAATCCATACCAGACCCTTATCCGAGCACGCAGCCTGGCAGGTCAGGAAAGGGGGTGGGGACGAGCGAGCGCCCCCCCCTCCTGAACCGTACCAGGCCGCATGCCCTCAACATGGGGGGTGGGTGCTTTGGGGAAGGGGGCGCCCTGCGGCCCCCCCACCCCAAAGCACCTTGTCCCCATGTTGATGAGGACAAGGGCCTCTTCCCGACAACCCTGGCCGTTGGTTGTCGGGGTCTGCGGGGGGGGGCTTATCGGAATCCGGGAGCCCCCTTTAATAAGGGGGCCCCCAGATCCCGGCCCCCCACCCTATGTGAATGAGTATGGGGTACGATGTACCCCTACCCATTCACCTAAGGTGTAAAAGTGTAAATAAAAAAAAAACACACAATTTTTAAAAATATTTTATTGCACTGCTCCGGGGGTCTTCTTCCGTCTTGGGGGGTCTTCTCGCCGGACTCCTCCGCTCTCTTCTGCTCTTTTACCTAGCTCTTTTACGAGCGGAAGAGGCCGGCTTTCTTCTTCGTCGTCGCCGTCGTCTGGGGGTCTCGTTCCGCCTTCGGGGGTCTTCCGGGGTCTTCCGGGGGGGTCTCTTCTGTTCTTGCCGCTGTCGTCGCCTTCTGCGCCGCCTTCTTCTTCTTCTTCTTCTTCTTATGTTGACTCGTCGCTCTCTCTGGCCGGAATGGCATAGACGCGCTGTGTTGTGACTTATATAGGGACAAGGGGGCAGGGTCACATGCTCATGTCACATGGTGACCCCGCCCACATATGATGTCACAGTCCCAGCATTCATCCGGGACTGTGACATCATATGTGGGCGGGGTCACCATGTGACATGAGCATGTGACCCTGCCCCCTTGCCCCTATATAAGTCACAACACAGCGCGTCTATGCCATTCCGGCCAGAGAGAGCGACGAGTCAACATCTTAAGAAGAAGAAGAAGAAGAAGGCGGCGGCGCAGAAGGCGACGACAGCGGCAAGAACAGAAGAGACCCCGGAAGACCCCCGAAGGCGGAACGAGACCCCCAGACGACGGCGGCGACGACGAAGAAGAAAGCCGGGCTCTTCCGCTCGTGAAAGAGCTAGGTAAAAGAGCAGAAGAGAGCGGAGGAGTCCGGCGAGAAGACCCCCCAAGACGGAAGAAGACCCCCGGAGCAGTGCAATAAAATATTTATAAAAAGTGTGTGTTTTTTTTTATTTACACTTTTACACCTTAGGTGAATGGGTAGGGGTACATCGTACCCCATACTCATTCACATAGGGTGGGGGGCCGGGATCTGGGGGCCCCCTTATTAAAGGGGGCTCCCGGATTCCGATAAGCCCCCCGCCCGCAGACCCCGACAACCAACGGCCAGGGTTGTCGGGAAGAGGCCCTTGTCCTCATCAACATGGGGACAAGGTGCTTTGGGGTGGGGGGGCCGCAGGGCGCCCCCTTCCCCAAAGCACCCACCCCCCCATGTTGAGGGCATGCGGCCTGGTACGGTTCAGGAGGGGGGGGGGGGGCTCGCTCGTCCCCACCCCCTTTCCTGACCTGCCAGGCTGCGTGCTCGGATAAGGGTCTGGTATGGATTGTGGGGGGACCCCCACGACATTTTTTCGGCATAGGGGGTACCCTTAAAATCCATACCAGACCTAAGGGCCTGGTATGCTCCTGGAGGGGGAACCCATGCCGTTTTTTTATAAAAATTTGGCATGGATTTCCCCCTCAGAAGTAGTACAATGAGTTGCGAATTTATGTTAGCAGCTGATTCGCACCTAAAACGCGGACAAACCGCAGAACAGCCGACGTTTCACTGCGCAGTCACGCAGGGCCTTCAATTCGCACCGCACTAGTCTGAACCCAGGCTTTTGTGGGCGGGGCTTACGTATGCGTTCACTTCTGCGTACAAGCTCACGGGGACAGGGCGCTTTAAAAAAAATTTTTTTTTATTATTGTTAATTTGACTATTCTTTTTTGAGTTTGAAAAAAAAAATTTGATTACTTTTATTCCTATTACAAGGAATGTAAACATCCCTTGTAATAGGAATATTACATGATCCGACCTATTAACAGTGAGATATGGGGTCAATAAGACCCCACATCTCACCTCTAGGCGAGACTACTGTCTAGTGGAATGTGTCTGAGCCTACTTTCTGTGTGTTCACTTATGTTCCAACCACCATTTATTCTAACCCATACCAATACATTGAGTTAATTTACCACTAAACAGTCTAGTGTCCATTTCCTGGTGGTAGGTCACAGCCGAGTTAAAGGTATACATTCAATGTTGTTCTTATGGGTGCTTGCAATAACTTTCATTCAACCAGATGTGTTAGAGGGGTTGAGGTTGTTCTTGGAGTCAGGCACTTTATGGTTCATACACACTGAGATATTATAGGCATAAAATATTTGCCATATTAGCCAACTCCAAGTTTTGTTTGAAGAGCCACTGTTGGAACATGCAACCTATCTTAGAAGTGAATAGCTGTATGGCCCTGTTCTCGTAAAATTGCAGATATTTCATTGCATTGGTATTTACCCTTGCATGCACACATGACATGTTCGTGGTCTGGAAAATACACAGGCTGAGTTGCTGTGCGTATGAGGCCATTTTTAGCCTAGCAACTAATCAGATTCTAGCTTAGCTGACATTCCTCAGGTCAGTTCAAATCTTATTGAGCAGTAATACAAATATCACTCTGTGTCAGAGGTTTTACATTAGGCCCTGTGCGTCCTTTTCCTCTGAAAAAGAGTATACAAATAAATACTTAAAAACAAATGTACATTATTGTGAATGTATCTATTACTATCAGTGTATGCTTGGCAAAGTTAAGTATTAAAGCAACTGCTAACTGTAATCTGGTTACTGACTAATTAAATCACCTGTTTGGGTTGGGTTCTTCAATGGTCATTGCTTCTTCTTCTGCCCCATTGACTTGACTTTTTCCATTTACGCCATCCACTCCAGTGCTCTGCTTTCCTGCCATCTCTTCAGCAACTACAAAGTACAAATATCTTATTCATGAAAAACTGAAGTAACAAAGAAAACCTCCCTCTACTTCTTTCTGAGATGACAAAGAGAGACACCTAAAGTAAGGAAACAGCCTAATGCCCCATACACACGGTCGGATTTTCCGACGGAAAATGTCCTATCGGACAATGTTGTCAGAAATTCCGACCGTGTGTAGGCTCCATCAGACTTTTTCCGTCGGATTTTCCAACGGACAAAGTTTTATCTCCTGCTCTCCTTTTCCGACAACAAAGTCCTATCGGACTTTTTCCAATCGTGTGTAGCGAATTCCGACGGACAAAGTGCCATGCATGCTCAGATCACATTACAAGACCAAAGCTATTGGCTACTAGCCTCTATGTAGTCCCGTCGTACGCAATGAACGTCACCACGTTCAGGATGATCGGATTTTCCGACAACTTTGTCCGACCGTGTGTATGCAACACCAGTGTCGGACAAAATCCGTCTGAAAAAATACGATGGATTTTGTGGTCGGAATTTCCGACCGTGTGTACGGGGCATTAGAATACCTCATATCATGGACTAAGAAGAATGAATGTGCAAGAAATTGTTGGAAACCTCTGGCTTTTTTAGCACAAGCTGGCCCAGGATTGGTGGGTCAGAATATTTGGTGAGTGAGCTGTGAAGGTGGAGGCAATTCACGTGGAGAGAAGATAATTGATGGTTATGTGATGAAGGACACCATGTTTGGACACCTAGACTGCATTCACGCTACAGCGTTTAGAATCACGGGCAGATTTGCCGCCAATCTGCCCACGAGTTGAAAACGCTGATGTGTGAATCACAAATCGTGAAACTCGCATTTGAGATGCCATTTATTGGCAAATCGCGGTGCGGGTCTGCTTCAATTTTCACGCGATAAAACGTGCTGCAATCCCGGCAATCCGAAGCATGTTGCCCAAAAGAAGCTCTTGAACCAATTTAGGCGACATGCTTCCTGCGATGCGGATTGCCGCGATTGCAGCACATTTTATTGCACGACTGTCGTGGCAGACCCTCACCGCGATTAGAGGTGTCATTCAAATGAATGGGATTTTAAATGCGAGTTCCGCAATTTGTTATTCACACATCGGCGCTTTCAAATCAGGGGCAGATTCACAGAAAATCTGGCTGCGATTCAAAACGCTGTAGTGTGAATGCAGCCTAAATGTGGACAGTATACTATATAATACACGGAGCACTTTATTGAGAATTACACACTTTTTTTGCTATGCAGTTTATTGTTTTTCAAAGCACTTTACAGTTTTTTGCTACATACTTTTTGTGAAGGACTCTATATAGTTAACTAGGCACTTTATACATCGGGTTAATTTGGTATTTATGCACCTATATGAAATTGTTATTATTTTAGGTATATTACAGCACTGTATAAATATATATGAATTTACTATCAAAACTAATAACAGGCTGACAGTGGCCGTCACTGTTTGTATGTAGCCCTGCACCAAGCGTTTAACTGCGGATGCCTGGGCCTGGACATAGCAAACTGCCACTGGAATCCAGAGACTACACCTAACCGGACGTGTGAAAGAGGCCCCTAAGGCTGGCTTCACACTGGGGCGGTGCGGGGCGGCGACGGTAAAGCAGCGCTATATTTAGCGCTGCTTTACCATCGTTTTACCCGCGGTATGCGGCCGCTAGCGGGGTGGTTTTAACCCCCGCTAGCGGCCGCAAAAGGGTTAAAAACCTCCGCAAAGCGCCGCTGCAGCGGCGGTTTGCGGGCGGTATCCCCGCGGTTTCCCATTGATTTCAATGGGAAGGAGCGGTATAGGAGCGGTGAACACACCGCTCCTTCACCGCTCCAAAGATGCTGCTAGCAGGACTTTTGTTGCGGTCCTGCTAGCGCACCGCTCCAGTGTGAAAGCCCGCCGGCTTTCACACTGGAGTGAATGGGGCCGGTTTTTTCAGGCGGTATACAGGCGCTATTTTTAGCGCCGTACCGCCTGAAAACCGCCCCAGTGTGAAAGGGGCCTTAATGAAAGGGTCTAGCTGCGGAAAAGAGGACGCAGTGGCGGTGCGTCCATAAGGGCGCACAGGCTCCGCCGCCTCTCTCCAGCCACCCTTCTATCATCAATAGATAGATTCATGCATTGCATGAATCTATCTATGGCCGCCACTGCCACCCCCTATTCAGGCTCCCGGCCTTTTTTTCGGTACAGAAGGTGGGCAGGGGGCACACTGGCAGCATTTGATATGGCACAGTGGTTGCGTTTGATGGGGCACAGTGGGAGCATTTTATGGGGCACAGTGAGGCTGCATTTGATGGGGCACAGTGGGAGCATTTGGTATGGCACAGTTGCTGCATTTGATGGGGCACAGTGGCAGCATTTGATGGCACAGTGGCAGCATTTGATGGCACAGTGGCAGCATTTGATGGCACAGTGGGAGCGTTTGATGGCACAGTGGCAGCATTCGATGGCACGTTTGATATGGCACAGTGGCTGCGTTTGATGGCACAGTGGCTGCGTTTGATGGGCACAGTGGCGGCAATTGATGGGCACAGTGGCTGCATTTGATAGCACAGTGGCTGCGATTGATGGTACAGTGAGGCTGCAATTGATGTTTTTTTTTTCAGAATCTTTCACTGGAGTGGAGGATTAGGCAAGTACATTTTTTTGGTTTCCCTAGACCTCAACAAATAAATAACCACTACAAGGGATCATTATTTAGTTCTCCGGAGTTCCTCTTTAATGTATGTAAGAAAAACAACCGTCTATGTTGCAAATAGCAACAAATCAAATCATTGCTTTTTATATACACAGCAGAAAAGGGACAGTTGGAACCCGGTAGCTGTGGTCAGTAGATGGCATAAAGGCAGACTCAATAAGGGCTTTAGATAGTTGTTCACATCAACCCTGCATAAACTCAAATGTAAAATGCAGCATGTAATAGGCGTGCAATTAATTTTGATACAAATTTGGACAAAATATTTGTTATTCAGAGATTCCGATGTATCTGAATCTCCGATTCACAATAGTAATACATTTCAAAGAATCCAAAATAAGTTATAATGAAAGCAACTCATTCATTTGTATTTATTCTTTTAATTCAGGTGACATAATGCGATAGTTTAGGCCTTTTTGTTTAAAGCGGTTCTACACCCATTTCATTTAGTAAATCTCTTTGCCTTCCAAATCAGGCAAAGAGTACTAAATGAAATGTTTTTTTTTTTTTTTTTTTTTACTTACCTTGTAATTGAAGACTTCCGGTCTTCTCCCTCTGCGGCGGCGGGCGGGGTCTTGCGTCGATCGTCGTCACGCCGCACTGTCTCCTGGGATCTGGTGTCATTGATCCCAGGAGCCAGTGCGGGCATCTTCCGAAATCTCGCGAGAGATTTCGGCCACATCTTCCGAAATCTCCCGAGATTTCGGCCGCATCTGCCGAAATCTCGTGAGATCTCGGCAGATGAGCCGTTACTGCGCACGCGCGAGTAACGGCAGTGCATGGTGGGCCATCTAAAGTCCCTGTGGGTGTTTCACATGCCCACAGGCAAGATGGCCCCCAGCACTAAAGAAGAAGACGAGGAACTTCATCGGATGAAAACCGGCGGCGATCGAGATGGAAGATGGAACAGGTGAGTCCCCTAATAAAGGTAAGCACACTTTATATTACATCCTTAAAAAAAAAATTTTTTTTCAGAGTGCAGAACCGCTTTAATGTTTGACGCATCCGAAATAACGTAACAAAATAACGAATGATCCAAATTGACTAGGATTCGTTTGTTTTTATTTTAGTGAGTGTAACGTGAATTATAAAAAATGATGATTTGAATGATAACAGAACAAATGAATCAGAATCTTTGGAAATAGCTTCTGAAAATACTAATAGATTTGGTACAATGAATATAGGAAACAAATCTGAATATACAAAACGAATTTAGAAAACAAATCATTCCAACATAACAAATATCCCTAACCTAAATGATTAACAAATTAATCTTAAACTAATTTTTTTTCTCGTGCACATCTCTAGCGTGTGACAAGAAAAGGCTGTGCTTTACTTGCTTTGCCTGTAATCCAAACAGGCCTCAATGGGACCGGTGTTCTGACATGAACAGTCCGGCTATCACCAAAAGTACGCTGTGTACTGCGCATGCGCAGTACGGAGCATAAGGATTTTCGGAAAATCTCCGAAGATGAACGGCGCCTGCGCCGTGAGTCGAGGTGTAAGCCCCACCATCCAAGCGGACATAGGGCTACACAAACTTAGAGGGCCCCTTGCGGGCTCGCCTGCTCGCCACGCTTTGTGCACAGCCTCGCTGCGCTCGGCTTTTATATTGTAACTCTATGTCCACCTAGATGGTGGGGCTTGAAAGTGGACTCACGGCGCAGGCGCCGTTCATCTTCGGCAATTTTCGGAATCTGGGTGTCCTGTGTACTGCGCATGCGCAGTACACAGCGGACACTTTGTGATGGGGGACAGAAAATGATAGTACACCGACTGCATTCGAAGAAACACAAAGCAGTTCAATCCCTACCTCTGAGCTGTCATCCACACTACTCCATTGAAGTCAATAGGAGATGGCTGACATGCATAAACCATGCTTGGCAATGCCAGTTGTGATGGAAAGCTTGCCCCCCCCCCCCCCCCCCCCGCTTAGGTGCTTCTGCCAAACAGTGCCTTCCTACCATCCAAACTCTTCCAGCAGACTGAGAGTTAATACCAGCCCTTTTACCCCAAGCATCGTACACAGACAAGATATTGAGGTAAAAGCCAAAGGAATGACTGTTTATTGAACAGATATTCAGGTTTTTATACACTTCATAATTGGTCAGTCACCACATGAACAATAAAACCAAACATTACGCAAAACATCACACAATGGTTAGAAAATGAGCTAAAGTTGACACAAGGCTAATCCCATTATAAGATCCTCCAAGAGTTAGTGCCGGTTCACACTGGGGCAACACGACTTACAGCGCGACTTAGCAAGGCAACTTGGACGTGACTTGGACGTGACTTGGACTTGACTTTCAGTTATTTACAACACAACTTCAAGTCGTCCCCAGGCCAGGCGACTTTGGCAGTGGCCAATCACATAATAATCAGCTCTGTGGGAGGGAGGGGTTTGCCTAGAAAACTATTTATACTTCCTGGAAAGTTGCTTCAGTTAAGACAGGGGATCCGACTTGGAGGCGACTTCCATTGAAATCAATGGGTACAAGTCGCCTAGAAGTCGGATTGAAGTAGTACAGGAACCTTTTCTGAAGTCGTAGCGACTTCAGTAGTGTTCATTAAGACGGCTCTCATTCACTTACATGTCATTTCTGATGTCAAGTGACTTGGGGCGACTTGCAGTCTGACAAGTCGCCCCCCAAGTCACGGTAGTGTGAACGGGCTCTAAGCCAATTTAGCCAATGACGCAATAACTCAATTAACAATGGGAATTCACACCTAGGAGGCCCATAATGGCCCACACATAACATAACATAACACATAACATAATCAGTGATGCCACCCCACCTTAGACTGGCCGACACCCGTCTACAACAGTCTATGAGACCAATGCATACAATGTTCCAGCAGTCTGATACAGTGGAATTAATTTGTCTCTATAGATTTCTTGAGGGAGATTGTTGATAAATAATTCTGTCCCAAGTGAAGGAGCCTCTCCAACCCAGTTTGCAGGAGAGCCACCATATTTCCTCTCACCATTAACCACTTCAGCCCCGGACCAATTGGCAGCCAAAGGACCAGGCCCCTTTTTGCAATTCGGCACTGCGTCGCTTTAACTAACAATTGCGCGGTCATGCGACGTGGCTCCAAAACAAAATTGGCGTCCTTTTTTTCCCACAAATAGAGCTTTCTTTTGGTGGTATTTGATCGCCCCTGCGGTTTTTATTTTTTTGCGTTATAAACAAAAATAGAGCGACAATTTTGAAAAAAATGCAATATTTTTTACTTTTTGCTATAATAAATATCCCCAAAAAATATATAAAAAAACATTTTTTTTCCTCAGTTTAGGCCGATACGTATTCTTCTACATATTTTTGGTAAAAAAAAATCGCAATTAGCGATTATTGATTAGTTTGCGCAAAAGTTATAGCGTTTACAAAATAGGGGATAGTTTTATAGCATTTTTATTAATATTTTTTTTTTTATTAGTAATGGCGGCGATCAGCGATTTTTATTGTGACTGCGACATTTTGGCGGACACATCGGACATTTTTGACACATTTTTGGGACATTTGTCATTTATACAGCAATCACTGCTATTTAAATAGCACTGATTCCTATGTAAATGACAGTTGTAGTTAGGGGGTTAACCACTAGGGGCGGGGAGGAGTCAGTGTGACGTGTTGTGTTTTTTTTTACAGTAGGGGGGCGTGGCTGTACGTCTGACGTCATTGATCGGCGTTCCCGATGACAGGGAACCGCCGATCACTGACAGTCAGTGTAGGAAGCGCGGGGAGAGGTTTGTTTACATAGACCTCTCCCCGTTCTTCAGCTCCGTAACCCGATCGCGGGATACCAGCGGCGATCGGGTCCGCTGGTCCCGCGGCCGTGGTCACGGAGCTCCCGACCGGGTCGCGCGCGCCCCCCGGGCAGGCAAATTAAAGGGGACGTACAGGTACGTGCTTTTGCCTGCCCGTGCCATTGTGTTGACGTATATCTACATGAGGCGGTCGGGAAGCGGTTAATCTGTACAAGATTATTATTACACCTTTCCATCCACTCCAGAAGGGAAACTTTATTGTCCTTATTCAGAGAATTAATCCAAGCCTCGCTCTCAGCGTTCATCACATTGTTGTCCATCATTGGAGAATGATATGCTCTCTTATGGGCCATAATCAGTGGGATGGAGGATTGCCCCTAGTCTTTTCCAAAAGCCCCTGTCCTGGTTGGGGCTGTCACACCAGGTTTGAAATATTTTCTGATAACTCCCTGAAACATTTTAGCCATGCAATAACATTAAAGCCAATTTCACAGACAACTGTTAGAAGAAGTACTGTACTTGGGTGTATGGCCCTTTAAAACTGTTTCTGTATTACACTTTTTTTGCCTTCTTGGGTACCGTTACACATACCTCCCAAATTTCCCTTATTTGGAGAAACTGTCACACTTTTGGAACCAAACCCCTGTTCTTCGTTGGTTGTCCCAATTTTTGACCTCTATAAAAAAAAAAGTATAATTTACCTATGGAAAGTGTTTTACTTCACTAAACATTTTATCTAACCTTTAAATTCTTGAAAAGCTAAAATAACGGAAAAATAGTGCTAACAAAATTGAGTAAAATCAATAATGTTTTTTTCTTTTGTGCATGAATCCTCTTAGAACATGTTACTGGAGGCATGGCAGGGGCATGCTATTCGTCTATATTCTTTGTTCTGTAATGTGTCCCTCTTTCCAATCTTACAAAGCTGGGAGATATGCCGAAACCGTTACACTCGAGACTTCTGCTGCTACACAGAAAACTGGAACTAGAATAAACAGTTACACAAAAGCATTACAGACATTGTGCAATCCTACCTAGAATGCTCTTCAACAAAGGCTTGATTCCAAATCCTCTCGTACTACAATGAATTGGCTCATGGTTTATATACTCCAGATTTGGCTACGAAGTCATGAATCCAGCTCCTCCCTTATAAGGGATGGGTTAATATTATTGAAAGGAGCCAGCCCCGCCTTCCTCCCAGTGCACATTAACCAGGAATTACATCACAATGTCCTCTTCGATGTCCTCTGTATTCTGTACTGCTGATGACTTCAAAATACTTACCACACGTGTGAAAATTAACTTGAGAAAACATTTACAGGGGGTCCCCGGGTTACAAACAAGATAGGGACTGTAGGTTTGTTCTTAAGTTGAATCTGTTTGTAAGGCGGAACAGGTAAATTTTTTAAGTGTAGCTCCAGCCAAAAAATCTATTTTTAAGTTTTTTAGATAACATAGAGAAGGGTTATCACCCCTGTAACATTTGTTTTGCTGTCTGTGCCCCTGTTCAGAAGATGTCACCTCACCTTCTGTCCCAATGACAATTGGATTTTGAAGATTTTGGGTTGTTCGGGAAGCATGGACTGGTGATAAAACATCAGTGGAGACACCTTTTTCCCTAATTAACTCTTACAGGAGTGAATTTCCCTTCCTAGGGGTGGATTTCCTCTCACTTCCTGTTGTCTCCCTCCGTTTGTAAGTAGGAGTCGTTTGTAAGTCGGATGTTTGTAAGTAGGGGACCCCCTGTAATTAGGACAGATGGAGAGGTTGTCAAAGGACAAATGAGACCCACAAAAGTTCGAAATTTCAATCCGATCTTTCAGCATACCAGCAATTAACTTCTTTCAATTTCAGATGTTTATTTAAGGGTCCTCAAATTCTTTAACCACTTCAATCCCGGGCATTTCCTGTCCAGGCCAGTTTTCAGCTTTCAGAGCTGTCACAATTTGAATGACAATGGCACGGTCATAAAACACGGTATTTAATCACCACCGGGTTTTTTATTTTTTGCTAAATAAACAAAAAAAGACGGTTTAAAAAAAAAAAAAAAAAAAATTTCTATGTTTCTGTTATATAATCTTGCAAATAAATATTTTTTTTTTCATAAACTTAGGTCAAAATGTATTCTGCTACATTTCTTTGGTGAAAATAGCCAAAATCTGTTTATTATTTAGTCTTTAAGAAAGTTAGTCCACAAAATATGGTATTTATTTCCGGAGGCCCCCAAATGCCAGGAAAGTACAAATAACTCCAAATTACCCCTTTTTGGAAAGTAGACAGTCCAAGATACTTAGTAAGAGGCATGGTGAATTTTTGGAAATTTGAATTTTTTGTCACAATTCTTTGGAAAATTAAGAAATTAAAAAAACAAATTCACATTTTTTTTTTTTTACATACTGTCACCAGTACAGTGCAGCATTACATTTTGTACACATTATGATTGCATATATCAATGAATTTCATTGGTATAAGCAACCATTTTTACTCAATGAAACTGGTTCATTCATTGTCTTTTGTTGTGATTAGCTATGATTGGTCAAAACTAATCACATGGTACAGATGGGTAGTGATTGGCCCTGTCTGTACCATGTAATCACTGTGGCCAATCACAGCAAGCAACACAATTGTACACAATGGATGGCATGAAAGGAAGCCATCAATTGTTTACAGTTGTCATGTGAACTGCTGTGATTGGTCACAGTGATCACATGACACTGGCATGTGATCACCGACAGATCGCGCTGCTGCACGGCTCCGCACCTGCCCGAGAGGCGCTTTCTGGGAGGACGTTGCATGATGTCCTCTGCAAAAAATAGTGCTCCCCCCGCCCGGCCTATAGTAAAATGAGATGGTGTTAAACAAAGAGTCAGTTAACTGTCTACCAGGGAGATGGATTGTGGCCCCAGCATCAGTGGTTATTCATAGAAAGACTGCCAGGCATCAGTAAAAGTTAAAAAAACTTTGGGGTTGGTGGTCAGTAGGATTTAAAAAATGGCCCAATGCTTATGGTCAGTGGGAGTAAAAAAAGCCCCAATATTCTGTATGTTGCTTCTCACCCTGCATGTGTGGGTACCTTTCGCGTGGAGTGAGCTCATTAATGCCGGGACCAGGCAGGGACTGCGGCCATGTGAAGAATCAAACATTAAGGTAGTTTCACTGTGTGCAGTAATAAAGTGCATAGTTACTCTGAAAAGTGACTTGCCCCATGTCACTACACATTGTAACTAGTATGTTTTTATTAGGAAGGACGCGCTGTGCCCACTCCACCAGTTCAGCATACCTCTGTTATCTCACTCCCAGTAACAGAATGGGGTCCCGTTGAGCAGAGCCACAGACCTCTGTGTGCTCTCACTTAATTCTTCCCATTTCATACCTTGGTACCAGGCCATAGCTCTCTGTAACGCTAGTCTTCTCCCGGTTGCTATGAGAGATTGACCGCTAGGGAGGGAGCCAGAACATCGCCCCCCTCACTACTGGAGGACCTTACCAGGTACCACGCCTATCGACTGATAGCTTGTAGATTGTTCCTACACTTGGATACCCATAGCAACTACACTCCTCTACTTGTGTCCTTCTGAGTTAACTCTCTTGTAGTAGTGTTGCTTCATACCCCATAGTGCAAATACAGACCCAGATCCCTTTGGAATACGCCAGAACCAACATGCAACCCATTGGATATCTTCAGACCAGGCTCATAACGGTTAATATAACTTTACTGTTAAGATGCAGCATGGCAGTACATAATGAAAAACGTCCTTTTCCTAATCCTAACTAAGATAACGTAGTGGTCCAGGCATACTTTCAAGACGTGAGTCCATAAGGGCAATGTTCATGGTTTGGATGCTGTCCATGATTCCAGGTCTCTTTTGCACCACACTTGTGCTCATAGGTGAGCCTGCGATCCCCCTATACCCATGTTCTGTTCTCCTGCTTCCTCGATCTTAGTTGTCCCCCTATTTATATCAGAGGTAGGCCCGCCAAAACCAGAAACCCGGGAACTGAGCAGAATATGTTTAACCCTTTCTCCAGTCTGGGCCGACTGCAGAACATCTGACTATACACACATTTCCAGTCTGCCTACATGTAGTGCTACTCCCACAGAAGTCGCTGGTTGAATTGGGTCCTCTGCTTTATGCTTCAACCCCGTTTGAGGCCTTGACATCACTGTCGCCACCAGTAAATTTGTCTTTGCACTTTAACGGGCATACAAGAATTGGTCTCACAACACTATGAAGAATAGTAGACAGTATTGGCAAGGTAAAGTCAACAAACTTAAAGTGGTTGTATATCCTAATTATTCATTTTTACCTACAGGTAATCTCAGAGTTTTGTTTCCAAGTTGAAAACCCTCGACGAAATGAGGCAGAGCCTATAACAGTCATGTGAGGGGATGTTAATGTAACCTGCATCTCCTTGCTCAAGGAGAGGGTGTGGAATCAGGTAATATTTACAGTAGATAAAGTTTTCAGCATGTGAATGCGGTAATGTGAAATTTTCATTCATTACAGACTAACCAGCCCAGACCTGTTCCCTCTTCTTCCCTCATCTCTGATAGTAAAGCACCAGAAGAGTTTACATTTCACTGCATGACATCACTGGGGTGACTTCATCCCTGCACTCTCCCGCTTCATTTATGATCATTGTGGCAGCAATCCAAGGTCCTAGTTCCTCTGTGTGAAGTAATACTGGATGTGTCTGGACATGTTCAGAGCTCTATCTATCTATCTATCTATCTATCTATCTATCTAGTATCTAAATATTTAACAACTGGGGGGCTTAAAATAAAACTTCTCCTTCCGTATGATTATTATTATTCAGGATATGTATAGTGCCAACAGTTTGCGCAACACTTTATAACATGAGGGCAGACAGTACAAATACAATACAATTCAATACAGGAGGAATCAGAGGGCCCTGCTCCATAGAGCTTACACTCTAAAGGGGAGGGACACGTGATACAAAAGGTAATAACTGTGGGGGATGAGCTGATGGAGAAAATAAAATAAGTCATCAGTGTAAAATGCAGTGATATGAGTGAGACTCCTTGGTGTTCCATTTTCCATCACCATATACAGACAATAGGCTTACCAGAAAGATGGATCACAGATGGTAGAGGGTAGTATACACTTACCGTATTTATCGGCGTATAACACGCACCGGCGTATAACATGCACCCCAAGTTTAGGAGGGCATTTTAAGGAAAAAAAAGTTTTAGGAGGGAAGTTTAGGGAAAAAAAAAAACTTACATTTAAGCGTCATTTGCAGCCTTGCCCAGCGTCATTTGCAGCCTTGCCCAGCGTCATTTGCAGCCTTGCCCAGCGCCATTTGCAGCCTTGCCCAGCACCATTTGCAGCCTTGCCCAGTGTCATTTGCAGCCTTGCCCAGTGTCATTTGCAGCCTTGCCCAGCGTCATTTGCAGCCTTGCCCAGCGTCATTTGCAGCCTTGCCCAGTGTCATTTGCAGACTTGCCCAGCTTCATTTGCAGCCTTGCCCAGTGTGATTTGCAGCCTTGCCCAGTGTGATTTGCAGCCTTGCCCAGTTTGATTTGCAGCCTTGCCCAGTTTGATTTGCAGCCTTGCCCAGTGTGATTTGCAGCCTTGCCCAGTGTGATTTGCAGCCTTGCCAGCGCCATTTGCAGCCTTGACCAGCGCCATTTGCAGCCTTGCCCAGTGTCATTTGCAGCCTTGCCCAGTGTCATTTGCAGCCTTGCCCAGTGTCATTTGCAGCCTTGCCCAGCGCCATTTGCAGCCTTGCCCAGTGTCATTTGCAGCCTTGCCCAGCGTCATTTGCAGCCTTGCCCAGCGTCATTTGCAGCCTTGCCCAGCGTCATTTGCAGCCTTGCCCAGCGTCATTTGCAGCCTTGCCCAGCGTCATTTGCAGCCTTGCCCAACGTCATTTGCAGCCTTGCCCAGTGTGATTTGCAGCCTTGCCAGCGTCATTTGCAGCTTGTCAGTGTCAGTGTCTTTTGCAGCTTGTCAGCGTCTTTTACAGCTTGCCATGTTTAAATTTGCCGCCAGAAAAGAACGAGCGGACGCCGCCATTAAATACCGAGCGCGGCTGGAAAAGCCCGAGCCGTCTGTTCGGCTCCGCTCGCAGTCCTGCCTCCCTGCTGTTTCGGAAGCGAGAGCAGGGAGGCGGGACTGCGAGCTGAGCCGAACAGTCAGATCGGTCTTTTTCGGCGGCGCTCGTTTTTTTTTGACGGCGCTCGTTATTTTTCGGCGCCGTTTGATTTTTTTTGTCACTTTTTTTTGGGGATCGGCGTATAACACGCACCCACGACTTTCCCCCGATTTTAAGGGGGAAAAAGTGCGTGTTATACGCCGATAAATACGGTATATATGGTATAATCGCTATACTGGCCCATTTGGAACTGGAAACAGCCAGCAGCCAAAACAATGATATTGATTTCTTAGGTGTCCCCAGAAAACAAAACAAAAGGCCCCAGTGGTACAGATCATCCCAATGCTGTTTATTAAATGCCGGTGTAAGATAATGCTAAAACAATATAGTAACACTGCCACTAAGCTGCACATACATGGTATGATGATCTCAGCTCCCAAAGTTCTTCCCATACGTGTTTCATCATAAACAGATGTCCTAGGGTGACATGACATGGTAGAGGTCCCAAACAACAGACCCCCCATATCGGCCCACCATGTATTAGTCTGTTCCAAGGAGACATTTCCATCTGTGGCCAGAATAATGGAATGTCCACAGGTCAGCATCCAAAGCTCTTTCCTATGCGTTTCATCACAAATGCACATCCTCAGGGGATATGGCCCCTGACATAGCCCCTGGTAGAGGTCCCAAGCAACAGATCTCCATAGCAGCCCACCACACACAAGTCCAATCCCAGGAGATGTTCCCATCTGTGGCCAGAATAACAGAATATCCAAAGACAGATGTTGTGACGGAACATCCAGCACCCAGCTTGGGTGCTTCTGTCAGTTAACAGCTTCCTCCAGTCTGGAACCAGGAACCAGGTATTATCGCTAAGCACCCAAGATCTAGACAACACTAGCTTAGGTGAAAACTGGAACTCATTTTATTAAAAATTCACACAGAATATATAGTCAAAAAAAGTCTGGCGCCAGGAAACTGGGACATCTATTGCACTAAGAACCTTGTGAATGTCCTGCAAGAGCCCAAAGAGCAGCTGTGTGGATGAGCACACCAGGAGGGGTGTGAATACAAGTAAAAACATTCCCGATCAGCACTTTCAATTGTGGTTGCTCCTGAATGTGTTTACACAGAATATATAGCACACTTGATCAGGTAGAGCCTGATCATATTACCCTAACAATGCAAACTGTACACAGGAATAGAATTAACATAGCTAAAGAACAGCCAACATAAACATTAAGCTAATCCACATCTAGCAACTATTAGCTGACAGTAATCTAATTACTATGAGCTAATTAACTAGTCACTTAAACAAGCCAAGGTGCCCAGACCGTCCGGCAACAAGCCTACCACCATGGATACACAAAGTAAATTACACATTATCATAAGCATAAACACATAACATCCCACAATGGTTTGATAAAAAGGGTAAAGTGGTCACAATATTAATCACATCTCCAAGAGATGAGCAGACATACAGAAACAATAGGTGACTCAATTAACAAGGGGGAATCACACAATGGGGAAAAGACACACATACCACCTTAAACAGATTATAGCTGGATACCCCAGTATCAGGTTGGTTTGAACTGATTATATTAACATCTACTCTGAGTCTCACAGTCTAAAGAAGTCGTTGCTGGTTTGGGCATAGAGGCCCCAAATATGTATCTGGGTCCTCCAGTTCCCAGAGTCTGTGTGTTTTGGGGAGACATGGACTTGAATCGGAAGCAAGCCCACTCAAAGCGTCCCCCAGACACACACCTCCCAAGAATAGAGCCCCCCCAAAAGCCAGGACATCACTCTCCTACTGAACTGCTTTGCTGTCTACAGAGTTTGTAGCCTAAGGATGTGCTGTGTCCACTTGGAAGGCTAAATAAACTACTTGCGAATATTCCTATGTTTCATTTAGTAAAGCAAATGCCAAAGACATTTGTGACAGACCTAACCAGGATAGGGGCTTTTGGAGGACTTTTTGGGCACTGCAGGGTAGCCTCTTGCCTAATGACTATGTAGGCATAGTCAGTAGGCAAGAGGCTACCCTGCAGCCCCCAAAAAGCTATTTTTAGCGCTGCTTTACCGCTGACGCCCGGGCGGCTCAGTGTGAAAGGGGTCTTAGTGTTCAAGCACTATATGGATTATTTTTTAATGATATACTTTGAACTTTACTTATTTAGTGCTGCAATACTTATTATGTATGTTATTGTTATTGACCGGTCACAGAAATGATTTTATTCTATCAGTTAGTCGACAAGTCGCTATCGAGTGACGAATAGTCGTCGACAAGTCGCTATCGAGCGACGAATAGTTGTTCGCACTGCAAGCGGCCGAAATTCTTTACGTATATGGCCAGCTTTACAGACAGCCAAAAAGATTATTGGCTTCATACAGCTTGCTCTGCCAAATGGCATTGACCCCAAAACTATGCAAACACCATCACATGGGAGGTCAATTAGCCACTGCTCAACCTCTTGAGAAACCCTTGTTGAGAATAGCTAGAGTGTTGGCAGACAAAGACAAGTCATCAAACATATACATTCTGAATAATCTTTTTATAGTCCTCCTACCAGTGGCCATTAAGGGTGCACGGAGGCCTCCCCCCTATCCATGCGTCCGGCCCCTAATCTACGTACTGGGGACACATGGATTTCAATGGGGGGTGGGGTTTTACGCACGTGAATAGAGGCAGAGGCTCTAATAGGCTTCAAAAAAGGGTGGGCTCGTGGGTGCCGAGCCCTGTGCTCCGAGCCCATACAGTTGTGTGACAATAGCGAATTAGTATTCGCTATTATCACACTGATTCTCCTCCTGGCCAATCAGAAGCGTGTCATGAGACCCGTTTCTTGATTGGCCGAAAGGAGAAGCCATTCTATTGGCCTATGAGAAGGAAGGAGGAGGGATGAGACGTACGGCTGAGGAGACGCATGGGAAGCTCGACCGACAGAGCCAGGACACAGAGGAGACTGAGGGGGGAAGCCGCCGCCGCCATCTCCACCTGTCAGCACAGGGTGAGTGAGCTGGCGACCGGGGGTGGTGTGTTTATAGTGCGGGCTGGTGGAGTGGCGGGTCAGGTCTATCTGCCGCCTCCCCCACCCCCACCGATGGAGCACCAGCCGACTCTGCCTCCTACCCATCATAAAAAAAGAATTTTTACTATTTCAACACCTTACGCTTTTTAATTGTTTTTGCTATCCAAGATTGTAAAGGATACAAACGTCTCCACAGTCAGATGTCTGGCGGAGAGGACATGTGGCAATATCTGTGTTTTTAGAGGAGTCGATTCACACACAGATTTCCTATAGCAGGAACTGATGCCTGCGTCGTGAGATAACCTTAGTCAGAGGAGTGAAAAACAGAAATGAAACAGATTTCTTCCTTTTTTTATCTGGTCACACTATCTGGAAGGGCTAACATGACCTCTATGATGTCATAGCTGTAACATTGCATACAAATGGCCTTAATGAAGATTTTGCTGCTGAGTTCATCACACACCTTACAAATGACATAGTGGGCCACAGTGCACTGTACCAGGGCCAAAACTAGGGGGGGGGGGGCTTTGAGAGGAATGCCACGGCTCCTTCCTCCTTCTCCTCTTTCCCCCGTGCCATCCAAGATCTCCGCTCCTATAGTGGAGGAAAGTCAGCATGTCCTGCTCCATGCTGAGCCCAGTCAGCAGAAGCTCAGCCGACTCCACCACTAACACTGTGACTCCACCACTAACACTGTGATCTGCACACACAGAGGCTAGATGTGCTCTCTGTGCAGCTACAGTAAAATCCCCCTCTCCCACCCTGCACGGTCTGTGCGGCTGGTGTAATGTACAGGAAGCAAGATAAAGATGGCTATTGCTGTATTTCTGGGAGCTCGACGCTGATGCTGCAGGTCTAAGCATCTTCAACATTAGTCAGTGCAGCTGCTATGCCCTACCCTCCTCCTGCCCAGTCACAGAAGCCTTTGTATTATGTTAACTCATTCACAAAATGCAAAGGCTTCTCTGAAGGGACAGAAGAGGGGAAGGTGGACAAAGCTGCTCTGTGTGCCTCTCTCTCCTCTTCCACAGCCCTAAGTGTCCGTGTGTGCTCTGGCAGAGTCATACACATGTCAAATATAAATAATAGAGATAAGTTCAGGAGATGTCAAGCACCTCCTTGGACTTAAATTATAGTGTGCCTGCACTTTTTACAAAGTGGCTGAATTTCTGGAATTCATCTTTAATTCCTCATGCTGGCTTCATTACAAGGAAACCTGTAACTTTGAGCAAGGATTTCCTCCTTCTGCCGATACTCACTATGGTTACGTTTCCTACCCCATCGTTCTATTTGTTTGTTAGAGTCCTTAGAAGTACTTAGGGAGACATGTATCAGCTGTTTTGAGACAATTTAGGTGCCTTTCACATGGGGTGGATCTGTTTTGACGGGCTCCGCTTGCTCAGCGAGGATCTCTCCATTGATCCCTACTGAGCAGGCAGATGACAGGTCCGTTTGCACTCACTGTGCAGAGGCGGATTTGTCAGAGTCCCACTCTCCTCTATGAGGAGATCAGATGAAAATGGACAGCCTGTTAGTTTTCATCTGACCCCATCCGATCCGACCCGCTGGACGGATGGCAAACATATCGCCATACGTCTGTTTTCAGCGGATCTTGTCGGATCGGATGCCAGGCGGGTGTCAGCGGACACATATCCGTTGACATCTGCCTCCCCATAGAAGTCAATGGTGGCCCGATCGGATCCGCCTGAAAAACAGACAGGCGGATCCAATCAGTCCATTCGTGTGAAAGGGGCCTTATATCAGTTGCATTTAAGCAAAACAATACTAATTAAATACATCCCATAGTTTCCCTGTGTAACTTTTTTCTCCTACTTCTGCAGCAATTTACTATTAGCGTCTGAGTGGGATAGATTGCAGTAAAATGCATACATTTGCAAACAGTTCATCGGATGTGATAGACTGTTGTGACAGAACACAGCAGCCAGAAATGTTGTATGGAACCGCTGTACATTATGTAAACGTTTCAGCTTGGCCACTATTTTAGAGGGAGAGGTGTTTTATTGTGAAAAATATGTCAGTTTATGTCAAGGTCAACAGACAGAAATATTGCATGCACACACTGCACAACGTTCAAGTATTCTTTCTAGGCCACAATGGAAGAGGGTCTGGCCAAGTTTTATCTTTTATTTTTTCTCTTTACGAATTTGCGTGTAATTCCTTGCGTAGGGGTCATGCTAATCATCTTTGTATCATTCCAATTTTGGTATATGTTCTGCCGAAGCAAGCATGGGCAGGTTTTATCATGAAATAAAAATTAGAGTGTGCTTATGCAGAGCCAAAATCCAGTAAAATAGAACTGATTTGCTAGAATGTAGTCAGGGGCGTAACTATAGGGGGTGCAGCAGTCGTGAGCGCAACCGGGCCTTGTGCTGCAAGGGGCCCATGTTGCCCCCTCTACATATGGCCGGTGACTGCATAGGCGGTTAAGCACCTGGCGCACCGGTGGCTGGAGGTAGGGGGTGACTAGCAAAGCTCCATCCTCGACTACCACACTGGCTGCTCTTTAGTTGTGCATTCCTCACACAACCTGTGTCCTCTGCCACTCCTTCGGGTCCCCCTCTCCTGCTCCATGCAGTGCTGCTCAGTCCGGTGTCTGTCCTCCGCAGCCAGAGTCCCGCCCCCTGAGTCCGGCTCACACTGCACGCTTCTCCCGGACAAACAAACTTTAAGCACACAGATGCAGTGCAGCCCTATGAGAGCCGGCTCCCCAAAGGACACTGCAGGCTTGTCTGCCAGCACCCTGCCCTCCTCCCCGTCATACACAGATGTTGACAGGTCTTTCTGGGAGATATGTCCCCTAAGGACAGGGACCCCATCTCCCCTGGGGACAGGGCCCAGTTCTCCCTAAAGGACAGGAACCCCATTTCCCTTGGGGACAAGGACCCCATCTCCTCTGGGGGGGGCATGCATGTGTGTGTGGGGGGGGGTGCATGCATGTGTGTGTGTGGGGGGTGCATGCATGTGTGGGGGGGGGTGCATGCATGTGTGTGGGGGGGTGCATGCATGTGTGTGTGTGTGGGGGGGGTGCATGCATGTGTGTGGGGGGGGGTGCATGCATGTGTGTGGGGGTGCATGCATGTGTGTGTGGGGGGGGGTGCATGCATGTGTGTGTGGGGGGGTGCATGCATGCATGTGTGGGGGGGGTGCATGCATGTGTGTGTGGGGGCATGCATGTGTGTGTGTGGGGGGGGGTGCATGTATGTGTGTGTGTGGGGGGGTGCATGTATGTGTGTGTGTGTGGGGGGGTGGTGGGGGTGCATGTGTGTGTGTGGGGGGGTGCATGCATGCATGTGTGTGTGTGTGGGGGGTGCATGCACGTGTGTGTGTGTGTGTGGGGGGTGCATGTGTGTGTGTGGGGGGGTGCATGCATGTGTGTGTGGGGGTGTGCATGCATGTGTGTGTGTGGGGGGGGTGCATGCATGTGTGTGTGGGGGTGTGCATGCATGTGTGTGTGTGTGTGTGTGTGCATGCATATGTGTGTGGGTGTGCGAGCGGGCGGTGGGGATTCACAGTGGCCATTTGGCACACCGACAGCCTTTAATGGGCACAGTGGTGGCATTTGATGGGCACAGTGGTGGCATTTGATGGCACAGTGGTGGCATTTGATGGCACAGTGGCGGCATTTGATGGGCACAGTGGTGGCATTTGATGGGCACAGTGGCGGCATTTGATGGGCACAGTGGTGGCATTTGATGGCACAGTGGCGGCATTTGATGGGCACAGTGGCGGCATTTGATGGGCACAATGGCGGCATTTGATGGCACAGCAGCAGAGTTTGATGGGCACAGTGGCAGCATTTGATGGGCACAGTGGCGACACTTGATGCTACAGTGGTGGCGTTTGATGGTACAGTAGCTGCAATTGATGGGCACAGTGGCGACATTTGATGGTACAGTGGCTGCAATTGATGGGCACAGTGGCGACATTTGATGGTACAGTGGCTGCAATTGATGGGCACAGTGGCTGCAATTGATGGGCACAGTGGCTGCAATTGCAGGGCACAGTGGCAGCATTTGATGGGCACAGTGGCGACATTTGATGGTACAGTGGCTGTAATTGATGTTTTTATTTCTGATTTTTTTTTTTGTTTGCTTGCGCCCCCCTAAAAATTTTGAGCACCAGCTGTCACTGGTTTATATGTGCATTTATATATAAATATATATATATATATATATATATCTATATATATATATAGATATAGTGTGTGTGTGTGTTTTTATATAAAAATTAAGAAATCGGTTCCTTTATATGCAGCCACCCACTTGTGACTGGGCCCTGGTGTTCCAACATCGGGCTCGGAGTAAAGAGCTTTGTCCGGAGGTCGGGGGCTCCATGGTTTCTTGCATCGGGGGCCCTGAGGGTTCTAGTTACGCCACTGAATGTAGTCCTTTGCTGCTTAGATGCAATATCAATAGGAGAGAGCAGACAGATTTTATCTGGAATCAACAAAAAACATTGTCTTTTTCCTAAGACTGAAGACCAAAAAAAAAAATGTACGTATTTGCAAGAGAGTTTGCGAAGCCTTTTTGAAAGTCCACTATTTCAGAGGAATAGAACATGCACATTTCATGCAGAAATAAAATTGAGAAATAGGGCCAAAAAAGTACCAAATCCATAAGGTTATCAAAAACACAACCACAACAATTTTGACAGGACTTTAGAGGTACCCCCTGAAGACCCTTTAGTTTAAAATCATATATATCGTTTATTAATATCACTCTAAAAAAACTTGGACCAAGGGTCCTAAAATCATACAACAATATAATGCATCTAGACATATATCCAACTAATCAAGTTGGATGTGGAAGAAAAATATCATTAATAAAGTAACACTGCCTTGTATTCAGGGGCGGGCTGGGCCGGGGGGCAGGGTGGAAATTTCCCCCCAGGCCGGTGCCTACATTATTTAAAACGGCCGCTGGCTTTTTGTCATTTTTCTTTTTAATGGATGTCGGCCCTGGCGGCCGCCGATTGGCTAGCTGGATGCTGCAATGCCTGCGCTGCATTGTGGGAGATATAGTACTGTCCGGCCGGCCACCGATTGGCTAGCTTGATACTGCTGGCTGCTGCATTGTGGGAGTTGTAGTCCGGCCGCCGATTGGCTAGCTCGATGCTGCTGGCTGCTGCCATGCCTGCACTGCATTATGGGAGCAGCCCCTCCCTCCTCCACATGAATGGCTGGCAGAGGCTGGACCTGCTCTCTCTTTCCCTTTGTGGGCGGGAAAGTTCAATCTAAGCAGTCGGCTGGAATCCAGTGAGTCTCCTGGGAGTCTGGGACCCTCCAAGTAAGTGAGCTTCTCCTCCCTCCCCCTCTCTGCAGCCAAATAGTTTTTTTTTTCTAGCAGTCTGTGCAGTACCTTGCCCTCCTAGCTGGTATAATGTGGGCTCACACTGGCATGCTTCAGTTTGGCTACAGTGCTGGTGTCCTGGCAGTCTTCCTGCATGTTGCCCCTGGCCACATAGAGGTTGCACATTTACTGCATATTCTGAAAGTGCACAAAACGTCCTGCATGCTGCATCTTTGGTGCACTTTCAGAAAATGCAGCAAAAACGTGTAACCTAAAAGAAGTCACCCGCCAGTACACCCGCACTGCAGCACATCAGTGTGAGCCCAAAAGCTTGTATTCACTTGCAGCAGGCACTGCCACTACTCTGAAAAGTGATCCATGCTCAGGTCACTTTTCAGAGGCATTTGACAGGCAGTGATTAGTTGATACCACATTTAATCCCTGCCTGTTTTAACCCCCTAAATGCCAGTCCCTGCAGGTAATGGCATGGTGGTTTGAACTCCATCTTATTTCCATTACTCTCTGTAGGTATTAGATGGGCTCTCACCTTTTTGTTTGCACATCTAATACCTAAGGGTACTTTCACACTGGGGCGGTAGTGGTAAAGTGCTGCTTGTTTTAGTGGCGCTTTACCATTGTTTTAGCGGCGGTCTCTCTCTGTGCAGGCACTGTGAAGCAGTCTCTCTCTCTCTCTCTCTCTGCAGGCAGTGCGAAGCGGCCTCTCTCTCTGCAGGCAGTGTGAAGCGGTCTCTCTCTCTGCAGGCAGTGTGAAGCGGTCTCTCTCTCTGTGCAGGCAGTGTAAAGCGGTCTCTCTCTCTGTGCAGGCAGTGTAAAGCGGTCTCTCTCTCTGTGCAGGCAGTGTAAAGTGGCCTCTCTCTGTGCAGGCAGTGTGAAGCGGTCTCTCTCTCTGTGCAGGCAGTGTAAAGTGGTCTCTCTCTCTGTGCAGGCAGTGTGAAGCAGTCTCTCTCTCTCTCTCTCTCTCTCTCTCTCTCTCTCTGGCAGTGTGAAGCGGTCTCTTTCTGTGCAAGCAGTGTGAAGTGGTCTCTCTGTACAGGCAGTATGAAGTGGTCTCTCTCTCTCTGTGCAAGCAGTGTGAAGCGGTCTCTTTCTGTGCAGGCAGTGTGAATCGGTCTCTCTCTCGCTCTCTCTCTCTGCAGGCAGTGCAAAGCGGTCTCTCTGCAGGCAGTGTGAAGCGGTCTCTCTCTCTGTGCAGGCAGTGTGAAGTGGTCTCTCTGTACAGGCAGTATGAAGTGGTATATCTCTATCTCTCTCTCTCTCTGTGCAGGCAGTGTGAAGCGGTCTCTTTCTGTGCAGGCAGTTTGAAGTGGTCTCTCTCTCTGTACAGGCAGTATGAAGTGGTCTCTCTCTCTATCTCTGTGCAGGCAGTGAGAAGCGGTCTCTCTCTGTGCAGGCAGTGTGAAGCGGTCTCTCTCTATCTCTGTGCAGGCAGTGTGAAGCGGTCTCTATCTCTGTGCAGGCAGTGTGAAGTGGTCTCTATCTCTGTGCAGGCAGTGTGAAGCGGTCTCTCTCTCTGTGCAGGCAGTGTGAAGTGGTCTCTCTCTCTGTGCAGGCAGTGTGAAGCGGTCTCTCTCTCTGTGCAGGCAGTGTGAAGCGGTCTCTCTCTCTCTCTCTCTGTGCAGGCAGTGTGAAGCGGTCTCTCTCTCTCTCTCTGTGCAGGCAGTGTGAAGCGGTCTCTCTCTCTCTCTCTCTGTGCAGGCAGTGTGAAGCGGTCTCTCTCTCTCTCTCTGTGCAGGCAGTATAAAGCAGTCTCTCTCTCTGCAGGCAATGTCAAGCAGTCTCTCTCTCTGGGGCAATGTGGAGCAGTCTCCCTCTCTCTCTCTGTACGGAGAATGTGGTGTAGATGGATGGTGAGCTGATTCGGTGGTTCAGTGGGCCACTTGACTGGACTTGCCCCCCAGGCCTAAGGCTGCCAGCCCTCCCCTGCTTGTATTGTATCTACATCATAATACATATTTTGTCCATGGTAATGTATAGTAGAAAAGCTTCCCAGCTCCCAACACAGACTTGGTCCGCTTCCTCAGGATAGAACGGTATTTAGCTAGATATAATATAAAGGCAAAAGAATAGATTCCTAGTGACTCAATCAATTAACCGTGTAAATAGAAAGATAATCAAAATACCTACAACATATAATCATAACCCAACTCACAGAGCCTAATCAAATGGAGAGTAAGTATAAATAGAAGTACCATTCATATAAATCAAAAGATCAAAAGCAGCTAAACCACTAATTCCATATAAAAGGTAACTTACTTGCCCCTGAATTGATACAGAAGAGTTTGTCTGGAAAAGATCAGTCAAATAAAAAAAATAGCAAGATGTATAAACTACATGGATGGCATACTGTACGTGTCCCAACATCACATTAAAAACATCTATACCTGCAACCATAATAATTACCACTAGATGGCAATCATGCTTAAGAAGAGTATTCAAAAGACACATTGTCTATATAACAGAGAAATGAATCTGTATTATGTGGAACTGCTCTGTAAAGGTACAAAATGCTGGGTTGTTACTACATAGTGTACCTAATATGCCAGAGTATTTACATACTCTACATTTATCTTTAATCCCTTCCCTTCTTTTGTGCTATGATTTTTTGTTAACAGAGGTTAGAGAGTTGGGCCCTTGAGGCTTCTTGGATTGGTCCTTTCTTTCACTATGCTGGCCTCCTTATCCCTGCTATCCTCCTACGGGCTGGACGGGGGACCTGGTGGGAGTGTAATTTGTGTCCCAGTCAGGGAATGTATGTGCGTGTTTTTGGTTCAGGTATTTTCTGCAAGGTGGGTGTTTTATTCTTCCTTTCTTCCATTTTTTTCTTTCTCTTCTTTCCTTCTTTCATTGTCCTCCCTTTCCTCAGCTGAATCTGGACAGTATTATTAATGTGTCTTTTTATATTTATCCTAGGTTTGAACATTCTAATATCTTGGACATCTATACAGCTCCAATTAATGTCCTGAGGAAGCGTATAAACTCGTGAAATGCGTAGACAGGAGCAATTATGTCTAGTATAGAATAACATCGTTTATGATGTTGACTATTTTAAATTGTGTTTTATATGACTTATAAATAAACTTGTATGTTTTTTATGTACTGTGATGTTGTGATGCTATCAATTGGTCACTGATCTTTAAAGTCACATTTTTCCTGTCTATATTTTGATTGATATTCTTACTCTGGAATGATACCAACCAGTGGCATTTACTATAATCGAGCATTGAATTGCAGATCTTTATTATTTTTATATATAGCGGGTAAAATAAGTTTTGAATACGTCTCCATTTTTCTAGGTAAATATATTATTATCTAAAGGTGATAGTGGCATGAAATTTTCACCATATGTTTTTTTATTTTTTATAAATTCTTTATTTTCATAAGTTTCACATTACAATTCATTACAATCACACAATGTCTTCCTAATACATCTTAGGTAGTTTTATCTATCTGTACAACTTGTATTCCTTTAATTTATTCATTTAATTAAATCTGTAATTTCATGTAAATTCCCCTTTTCTATTTTTTACCCCCTCCCCTATCAAAAAAATGACCCCCCCTCCTTATCCCCCCTCCCAAAAAAAACATATACCCCCTCCCTGTCACCCCTCCCCCCTCCTCTCCGTTCCACCAGACCTCTCGATCCTCCATTCTTATTGAGAGATTTTTTTTTTTTTTTTTCACAATCAAAGGTTTTTATTAGAGAAAAACTGTAGCATACAAAGAAATAACAAAATTGACAAATCATCATATATGTCATAAGATAGGTGAAAAATTACGCATATTTTCATCGATAATATACAGCTTTAATAGAAGGGAGCCCATGTAATGTTAAGTTGAAGTGGTCGAGAGATAAAATAGAGGAGAAAGAAAAAGAAAAAGAGGAGAAAAAAAAAAAGGAATAAGGAGAATTTTGTACCCCCTTCCTGATATCTACTGGCTACTGATGCCTTTTGATTGAATAACAAAATCCTACCCTTCTGTTCTTGAGAAAATGATGTCTCTAAATCTCTCTCCCATGCTTGCAGGAACGTAAGTTCCTGAGATCTTTCTACTCCTGTCAGTAGAGTATAAAAATAAGACGAGTGTCTCATTGATTCTCCCTTCTCACACGTATCCTCAAACGCAGTCAATGTTCTCACTTCTGTGTATTTATTTGATTTTGATTTAATAAAGGCTTCCAGCTGCATCCGTCTAAAAAAATCGAATTCAGGTGCTATTTCTTTCGATCTCGCTTCTTGACATTAAACGATTATTCTTTGAGAAGTGAATAATCCTTCTAAAGCCTCTACTTCTTATTGCTCTGAACCTTGGGTCCGTCATTCCTGTCTGGAACGCTGGTGTGCCCAGGACCTGGAGCACCAGGCAGGTAGTTCCCGAGATAGGCTTTTTTTAAAATATCTTTTTAACCACTTCAATACCGCTGTATTGTCATATGACGCCCTCGGATTCCTCGAAGGTGGATCTACCATCCTGGGTGGGCGTCATATGACGTCCTCGGATTCCCGGCCGCCTGGGGGGCGCGCGCGCGCGCGCCCGCGGCATCGCTCTGGACCCGGTGCGAGTGCCCGGCGGCCGCGATGTCCGCCGGGCACCCGCGATTGCCCGTTAAAACAACGGGACCGGGCGGGACAGTGGAGCTGTGTGTGTAAACACACAGCTCCACGTCCTGTCAGCGGGGAGGAGACCGATCATGTGATCCCAGTACGGAGGAACACATGATCGGTCTCCTCCCCTTGAGTCCCCTCCCCCTACAGTTAGAATCACTTCTATTAGGGAACACATTAACCCCTGCAGCGCCCTCTAGTGTTAACCCCTTCCCTGCCAGTCACGTTTACACAGTAATCATCGCAGATCGCCGCCAAAAAAAAAAAAAAAAATTCAATAAATCTATCCCCTATTTTGTAGACGCTATAACTTTTGCGCAAACCGATCAATATACGATTATTGCGATTTTTTTTTTACCAAAAATATGTAGAAGAATACGTATCGGCCTAAACTGAGGAAAATTATTTTTTTTTTTTTTTTTTAAAAATGGGATATTTATTATAGCAAAAAGTAAAAAATATTGTGTTTTTTTTTTCAAAATTGTCGCTCTTCTTTTGTTTATAGCGCAAAAAATAAAAACCGCAGGGGCGATCAAATACCACCAAAAGAAAGCTCTATTTGTGGGAAAAAAAGGACGTCAATTTTGTTTGGGTGTAACGTCGCACGACCGCGCAATTGTTAGTTAAAGCGACGCAGTGCCGAATCGCAAAAAGTGCTCTGTAAGGAAGGGTGTTTAAAAGCCCTGTATTGAAGTGGTTAATTGTCCGCAGAGTAGCACCTAATGTTGGATGTTTCCTCGCTTCTGTTGATACTTCGGCTTCTGGTATCCATACTAAGCCTTCCAATGGAATATCTATCGTTGCCTGCTCTATCTGTATATAGGGCTTCTTGTTTTTGAGCCCACACCATTCATCACTCTAGTTAGATGTGAGGCTTCCTGGTATCTTATTGGGTCTGGAAACCCCTTTCCCTCCTTTTCCCTTTGGAAGTGATAGTATAGTTCTGCGTACTCTTGCTGGCTTCCCAGCCCATATGAATTCCAGAAGTCTTGATCTAAGAATTGTATAGAAAAAGGCTCAGAGATTCTGTCTGCTATCTTTACACTGGCACTTGGTGTGGAGTATAAATTATAAATCCATCTCATCATCCCTTCCCCTAGGCCAGTGATAGCGAACCTTGACACCCCATATGTTTTGGAACTACATTTCCCATGATGCTCAACTGCACTGCAGAGTGCATGAGCATCATGGGAAATGTAGTTGTAAAACATCTGGGGTGCCAAGGTTCGCCATCACTGCCCTAGGCCTATGCGTTGTAATACCACCTTTAGGAAAATCCAATCTACCCTGTCAAAGGCTGTTTCTGCATAAGCTGAAACTATCACCATCGGTCTTTGTTGCCTCTGTGCTAGGTAGATTGTGTTCACCACCCGCTGTGTAAATTTTCACCATATGTTGATAACAACCCATGCAATCCATACATACAAAGACACCAAATCAAATAGGTTCAGAAATTAAGTATTGTTTTCTAAAATGGAATGACGCAGGGAAAAAGTACGCATGAAGAAAGAGAGGTACAAAAAAGCCTGGAAAGCCAAGACAGCAGCTGAAATCTATCAGTAATTACAAAGCCCCCTTGTCAGTGCAAATTAATATCAGATGGTTCAGTCTCAACTGATGGCCTATAAAAAAGGTGTTGCATTACCAAGGTGTCACACAAGAAACATCTCATGATGGGTAATAGAGCTCTCTCAAGACCTTCACAACCTTACTGTTGCAAAACATACTGATGCCATTAGATGGATTTCGAAACTTCTGAATGTCCCAGTGAGCACTGTTGGGGCCATAATCTGGAAGTGGAAAGAACATAATTTCGCCATAAACTGGCCACGACCGGGTGCTACTCGCAAGATTTCTGACAGAGGAGTGAAAACAATTATCAGAAGTTGTCCAAGAGCCAAGGAACACTTGTGGAGAGCTTCAGAAAGACCTGGAATTAGCAGGTACAATTGTTTAAAAAAAAAAACAATAAGTAATGCACTCAACTGCCATGGCCTGTATACACGCTCACCACACAAGACTCTATTACTGAAGATAAAGCATGTTAAAGCTCATTCAAAGTTTACTGGGCAACATTTAGACAAGCCTGTGAAATACTGGGAGAATATAGTCTGATCAGATGAGACCAAAATTGAACTCTTTGGATGACATAATACACACCATGTTTGGAGGTCAAATGGCACTGCACATCACCCCAACCCCCCCCCCCCCCCCCCCCCCCCATACCAACAGTGAAGTTTTCTCTTTCACTGACGGGCACTGATGAGGCTGCACTGACGGGCACTGACAAGGTGGCACTGATAGGACCAATGAGCTGGCACCAATGGGGTGGCACCAATGGGCACTGATGATAGGCACTAATATAACCACTGATGGCCACTGATGGGCACGCATAGGCGGCACTGATGGGCACTGATAGGCAGCCCTGATGGGCACTGATATGTGCCACTGATGGATGGCACTGATGTACACTGATAGATGGCACTGATGGGCATCACTGATTGGCAGGCACTGGCAGGCATTAGTGATGGGCACTGATTGGCATCCCTGGTGGCCATGGGTGGCATACCTGGTGGTCACAAGTGGCGGGCATCCCTGGTGGTCCTGGTGGCATCCCTGGTTGTCCTGGGTGGACATCCTTGGGGGGCCCCCCTGTCAGAGGAGCAGCCAATCAGCTCTCCTCTACTGGATACAACTGATCACGTGGTAAAGAGTTTCCGTCAGAGACTCTTTACCTAGATTGGAGTTGCGGTGTGTCAGACTGACACGCTGCACCACCGATCACCGCGCTGCGAGCCCCCATAGTATAACGTCTGATCAGGATAACTAAACCACTTTGTCAACAACATTTTGCTATATGGCGGGGGTAAGTGGTTAATTTCTGAACTTATTCGTTTGGTTTCTTTGTATGTATGGATTGCATGGGTTGCTACCGACGTGAAAATGTCATGTCAATAGCACCCTTAGAAAAAATATTTACCTAGAAAAATGGTGACGTGTTCAATAAATGTAAAATCTACATAAAAATAGAATGAAATGATTAGCAAATCTCATAAACCCAAATTTTATTCACAATAGAAAATAGAAAACATATTAAATGTTTAACCGCTTATACGTCGGCAGAAGGGCATGTACAAGCAGAATCACGTATCCGTACATTGCCCTTTAAGAGGCGGCAACACTGCTATTTTTTTCCATGAAAGTGGAGGTACTTTTTAAATTAAATAAAAAATTTGAATATGATAAAAGAAATAAAAATAGTTCTAAAAAAGTTTAAAAGCACCCCTGTCGTCTTGCACACAGGCCCAAATGCAAACATGAATACAGGGTGTATATGTATGTAAACGGCAATTGTGCTAGACGTGGGAAGTATCATCATGAACAAGAGCAAAATTTCTAGCTATAATTCATGGTTAACTCAAAACTAATAACCTGTAAAGGCTTTTAAAGTGTCGCCTATGGACAATTTTTAGTAACACAGTTTTTTTCCCATTTCATAGGTGTGCACAATTTTAAGGCTTGACATTTTCGACATCTATCAACTTGACACAGTCTTATCTTTTATATTTTACCCAAAAAATGGGTAGTATATTGTGTGCACTAGAATTTACTGCAGTGTATTTTTTACTGAAAATATGAATTTGATAAACAAGTGCGCAAATATCGTGCAGCCTTAAAAATTGCAACTGCCACCAATTTATTTTTCAGGGTCTCTGCTTTCACAAAATATATATTTGTTTAGGATTTTAACATGTGTGAAAAATTTAAAACTTGCCCTGATAGAAAAGGGGTTAAGAAAAAAAAAAAAAAACACCCCAACACACACCTAGACTTTCATGTCATTTATCACACTTTTATTTATTTATTGACCTGGTTAAATCATTACAGACATGGCAATTCTCTTCTTTTTCAATGTCATAGGATATTTTTTTGTGGAACAAAGATTGCCAATGAACTGGGGAAATGATATCTTATCTCCGCACAGGTCAAAGTTGGCAAAAACTGTCATTTATGTGTGGCAGTAGCGAGGTGATATGAGTTTCAGAACAGGAGTGTCCTCTGTGTCACTCACGGGATTCATGGTAATAATTACAGAAGTGGGAAGAATAAGTGAATTCTCTTTATGGGCTCAGATGTCTTCACCTTACATAAGTAGTTCAGAAACTCGAGTGACCCATATCTGGCACTCTGACTGCTCTACACAGTTCTCTGATGCCAAGAACTGGAAATGATTCCAATAATGTTTTTCAGCATTTCACAATTTAGGTCTATGTCCGCCGGGTGTTTAGCCCCGGTCCATGAGATCCTGGCGTTTTAGGTGTGGGTGGAAGGTACAAGGTGTACTGTAAAATTTCTGCTGCTGGACAGGGCTGGGCAGTGCACAGAGTGTTACTAATGTTTAGGGCAGTATGCGCCCAGGGACAAATGGCCAAAATGCAGACTACTTGTGTTCTAGGCATTCAGCTTTGGGCGCATAGTGCCCTAAATGTGAGTAGCACTTGGTGGACCATCTAGCCCCATCCAGCTGCATACAGTGGGGAAAAATAATTGCCCACTTACAAAGAAATGAAGGCTCTATATTTTTTATCATAGGTATATTTTAAATGATAGGGACAGAATATCAACCAAAAATCCAGAAAAAACGCATAAAACAAAAGCTATAAATTAAGTTCCAGTTCAGTGAGTAAAATAAGTATTTGATCCCCAAGCAAAACATGACTAATGCCCCATACACACGGTCGGAAATTACGACGGAAAATGTCTGATCGGACCATGTTGTCGGAAAATCTGTCCGTGTGTGGGCTCCATCTGACTTTTTCCGACAGTTTTGCTCTCAAATTTTCCGACAACAAAGTCCGATCTGACTTTTTCCGATCGTGTGTAGAGAATTCCGACGGACAAAGTGGCACGCATGCTCAGATCAAATTACGAGACCAAAGCTATTGGCTACTAGCCTCTACGTAGTTCCGTCGTACGCAACGAACGTCACCACGTTCAGAATGATCGGATTTTCCGACAACTTTGTCCAACCGTGTGTATGGAACACCAGTGTCGGACAAAATCCGTCTGAAAAAATCAGACGGATTTTTTTTGTGGTCGGAATTTCCGACCGTGTGTACGGGGGCTTAGTACTGGCAAGCACAGAGGTAGGATATTTCTTGTAGTTGGTTACCAGGTTTTGCACACATCTCAGGAGGGATTTTGGGCCACTCTTCTTTACAGATGTTCTCTAAATCCTTAACCACTTCAGCCCCGGAGGAATTTACCCCCTTCCTGACCAGAGCACTTTTTGCGATTCGGCACTCCGTCGCTTTAACTGACATGCGACGTTGTACCCAAACAAAATTTACCTCCTTTTTTTCCCACAAATAGAGCTTTCTTTTGGTGGTATTTGATCGCCTCTGCGGTTTTTATTTTTTGCGTCTATAAACAAAAGAATAGACACAATTTTGAAAAAAATTCAATATTTTTTACTTTTTGCTATAATAAATATCACCCAAAAATATATAAAAAAAAAATATTTTTTCCTCAGTTTAGGCCAATATGTATTCTACATATTTTTGGTAAAAAAAACGCAATAAGCGTATATTGATTGGTTTGCGCAAAAGTTATAGCGTCTACAAAATAGGGGATAGATTTATAGCATTTTTATTATAAAATTTTTTGTTATTAGTAACGGCGGCGGTCTGCGATTTTTATCGGGACTGCGACATTGTGGTGGACACATCGAACATTTTTTACACTATTTTGGGACCATTGTCATTTATACAGAGATCGATGCTATTAAAATGCATTGATTACTGTGTAAATGACACTGGAAGTGAAGAGGCTAACCACTAGGGGGCAGTGAAGGGGTTAAGTGTGTCCTAGGGAGTGAATCTAACTGTGAGGGGGCTGGACTTCAACACACAGAACAGTGATCACAGCTCTCGATGATAGAGAGCTGTGATCACTGTCCTGTCGCTAGGCAGAACGGGGAAATGCTTTGTTTACAAAAGCATCTCCCTGTTCTTCCTCTCCGTAAAAAGGATCGCGGGCTCCCGGCGGACATCGAGTCCGCGGGACCCGCGGTCACGCATTAAGATAAAAAGCCTTCTGTGTGTAGCAGCCTCCCCAGCACCCCCTAATACTTACCTGAGCACCATCTCTCTCCAGTGATGTCCACGATTCCCTCGTCCGGGGCTCTCCTCCTGATTGGCTGGGGCACAGATGCTTGCCAGCGTGTTTGTGGAGCGTTACCATAGACTTATATGGGAGGCGTTGAAAGGCTTCAAACTTCTCCAGACTCGACATGAGGCTTCAAATTTGAAGTGAAGCGACGCTAACCTTTTATGTTTTGATAATGTGGACAGAACTGTGTGCTGTCCATAGTATCATTTGCATAGGCATTTGAGGAGCCTTAAAAACGCCCCTCAAACGCCTGCTTTCAATGCGAGTGTGAACTTAGCCTAACATTGTAAATTAATCTGTTGTCTGCCGGAAACTGTTGTGCTTTCTTCAAGGGCCCCAACTTTGCCGGCTAACATTTCTTTTCATCATTGGCCAGTGTGACAAAATGCTAGCTGTTATAGCAAGTTAGGACTGTCTTTATATACTGTTGCTAGGTAAATGCAGTTTAGTTCTGTTAATTATTGTTAGTCAGAATACTGCAGGTGTCTAAGCATATCCTAATTTTATTGTCTTATTTATTTTTTGTAAAAGTGCACTTTTTAATCATTTCTCCTTTTAGGCTATGCTTGGCCTAATAAATTCTTTGAAACCCCTCAAGGTGTGTTAGTAAGTGCTGGGTGAGTAAGGTATGTCATCTTCAGGTGTGCAGAGAATTCACCAGACAATTCAGCAGCTCCTTCGGGGGGTAGCACTAGACAGGTTAAGCCTAACTAATCTTAAAAATGCCACCCCCTCCTTTCATCCTATGTCAGGGCTGGGCTCAGCCCTTCCTTCTCAGAGCTGGCCGCTCAGCTGTCGGCTAATTGCCAGCTCCTATCTCTCCCGTTACTCAGCTGTTGATGATATCCTGCTTATCAGTCATGCCTATTTAAGCCGTTCAGCCCAAAGGATCGCTGCCTTCGCCTTGGTCAACATCACAGAGACATTCTCCTGCGTTCCTGTGTAAAGACTTGCTTTGCTGACATCCCTTCTGGCTCCAGATCCTGCTTGCACTACATTGATCCCTGACTTCTGGCTTGGCTGACTATCCGTTCTGGTTACTGAAATCTGGCTATGTTTTGACTACATTTGTTCTTTTTACTTTTATTATTAAACAAGTGTGATTTAACTGTACTTCTGTCTCGGTCTGATTTCATGGTTTCTGACATCCTAACACCAATACTGACTAACCTGTTTAAGAAAGATGTATATACCTACCTATTTTCAGGCCGCTGTAGGTGAGAGGCAGTGTGTCAGCCAGCAGCAGATGTAGGGGAGAGGAACGATCATCGACAATGAATTGGCGATAGAAGCCTATGGGTGATGTCACTGCTCACTCCCAGGCTGTTAAGCTATTGTTGAGTGCTCTGTCCTCATCCCTGCAGAGGCCACTGGCTGACACAGGGGAGATCATGTGACTGGAGCGGCCTGAAAATAGGTAAGTATATACTGTACATCTTTCTTGCACAGGTTAGTCAGAAGAGGTGTTAGGAGGGGAAGAGGACACCTTTAAGAATAGTTAGGGTTTAGCTTGGAATTCCACTTTAAGGGAAATATGTCACAAGATAAATCTGAGAGCTGCCATTGCTGATTTCCCTCTGAAAATGTGAGTTGTTCGTGTGCTGACCCTCATGCTTGACTCAGATTATACAATCGTAAGATGTTTTTTTTTTTTTTTAATTTGTTCCGCACCAGTGAATCAAATCAAATCAATTATAACAAAAGGGTCATCATGACAGCCAGACAATTTGCATTTTCAGAAGATAAGATGGCCGCCCCTGTGTTGCGCTCATGATCAGCCTAATCCCCATACACGGGTAGACTGTACCAGGCTTTATTTAAATCTGCAGATATGGTCATCCTTGAAAAGACAAAGCAAAGTGTGGGACATAGAAATGACACAACATATTATCTTATTGAATGAACCCAGTGACTTCAATGTAAGAGATAAGAGCTCCGGAATAACCCTGCTGCAAGCAATTCTATAGTAAACTGGAATTTACCTGGAACTACACACAGAATGTCCCAGGAATTCTTATACTTTTTATAAGGAATAGCCTGCCATAGCAAAAAACTGCTGTGCATGTACCATTTAAAGTGTTTCTAAAGCCAGACGTCCTATGGTGGTGCCGGGAGAAGACAAGGATCCAAGTGCATCGGCAGGTGGATCCGAAAGGAGGAGGTTTGGAGCCTCTCTGTGCAATACCACAGAGCTGGTAAGTATAATGCCTCGTACACACGATCGGAATTCTCGTCAGAAAAAACTCTGACGGTTTTTCCAACGGAATTCCGACGGAATTCCGCTCAAGCTGTGTTGCCTACACACGATCACACCAAATTCCGACGGTCATTAACACAGCGGCATAACACACGTTCGACAGCACTATAAAAGGGAAGTTTAATGCGTCCGAGCATGCATCGAATTGTTTCCGAGCATGCGTGGGAATTTTGCGTGTCGGAATTGCCTACACACGATCGGAAAATCCGATAGAAAGGTTTTCCGTCGGAAAAATTGAGATCAGGTTCTCAATTCAAAGTCCGTCGGAAATTCCGACAGAAAAAGACCGTTGACCATACACACGGTCGGAAAATCCGATGAAAGGCTCATGAGACTGCCCGAATCTGGGGCCAGCCCTACCGTGAGAGTGTCGCAGGCAGCCGCCGCACTCTCACTGAGCCTGCACTCCATGCTTCACTGACAGCCAGAGCCAGGTGATCATTGTGTGAGTGAGTCTCCTCCTTGCTCCGCCCATATGATTGAACCAGGAGGAACTTTCTCACACGATCTCCTGAGCTGGCGAGTGCAGACCACGGGGGAGGGGGGAACTGTACTACCAGCCTCTCTGTATACCTAGCCTCTCTGTATATACTAGGGTTGTCCCGATACCGATACTAGTATCGGTATCGGGACCGATACCGAGCATTTGTGCGAGTACTTGTACTCACACAAATGCTCCCGAT
>CM053030.1:480381397-480422740 GCA_028564925.1 Lithobates sylvaticus
AACTGTCCCTGCACAAAATGACATTTGTAAATGAAAAAAAGAAGCCATTTAAAACCACTTGCGGCTTTAATGTCATGTCTTTTCCTGGCCATATGGCTGAAAATCCTTGCGAAAAATGGCATGGCTACCCCGGCGCCCCCCCCCCCCCCCCCCCCAGCCCCGTGGGGTCTTGTATGGATATTAAGGGGGACCCCGCACCCAAAATAAAACCCTATACCTACAACCCTATATACTCTGAACAGCAGTATACAGGCGGTGCAAACAAGACACGGACTGTAGGTTTGTTCTTAAGTAGAATTTGAACAGGTACAAGTGTAGCTCCATCCCAAAAAAATCTATTTTTAAGCTTTTTGGAGAACATAGGGAGGGGTTATCACCCCTGTAACATTTGCTGTCTTTGCACATCTGTTCAGAACATTTCACCTCACTTTCCGTCCCAATGACAAATGTTTTTGGAAAAGTGGGGTTTTAATTGAAACAAGGATTGGTGATAAAGCATCAGTAGAGAGGAGATACCTTTTTCCCAAATTAAATCTAACAGGATGTAATTTCCCTTCCTAGGGGTAGATTTCCTCTCACTTCCTGTTTTCTCTTTCCGTTTGCAAGTAGGAGTCGTTTGTAAGTTGGATGTTTGAAAGTAGGGGCCTGCCGTATATACTCTGCAGAAATTTGCCCCATTAGATGTTGGTGTAGCCACAAGACTGTAAGCCCTCACAGTTACTCTTGGTGGGCACAGGAATGGGCCCTGCTGTGAGTTATTAGATCAAGATTTTTAATTGCATGCACCTGTTGAACAGGGCAGAAAAATTGGGCCTTTGGTGGTGGTGGTGGTGGTGGTGGACGGTGTTGCCACAAGACTGTAAGCCCTCACAGTTACCCTTGGTGGGCGCAGGAATGGGCCCTGCTGTGAGTTATTAGATCAAGATTTGTAATTGCATGCACCTGTTGAACAGGGCAGAAAAATTGGGCCTTTTGGTGGTGGTGGTGGTGGTGGACGGTGTTGCCACAAGACTGTAAGCCCTCACAGTTACCCTTGGTGGGCGCAGGAATGGGCCCTGCTGTGAGTTATTTGATCAAGATTTGTAATTGCATGCACCTGTTGAACAGGGCAGAAAAATTGGGCCTTTGGTGGTGGTGGTGGACGGTGTTGCCACAGGACTGTAAGCCCTCACAGTTACCCTTGGTGGGCGCAGGAATGGGCCCTGCTGTGAGTTATTAGATCAAGATTTGTAATTGCATGCACCTGTTGAACAGGGCAGAAAAATTGGGCCTTTGGTGGTGGTGGTGGTGGACGGTGTTGCCACAAGACTGTAAGCCCTCACAGTTACCCTTGGTGGGCGCAGGAATGGGCCCTGCTGTGAGTTATTAGATGAAGATTTGTAATTGCATGCACCCGTTGAACAGGGCAGAAAAATTGGGCCTTTGGTTGTGGTGGTGGTGGACGGTGTTGCCACAAGACTGTAAGCCCTCACAGTTACTCTTGGTGGGCACATGAATGGACCCTGCTGTGAGTTATTAGATCAAGATTTGTAATTGCATGCACCTGCTGAACAGGGCTGAAAAATTGTGCCTTAGGCACTGGTGCTGGTGCCACAACACTGCAACGCCTCACATATACTGTACTTGGAGCACAGCAGTCAAACGTGTTGCGAAGCATTGCTTAAAAAATTGTAATTACACGCCCCTGTTAAACAGGGGCTGAAAAATTGTGTCTTAGGCAACGGTGCTGGTGCCACAACACTGCAACCCCTCACAGATACTGTACTTGAGCACAGCAGTCACACCTGTTGCAAAGCATTTTTTTTAAAAATTGTAATTACACGCCCCTTGTTAAACAGGGGCTGAAAAATTGTGCCTTAGGCACTGGTGCTGGTGCCACAACACTGCAACCCCTCACAGATACTGTACTTGGAGCACAGCAGTCAGACCTGTTGCGAAGCATTTTTTTTTTAAATTGTAATTACACGCCCCTGTTAAACAGGGGCTGAAAAATTGTGCCTTAGGCACTGGTGCTGGTGCCACAACACTGCAACCCCTCACAGATACTGTACTTGGAGCACAGCAGTCACACCTGTTGCGAAGCATTTTTTAAAAAAAATTGTAATTACACGCCCCTGTTATACAGGGGCTGAAAAATTGTGCCTTAGGCACTGGTGTGGTGGCACCCAGAAACAAAAATGTTCTTCCAAGCTATCAAGGAATGGATCATTGAGGAGGAGGAGGAGGAAGAGGATAGTCAGTGAACATAACAGGACAGTCACTCAGCATCAGCATAGACAGTCTTGAAGGGATGTGACATTATAAATTATTCAGTTATATCCGCTTCAGGTGCCTGGTAGCTGGTGGTGATCCAAGACTGATTCATTTTTATGAAGGTCAGTCGATCAACCGAGTCGGTGGACAGGCGCACCCTGTGATCAGTGACAAATCCTCCAGCAGCACTGAATGTGCGTTCGGAAAGAACGCTGGATGCAGGACAGGCCAGTAGCTCAATTGCATACTGTGCAAGCTCTGGCCAGTGATCCATCCTCAGGACCCAGTAAGCCAGAGGATTTTCGGTGGGAAAGGTGTCCAAGTCTGACCTTGCCCCTAGGTATTCCTGCACCATGTATATCAGATGCTGGCGATGGTTGCTGGAACCGATCATACCTTGGGGCTGCGGACTAAAAAATTGTCTGAACGCATCGGTCAGACGTCCACCTTCCCCACCGCTGCTTCTGCTACTGACCAAAGCCTCAGCAACTCGTCGTCCAGGACCAGGAGTTTGTAACCTCCCAGTTTCTGGGAACGCGTTGCACAGACCTTTCTGCAAGGCCTCCCTGAGATGTCTCATCCTCTGCTCCCTCTGCGACGGCAAGATAAGGTCCGCAACCTTACCCTTGTACCGTGGATCAAGGAGAGTGGCCAGCCAGTAATGGTCCCTCTCCTTGATCCGAAGAATACGAGGATCCTTCCGCAGGCTTTGCAGGATCAGGGAGGCCATGCAACGTAGGTTAGCTGAGGCATTCGGTCCGGAGTCTTCTGGGTCACTGAGGACGACATGATCGCCAGCCACCTCCTCCCAGCCACGTACAAGTCCACTGGTTTGTTGGGACTGTACATCATCCCTAAAAGACTGCTGCTGCTAATGCTGATGCTGAGTGCCAGGCTCCACCTCCATGCTCACACAATCCTCCTCATCCTCTTCCTGTGTGATGGGTGGGACAGAAGGAACACTGTCTGGATAAAGGGGGCCTTGAGAGGCAAGGAAGTCCTCCTCTTCCTGCCTCTGTTCTGCCTCAAGTGCCCTGTCCATTATCCCACGCAGCGTATGCTCCAACAGGTGGACAAGAGGTACAGTGTCACTGATGCATGCACTGTCACTGCTCACCATCCTCGTGGCCTCCTCAAATGGTGAGAGGACAGTGCATGCATCCCTGATCATGCTCCACTGGCGTGGGGAAAAAAAGCCAAGCTCCCCTGACCCTGTCCTGGTGCCGTAGTCGCAAAGGTACTCATTGATGGCCCTCTGCTGCGTGTGCAGTCGCTGCAGCATGGCCAACGTTGAGTTCCACCTGGTGGGCATGTCACATATTAGGCGGTTCTTGGGCAGGTTCAGCTCCTTTTGCAGCTCAGTCAGCCGAGCACTGGCATTATAAGATCGGCGGAAATGCACACAGACTTTCCTGGCCTGCCGCAGGACATCCTGTAAGCCTGGGTACCTGCCCAAGAGGTTGAGGACGTGAGCCATACAGGGCACATGGGTGAGCTGCCCCTGTCGCAGGGCGGAGAGGAGGTTGGTGCCATTGTCAGAAACCACCATTCCTGGCTTAAGCTGGCGTGGCGTCAACCACCTCTCGGCCTGCCCCTGCAGAGCTGCCAGAACCTCTGCCCCAGTGTGGCTCCTGTCCCCCAAACACACCAGCGCAAGCACGGCATGGCATCTTTTTGCCTGCGTACTCGCGTAGCCCCTTGTACGCCTACGGAGCACCGCTGGTTCCGAGGACAGAGCACTCAAAGAGGACATGGAGGAAGAAGAAGAGGAGGGGGTGGAGGAGAGAGGTGTGTCACAACCAGTAGTAGCATTTTGGAGGCGTGGTGGCGGAACAACCTCCAACACTACTGCACCTTGTCCTGCATCCCTCCCAGCTGCCAATAGAGTTACCCAATGGGCCGTGAAAGAAAGATAACGTCCCTGTCCATGCCTGCTGGACCATGAGTCAGTGGTAATATGCACCTTACCGCTGACCGCCCTGTCCAGCGAGGCATGGACATTGCCTTCCACATGCCGTTAGAGAGACGGAATCGCCTTCCGTGAGAAAAAGTGGCGTTTGGGAACCTGCCACTGAGGAACCGCACATTGAACAAACTCACGGAAGGGGGCCGAGTCTACCAACTGAAAAGGCAGCAGTTGAAGTGCTAGCAATTTAGCCAAGCTAGCATTCAACCGCTGGGCATGTGGATGGCTGGGAGTATACTTCTTTCGACGGTCCAGCAGCTGGGGCAGGAAAATTTGCCTGCTACAATCGGACGTCGGTGTACTGCAAGTACTTGGTTGTGACACACCTAATTCTACACCTTCAGTCCTCTCAGAGCAGCTTTCAGAGAGGACTGAAGATATAGTGGGGATGGAGATCCAAGCTGATGAGGAGCAAGGAGAGGTCCGCTTTGTTCTTTGGTGTGGGTCTTTTATGTGTGCTTGCCAACGAGCTGCATGGCAGGTCGACATATGTCTGCTCATGCTTGTGGTGCCCAAGCGGCTGATGTTTTGGCCACGCGAGATACGCTTGAGACAAATATTGCAAATAGCAGTGGTGCGATCTGATGCACTCGTCTCAAAAAAGGCCCACACCAAAGAACTTTTGTGATAACGTGCAGAGGCAGCGCCCTGCACAGGCGGAGCTCTGCGGTGTGATACAGTTGGTGTGCTGGCCTCTAGCTGGCCTCCAGGGGGCATCCTGCCTCGTTGGACATGTGCCGCCGCATCCTCCTCCTCCTCCTCCTCCTCTCTCCCTTCAGGCACCCACGTGGAGTCAGTGACCTCATCATCCCCTCCCTCTTCACCACTAGAGCAAACCTGGTAAGCTGCAGCTGGTGGAACAGTACTGCCAGATTGCTGTCCTTCAGCATCCCCTCTCTCTGCGCGCACACTACTGCCTTCCTCAAGCTGGGTATCATCATCCGAGCCTTCGAATCGTTGGGCATCCTCCTGGAGCATGTACCCAACACTGTGCTCAAACAGTTCGGGGGACTCCTCAGGAGGACATGGTGGGTCTAGGGAAGGGGTGGCTGATGATGCCATTGAGTACGCGTTGGCAGCTGCTGTGCCAGTACCCTGAGCCTGGGTGAGAGAGGATGAGGAGGATGAGGAGGGCTTGGTCATCCATTCTACCAAGCCTTCGGCATGATGCGGCTCAACATGTTCAGCTGCCGAAAACAAAGACAAGCGTGTCCCATGGCCACGTGCTGATGACGATGCACGACCACGTCCACGACCAGCACTGTTGTCTCTAGAAACAGAGCCTGCTTGCCCTGTGTTCTTGCCTCGGGACGGTCTGCCTCTCCTTGGCGGTCTTCCAGCCATTGTAGTCGGTAGTGTGTATTGTATAAAAAATAGAGCTCCTATGTGTGCTCACAACACACTGTAGGTCCTATGGGTGCTGACACAAACACACTATAGGTACTATGTATACTGCTGACAAGAAAATATAGGACCTATGTGTGCTGCCACAAACACACTATAAGTCCTATGGGGCCTGACACAAACACACTATAGGTACTATATGTGTGCTGCTGAGAAGAAAATATAGGACCTATGTGTGCTGCCACAAACACACTATAAGTCCTATGGGTGCTGCTGACACAAACACACTATAGGTACTATGTGTGCTGCTGACAAGAAAATATAGGACCTATGTGTGCTGCCACAAACACACTATAAGTCCTATGGGTGCTGACACAAACACACTATAGGTACTATATGTGTGCTGCTGACAAGAAAATATAGGAGCTATGTGTGCTGCCACAAACACACTATAAGTCCTATGGGTGCTGCTGACAAGAAAATATAGGACCTATGTGTGCTGCCACGAACACAATATGGCTCCTATAAATCCCTGCCTGGGATGGGACAGAAGGTTGGGACAGAAGTTGGGGTGCAATGCTGTTCTAACAGCACTGCGGTTGGTGCTACTGCTATGCTGTACTAACAGCACGCACACACCAGACTAATCCCCAGCAGCAGCTAATATCACACTCACTGTGCAATCAGCAGCAATGAATGATCAGTATTCAGTAATGATGAATGACTCAGGTAGCAATGGTTTAGCAAATAAATAGCAATCAAGCAAAGAAACAAATCAGCAGACTGCTCTCCCTAAAGCCGGAACACATGTGACCGGGGCCGACGGCGTGGCGGTCTTTTATATGGTGGGGTGTGTACTAAAGCCCCTGAGCTTTAATTGGCTACAGGCGTCCTGCAGTTGCCTAGCAACTGCCACAACATTTCTCCTGCATCAGTTTGACATTTCTAGGAAGATCTGTGATTGGGTGATCGGTTGCTATGGCTCCAGCGCTCGGCTCTGCCAAATGCATACAATTCCTAACAGATCAGAGATAAAAGGTTGAAGTTTATCTATAGACACAGGCAGTGCCGATCCTGACCTCCCTGGGGCCCTAAGCAAAATTCTGCTAAGGGGCCCTCTACCTGACCCATGATGCCGTGAGCATAGGTGCCCAGAGAGCCTCCCTCCTTACATTAGGGTCCTCAGAGAGCCTCAACTTACGTCAGGGCCCCTAGAAAGCCTCCCCTTACGTCAGGGTCCCCAGAGGGCTCCCCTTACATCAGTGTCCTCAGAGAGCCCCTCCTTACATCAGGGTCCCCAGAGAGCCTCCCCCTACATCAGGATCCCCAGAGAGACTTCCTTAAATCCTCACCGCGCCAATCATTGCAGCCTCACCGTGCCCATTATTGCAGCCTCACCGTGTTAATAATTGCCACCTCACCGTGCCCATCATTGCAGCCTTAGTGTGCCCATCACTGCCGCCTCACCGTGTCCATCATTGCCACCTCACCGTTTCAATCATTAAAGCCTTACCATGCCAATCATTGCAGCCTCACCATGCCCATCACTGCCACCTCACCATGGCAATCATTGCAGCCTTACCATGCTTATCATTGCAGCCTCACCGTGTTAATAATTGCCACCTCACCGTGCCCATCATTGCCATCTCACCATGCCAATCATTGCAGCCTTACCATGCTTATCATTGCAATCTTACCATGCTTATCATTGCAGCCTTACCATGCTTTTCATTGCAGCCTCGCCATGTTAATTGCCACCTCACCATGCCAATCATTGCCGCCTCACCATGCCAATCACTGCCGCCTCACCATGCCAATCATTGCAGCCTTACTGTGCCCATCATTATTGCAGCCTAATGGTGCCCATCATTGCAGTCTTACTGTGGCAATCAATGTAGCCTCACCAGTCAGTGCCAGTGGATTACGCACAGCAGGCATCTCCCGCTGTGTCACGGAGCTCAATGTGAAATGTTATGCCGCACTATGACAAAAGTCCCACCCTCCTTCTAGACCAGCTTGTGTGATAGACAGAACACTGTATCTATCACACGAGCTGGTCTAGGAGGAGGGCGGGATCTTTGTCATAGCGCTGGCCGAAGGTTTCAGTCAGCTCTGAGACACAGCGGTCTTCTGACTCCCGCTGTGTGACAAGAGGAGGAGGGGGAGGAGGAGATTGGAGCTCGGGAAGCAGAGCCGATCCGCCCTTGGGGGGGGCACAGCCGCGGGGCCCTATGCATCTTGCATAGTGAGTGTATAGGGCGGATCGGCTCTGAACACAACATCCAGGCAGTTAGCATTTTCAGAAGGAGGGGTCAGAAACTAAACCACCCAAATTTCTCTTATGACGGGGGGGGGGGGGGGGGATAACTGCAAATTTGATTAATGCTCCCTCCAGTGGTTATTCTGCAAATGTCTATATTTATTATCAATGTATGAAAGCACTAGCCTATCAAAATAATTCAAAGTAATTGGCAATCAAATAATATTTGATGCAATGACTGGTTCTCTTTAAGCTAAACAGATTCACAAAGCTAACTTAATTCCCCAGAAAAATCTAAGTTTTTACAAATTCAATGAAGCTACAGCGACCTCTTGTTATGTTCACGTTACCGTGATCTCAGCGCAGTGAAACCGATATCGCACTTTTATCTATCCTATCATTTTATTCCAACGAAATAAACACAGTTAACTCTTTCCTGCTCATGACATATTCCGATGCTATAAATCTGCATACTGATTAAAACAATCCGTTTTACCTATATCCATCTGTGCCAAATCATATTAAAATGACAAATAATTGTACTTGTAGTGACGGCAGATTGTTAGAAAGCGCATTAGCGGCGGGCAATGACCATTTGTTATCCCGTGTCAAGAAAACAGGCCTGTTAATGAAAGGAACTTATTGAAGACAGTGACACTGCAGCTCGATCTCAAGGAGAATCCTGACATGGGTGTTAATAAGACTATTGAAAGGTTAGTGTTCTGGGAATACGGGAAAGTTTAATATTGTTTACCAGCCTTGGCACTTTTCATAATTCTTACAGTCCAAGTAAGGAGAAGAAAATGGAAGGCCAGAACAGCCCGCAGCTATGAACGAAGTGATCAGTGCAGGGCTGGCATGAATAAAGTCAAACATGCCATTAGAGTGCATGGCCGTTTAAGGATTAGCAGGGGGTGGAGCTGGGCAACAGGAAGGGGAGGAACAATCCTCCCCAGAGTCAGTCTGCAAGGAGAAAAGTTACCAGCAGGAAGCATGGAGGAGCTCCTCTCAAACATCCGGGCGGCGGCGGCGGCTAATGGGGCAGACTGGATGAGGGCTCAGATGGAGAGAACCCTCGGGGGTGAGAACGGAGGGGGGGGGGGGACGGCGCACGGAAGCCGGGCGCGGCAGATCCGCCCGCCGGAGCGTTATTCGCCCGAGGGGCACAGGGCCACGGACAGGCCGGGGGACAATGGGGCCGGTGGAGGCGCCGAACCGCCAGCTAAGCGGTCGGCGAGGGGGGCCGCAGCATCAGGGGGGAAGTCGTCTGGGGGGGTGAAGACCGCGGTGGGGCCCAGTAAGAAGCAGGCATCCCTTGGTACCCGGCAGCATGCACAGGCCTCAGGCCTCATGGCGGCCGCGGCGGTGGGGGGGGGGCGGACGGCCATCTTGGAACAGGCAAACAGCGGAGGAGCTCCCCTGGTATCAGGAGGGGGGAGGGGGGGAGCGGCATGGCGGCAAGCGGTCAGCAGGCCCTCAGGACAAGCAGAGACAGGGCGGCCGCCCTTCATGGCGGTCCGCCAGGGGGGGTGGGAAGGAGAAACACCAGGAGCTGGGGGGGGGACGCAGCAGGCGGGACTGGAAGCGGCGGAGGAGCGAAATGAGGGGGGCGATCCGCCCATTGAGGGGAGACCGAAGGGGGGGCGTTCGGCCCAGCCTGCGGTCAGCGGCCGGGGGGGCCAGTACAAGTCGGCCCGGCAGCTATCGGGCGACCACCCGGGGTACAGGCGGTCCGCCTAGGGCTGGGGGCGTACTGTCCAGGCCTGAAAAAACGCAGAAGGGGCATAGGGGCGTGCGACCTAACCCCATGGCGGTGGAACCAGCAGTGGGAACTAGACATGGGAACTGTCAAAAAATTCGTTTCGTTTCGTTTCGTCCCGTTTCGTATATAAAAAAATTCGTAATTCGTAATTCGTGTACGAAATTCCGTTCGAATTCGTACGAAATACGAAATTCGGACGAATCGTAATTTTTTTTACGAATCGTTAGTAAAGTTACGAATCGTTACGAATCGTTACGAATCGTTAACGCGGCTAATGAATTGTTGGTTCTCATAACACAGAGACCAATTCGAATCCAACTACAAATATCGAATTTCAATTTCAAGTTACGAATCGTTACGAATCGTTATGAATAGTTACGAATCGTTAGTAAATCCAACTACCAATATCGAATTTCAACTAATTTGAACGAAATTATTATAGCAGATATAACGAATGAATTCGAATGACAAAGTGTCATTTTTGCAGAAAAAAAAAAAGCGTAGGGGTCCCCCCAAATTCAATAACCAGGCCCTTCAGGTCTGGTATGGATATTAAGGGGGACCCCAGCCAAAAAAAAAAAAAAAAAATGGCGTGGGGTCCCCCCCAAATATCCATACCAGACCCTTCAGGTCTGGGATGGATTTTAAGGGGAACCCCGGCCAAAAAAAAAAAAAAAAAAAATGGCGTGGGGTCCCCCTCAAAATCCATACCAGACCCTTTATCCGAGCACGCAACCTGGCAGGCCGCAGGAAAGGAGGGGGGGACGAGAGCGCCCCCCCCTCCCGCCTGAACCGTACCAGGCCACATGCCCTCAACATTGGGAGGGTGCTTTGGGGTCCCCCCCAAAGCACCTTGTCCCCATGTTGATGAGGACAAGGGCCTCATCCCCACAACCCTGGCCGGTGGTTGTGGGGGTCTGCGGGCGGGGGGCTTATCGGAATCTGGAAGCCCCCTTTAACAAGGGGACCCCCAGATCCCGGCCCCCCCCCCTGTGTGAAATGGTAAGGGGGTACAAAAGTACCCCTACCATTTCACCAAAAAAGTGGCAAAAATGGTAAAAATGACAGGAGACGGTCTTTGACAATTCCTTTATTAAAATCTTCTTTTCTTCTTTCTTCTGGTCTTCCTTCTTCATCTTCTCCTTCCGGCATCTTCTTCCATCTTCTTCCATCTTCTTCTTCCTTCGATTCGCTTCTTCTTCCTCCGGTCTTCTCGTCCTTCTCGTCCGGCGTCGTCCTTCTCGTCCGGCATCGGCGTCTCTTCTCGCAGGCCGCTCCTCGCAATGGGAGGCTCCCGCTCTGTGAGGCTCCGCTCCGGGTGACAGGTCTTTTATAACGAAGGCACCTGGTGACCCCGCCCCCTCTGACGCACGGGGACGTCATGTGGAATTCCCTATGGCTTTCCCCATGACGTCAGAGGGGGGGGCGGGGTCACCAGGTGCCTTCGTTATACAAGACCTGTCACCCGGAGCGGAGCCTCACAGAGCGGGAGCCTCCCATTGCGAGGAGCGGCCTGCGAGAAGAGACGACGATGCCGGACGAGAAGGACGACGCCGGACGAGAAGGACGAGAAGACCGGAGGAAGAAGAAGCGAATCGAAGGAAGAAGACGATGGAAGAAGATGCCGGAAGGAGAAGATGAAGAAGGAAGACCAGAAGAAAGAAGATTTTAATAAAGGAATTGTCAAAGACCGTCTCCTGTCATTTTTACAATTTTTGACACTTTTTTGGTGAAATGGTAGGGGTACTTTTGTACCCCCTTACCATTTCACACAGGGGGGGGGCCGGGATCTGGGGGTCCCCTTGTTAAAGGGGGCTTCCAGATTCCGATAAGCCCCCCGCCCGCAGACCCCCACAACCACCGGGCACGGTTGTGGGGATGAGGCCCTTGTCCTCATCAACATGGGGACAAGGTGCTTTGGGGGGGACCCCAAAGCACCCTCCCAATGTTGAGGGCATGTGGCCTGGTACGGTTCAGGCGGGAGGGGGGGCCGCTCTCGTCCCCCCCTCCTTTCCTGCGGCCTGCCAGGTTGCGTGCTCGGATAAGGGTCTGGTATGGATTTTTATGGGGGACCCCACGCCATTTTTTTTGGGCTAGGGTTCCCCTTAAAATCCATCCCAGACCTCAAGGGTCTGGTATGGATTTTGAGGGGGACCCTACGCCATTTTTTTTTTTTTTTTTGGCTGGGGTCCCCCTTAATATCCATCCCAGACCTGAAGGGCCTGGTTATTGAATTTGGGGGGACCCCAACGCATTTTTTTATCAATGACTTCAATGAATGACTGTTCTCTGTATTACGGATCCAACAATTCATTTGCCGGCAAATAGCTGCGAGTGATTTTAAATAGTTTTTTTTTCCTGCAAAAATGACACATTGTACAGAGACAGTTCTCTATATTAGATATACTGAATCTCGAAGCATTCGAAGCATTTGTTATATCCGCTATTATAATTTCTTTCATATTAGTTGAAATTAGATATTTGTTAGTTACAATACAACATTCGAATTGTTCTCTGTATTACGGGAATCGGCAATTAGCCGCGAGTGATTTTAAATGTCTTTTTTTCCTGCAAAAATGACACATTGTACAGAGAGAGTTCTAAACACGGGAAACCTGCGCCCTTCTATATACTATATACTCTATAGTATGTCTATGAAGGGGGGTCATGTTTCCCGTGTTTAGAACTCTCTCTGTACAATGTGTCATTTTTGCAGGAAAAAAAAAAATATTTAAAATCACTCGCGGCTAATTGCCGATTCCCGTAATACAGAGAACAATTCGAATACAACAACTAACAAATATGTAATTTCAACTAATATGAAAGAAATTATAATAGCGGATATAACGAATGCTTCGAATGATTCGAGATTCAGTATATCTAATATAGAGAACTGTTCCTGCAGTGTCATTTTTGCAGGAAAAAAAAACTATTTAAAATCACGAGTCGCAGCTATTTGCCGGCAAATGAATTGTTGGATCCGTAATACAGAGAACTGTCATTCATTGAAGTCATTGATAAAAAAAAGCGTAGGGGTCCCCCCAAATTCAATAACCAGGCCCTTCAGGTCTGGGATGGATATTAAGGGGGACCCCAGCCAAAAAAAAAAAAAAAAATGGCGTAGGGTCCCCCTCAAAATCCATACCAGACCCTTGAGGTCTGGGATGGATTTTAAGGGGAACCCTAGCCCAAAAAAATGGCGTGGGGTCCCCCATAAAATCCATACCAGACCCTTATCCGAGCACGCAACCTGGCAGGCCGCAGGAAAGGAGGGGGGGACGAGAGCGGCCCCCCCTCCCGCCTGAACCGTACCAGGCCACATGCCCTCAACATTGGGAGGGTGCTTTGGGGTCCCCCCCAAAGCACCTTGTCCCCATGTTGATGAGGACAAGGGCCTCATCCCCACAACCCTGCCCGGTGGTTGTGGGGGTCTGCGGGCGGGGGGCTTATCGGAATCTGGAAGCCCCCTTTAACAAGGGGACCCCCAGATCCCGCCCCCCCCCCCTGTGTGAAATGGTAAGGGGGTACAAAAGTACCCCTACCATTTCACCAAAAAAGTGTCAAAAATTGTAAAAATGACAGGAGACGGTCTTTGACAATTCCTTTATTAAAATCTTCTTTCTTCTTTCTTCTGGTCTTCCTTTCTTCATCTTCTCTTCCGGCATCTTCTTCCATCTTCTTCTTCCTTCGATTCGCTTCTTCTTCCTCCGGTCTTCTCGTCCTTCTCGTCCGGCGTCGTCCTTCTCGTCCGGCATCGTCGTCTCTTCTCGCAGGCCGCTCCTCGCAATGGGAGGCTCCCGCTCTGTGAGGCTCCGCTCCGGGTGACAGGTCTTGTATAACGAAGGCACCTGGTGACCCCGCCCCCCCCCTCTGACGTCATGGGGAAAGCCATAGGGAATTCCACATGACGTCCCCGTGCGTCAGAGGGGGCGGGGTCACCAGGTGCCTTCGTTATAAAAGACCTGTCACCCGGAGCGGAGCCTCACAGAGCGGGAGCCTCCCATTGCGAGGAGCGGCCTGCGAGAAGAGACGCCGATGCCGGACGAGAAGGACGACGCCGGACGAGAAGGACGAGAAGACCGGAGGAAGAAGAAGCGAATCGAAGGAAGAAGAAGATGGAAGAAGATGCCGGAAGGAGAAGATGAAGAAGGAAGACCAGAAGAAAGAAGAAAGAAGATTTTAATAAAGGAATTGTCAAAGACCGTCTCCTGTCATTTTTACCATTTTTGCCACTTTTTTGGTGAAATGGTAGGGGTACTTTTGTACCCCCTTACCATTTCACACAGGGGGGGGGCCGGGATCTGGGGGTCCCCTTGTTAAAGGGGGCTTCCAGATTCCGATAAGCCCCCCGCCCGCAGACCCCCACAACCACCGGCCAGGGTTGTGGGGATGAGGCCCTTGTCCTCATCAACATGGGGACAAGGTGCTTTGGGGGGGACCCCAAAGCACCCTCCCAATGTTGAGGGTATGTGGCCTGGTACGGTTCAGGCGGGAGGGGGGGCCGCTCTCGTCCCCCCCTCCTTTCCTGCGGCCTGCCAGGTTGCGTGCTCGGATAAAGGGTCTGGTATGGATTTTGAGGGGGACCCCCACGCCATTTTTTTTTTTTTTTTTTGGCCGGGGTTCCCCTTAAAATCCATCCCAGACCTGAAGGGTCTGGTATGGATATTTGGGGGGGACCCTACGCCATTTTTTTTTTTTTTTTTGGCTGGGGTCCCCCTTAATATCCATACCAGACCTGAAGGGCCTGGTTATTGAATTTGGGGGGACCCCTACGCTTTTTTTTTTTTTTTATATCAATGAATGACTGTTTTTTAAATAGCTTTTTTTTCTGCAAAAATGACACTTTGTCATTCGAATTCATTCGTTATATCTGCTATAATAATTTCGTTTGAATTCATTCGAATGCATTCGAATTCATTCGTTATATCTGCTATAATAATTTCGTTTGAATTTGTTGAATTTTGATATTGGTAGTTGGATTCGAATAATTCGGAGACGAAATTCGTAAACGGAATTTTTTCCTGCAAAAATGAAAATTTGTCATTCGAATTCATTCGAATCCATTCGAATTCATTCGAATCATTCGGCGACATTCGAATCATTCGGCGACGAAATTCGTAAACGGAATTTCGTATTCCGTACGGAATTTCGTAGGGAAAAAAAAAAATTCGTACTACAGATTCGTAAATTCGTACGAATTTCGAAAAATTCGTACGAATTACGAATTCGTACGAAACGAATCGCACATGTCTAGCCTGGGCGGGGTGGGGGCGAGTGAGCAGGCGGGGGAAACGGAGGTGGCGATTCCGCCCGCGTTGGCCCCGGGGGGGAGTGAGGTAGGGACGGGGAGCGCGATGGTGGCGTGTCCGCCCACGGATCCGTCAACAGGGGAGGGCGAAAAAGGGGGGGACAAAACCAAGAAACAAGACATCGTACGGTTGGCGGACTCCGCACGCTGCGAGGTCTACGTGTGTTTTGAGGGGCCCCTGGGGGCCCATTTAAAACAAGAGGTCAGGGAAAAAATCTGGAAGGGGGAGTACGTGGAGATATTTTCGCTGCTTCCCCTGGAAAAGTTCAATTTAGATAGAGTAAAACCCGATGACAGCAAGAAGGAGGATGAGGAGAAGAGGAGATACAGGTTAATTCCGAGGACTTTCCAAAATTGGCTACAGGCGTTTGCAATTCTGGCAAGCGTGATAGGTGAGAAGGAGCCTGAGCACTGCTCGCCCCTTTTCTGTTACCTGGATGACATTGGGGAGGCCCATCGGACTTATGGGGGACTGTCATGGCTGCGCTATGACGAGCAATTTCGCCAGAGGAGGGCAGTTAGGCCGGCTCTTCGCTGGAATACAGGGAGAAAATTCTGGAACACAAAGACGCTGTTCCAGAGAGAAGAAGCAGCTACTATGTGGAGACATATACTGATCGACTCATGTTGTTCAGTTGAAATAAAGGTATTTTATTGAATACACTTGTGTACTTCCCATAAAAAACTTGGTTGTATAGATTCCAGAAAACTGGATAACACTTACTAACAAATATTGACAACACAGGACAGAACGTAAACAAACACCATTTAACAACAAATGCACCACGTGTATCAGCGACAACGGACCAAGACCAATTTTAAGTATAAGAATAAAGTGCATGAATTAAGTGCAAATAATATTGAAAACTATAATAGAGATTCATGTTATTCATTAAGATCAATTCAAATATAAAAATCGGTCATTGCATTGCTGAGCATAATTAGGAGGTAGAGTTGTAGTTACTGAAGAGCTTGTGAGGACACACACTTATTTGTAGTTGCTATTGACCTGGTTAAATAACAGATTGTTAAATAAACATCCAGAGAAAATGTTCTGATTGGAGAAAAAGTGCAGTTTTTCTATTTTGTAACATTTATGGCTCTTTACTAGGTAGAATCCAAAAGGCAACACTTATAGATTGTGTAAATGCTCGTAGCTATTCTCACTAGTATGGACACAGTAACAGCACCTGTGAAGGAACATCAAGTGAAAAGACAAGTCTTTGATATGTAGCACGGCTGTGGTAGCGGCTTACAACTCTCCACATAGGAATCAGCTGTACCGTAAGCCTTATCAGCCTTGTCAATGTCAAATGCTATCCCACACGGTCCAGATAAAAATCACAGGGCAGATATCAGTCCAATACATTCAGCTGGTAAAGCGACACTTATTGACAGCGGTATGCTGTTAAACAGACAGTCAAGTATATAGACAGGTAGGTAACATTACCACATTGCCGTCATCATTATGGAGGGGCTGTCTGTGAGTTTTAAACCAGCGCCGGGATGTCCAGTGTCCGTGGCTGTTGGTAAGTGCTGTTTTCCAGGATAGAGATATCTATTTGTGTGGCGTTGAGTGAAATAATGCCAAGTGATAAGGAGGGGACCAAATGGACGCCCAGTATTCCGAATATGGGCCGTGCACGGCTTCTTGAGGTCCGACCGGACCGTACTGTGCTGTGCTCCGTGCTCAGAGCCTCCGCTCTATGCAATGCAGGTGCGCTGCCCGTCACGTGGTGCGTGACGTAACGCGTTTCGCAAAGGGCGTAATTGCGGTTGCTTCTTCCTGACGTATGCTGGGCTCTTCGCTGGGACCACAAGGACATCAGTCTTTGGATGCGCTTGATGTCATCGGCGAAGCCGGCGGGTCAGTTTTTTCAGGGAGGGGCCGGTGGATCAGGGGCTTCAGGTCAATCGGCCTCAAAAAAGAAGGGAGTCTGCTGGCAATACAATGAGGGCAGCTGCAAATTTGGAACCGGATGTAAGTATAAGCACGAGTGCTCAGGGTGCGGGGGATCTCACCCTGGATCGCGGTGTTTTAAACAAGGAAAAGGCAAGGCCAGCGAGTCTGTTAACAAAGGGGAAGACGCCGGTGAGAGTGGGAAGAATGCGGCCTTTTCTAGATAGGTATCCGGACAAGGCTGTGGCCCAATTGTTGGCAGCGGGTTTTGGGGAGGGTTTTGTAATTCCTGCGGTATTGGGCTCGGTGCCGCCTGGAGCAGACAACTTGAGGTCGGCTCTGAAACACCAAGCGGTAGTATCGGAGAAATTACACAAAGAGGTAGCTCTGGGCAGGATGGCGGGCCCCTTCCCCGACATACCCATCCCCGAACTAGTGGTTTCTCCTTTGGGAGTGGTCCCTAAGAAGGAACCAAACAAATTTAGGCTTATTCACCACCTGTCTTATCCACAAGGGGGGTCGGTGAACGATGCCATTGATCCCCAGGCTTGCGCGGTCCATTACACATCATTTGATGCTGCGGTCTTTTGGGTACGTAAGTATGGTAGGGGGGCTCTGATGGCAAAGACAGACATCGAGGCGGCGTTTCGTTTGCTACCTGTTCACCCCGATAGCTTTTACTTATTGGGTTGCAGGTGGCAGGAGGAATACTACGTGGATAAGTGTTTACCTATGGGTTGCTCTATCTCGTGTGCATTCTTCGAATGTTTCAGCTCGTTTGTGGAATGGGTGGTGAGGGACGTGTCTGGTTTGAACTCAGTGATCCACTACTTGGACGACTTTCTGTGTGTCGGTCCGCCCGTATCCAATGTTTGTGCGGTGTTACTGACGACGCTAGAAAGGATAGCAGGGGATTTCGGCATTCCTCTTGCACCCGACAAGACGGAAGGGCCCAGGACAGAGATTAGCTTTTTGGGGATCGTCCTTGATTCAGTAGCCATGGAATGCAGGTTGCCAGAGGTTAAATTAGTAGCGTTGAAAGCAGAAGTGCGGGCCTTGGTGGGGCGGCGCAAAGTTCAGCTTAGAGCCCTACAATCAGTGTTGGGGAAGCTTAACTTTGCTTGCAGAATCATCCCAATGGGTCGAATTTTTAGCAGGAGGTTGGCAGCAAGTACTGGGGGGGTTGAGTCGCCCAGGCATTACGTGACACTCTCGAGGGACCATAAGAACGACCTGCGAGTGTGGCACGTATTCCTGGACAACTTCAATGGTAGAGCACTGTGGATGACGGGGCCGGTGAGCAACTTTGACCTAGAATTGTTCACGGACGCCGCAGGGTCGGCGGGTTATGGGGCCTTCTTCAAGGGGCGCTGGGGTGCGGGCCCTTGGCCGGAAAGCTGGAAGCGAGAGGGGTTGCTCAGGAACATGTTGTTGCTTGAATTGTTTCCGGTGGTGCTGGCGGTCGAGCTGTGGGGTGAATTCTTCCGGGATCGGAAAGTTCGCTTCCACATCGACAACTTGGGGGTAGTACAGGTTATCAACAAGGTGTCAGCGGCATCGCCGCCGGTGATACGCTTGTTGAGACATCTGGTGCTTCGGTGCATGCAACTGAACATCTTCATTCATGCAGTGCACTTGCCAGGATTGGACAACGTGATCGCTGATGCTCTCTCTCGGTTTCAGTGGGAGAAGTTTCGAGAGCTGGCGCCGGAGGCAGAGCATCAGGGGGTTCCGTGTCCGTCGGAGATGTGGAAGATTGCCCTGGAAGAATAGCGGGATGGATTCAGCGGTCGGTGAGCGAAGGTACATGGAGAGCATACAGGAAAGTATGGGACGAATGGGTTGCTTTCCAGGGTCAGGCCTCAGGGGGAGAGGGAGAACCTAGGCTGCTGTTCATTTATTTTATCGCCAGGCACATGGAGAGTGGTATTTCCGTGTCGAGGCTGGGAAAAGTTATGGCGGCCATGGCATTTTGGTGTAAGCTCGGTGGGGGGTGCGACTGGACAAAGGAGTTCTGGGCACGTCAAGCAGTGAAGGGTTACAAAAAAGGGAAGTTGCTGCGGGACGAGCCACGGCCGGTTACGTTCAAACTGTTGGGCAGAGTGGTGGACACTTTGCATGGGGTTTGCTCGTCCGGTTACGAGGTGGGCCTTTTCCGCACGGCTTTTGTTTTAGCTTTCTTCGGGGCTTTTCGGATAGGGGAGCTGGTGAGTTCCTCGAAGAAGAAAAGGGATGGATTGGCGGTGGGGGACGTGCGGTGCTTTGAGGACAGGTTGGTTTTGCACCTGCGGAGATCAAAGACGGATCAGCAGGGCCGAGGCAAGGATGTGGTGGTTTTCGCCATTCCAGACGCCAAACTCTGCCCCGTCTTGGTTAAGAGTGTGTTTTTACAGGGGAGGCCAGCTGTTGAGGGCCCCCTGTTGGTACATCAAAATGGCGAGGCGCTGTCGCGCTTTCAATTCATAGGAGTTTTCCGAAAATGTTTACGTGTAATGAATATAGGGGATTTGAGATTCAGGATTGGGGCGGCGACGGAAGCGGTAAGGTGAGGCTTAACGGAGGAGGCGGTAAAACAGATCGGGAGGTGGGAATCCAGGCGTTTTCGGTCATATGTTAGGATGGACTTAGTGGATTGAGGGTTTTGTTGAAGGGGAGGGTTGTGTGAAGTGCCGACATGGTTTCGTGTGGTACATTAAAGTGAGGTTTACTGGAATTTTCTTGTTGTTTTTCTTTCAGATTCACCACCGAGTCTCGTTTGGATTATAGGGCATTCCTATGTCTGCTGGGGAGCCAGAAGGGGTGATGACAGACCAGACGGTAGACAGCTGGGGTTCTCTAGGAGGGAGGCTTACATAAAGTGGTTGGGTTTCCCGGGCATGCTTTGGAGCCGTCTGGTCCCGGAAGCGCATAAGTTTGCGCGATGGGACAGGCCTCCAGAAGTCTTAGTCATTCACGTTGGGGGCAGCGATTTAGGGCTCAGGACCAAACTTGACGTTACGAAGGACATCAAGTGATTGTGATGATTTCTGCCGACTTCAGGCGGCCTTCCCTAATACCGTCTTGGTATGGTCAGACATGGTAGCCAGGACTTCGTGGCGTTTTGCCAGGTCTGTGGAGTTACTCAATAAGGCTAGAAAGAAGGTCAACCAGGAGGTCAGCAGGTTCTTTATTAAGCATGGGGGATTGGCCATTAGGCACAGGGAATTAGAGATTGACACCTGGCGTTATCTGAAGGCTGACGGAGTTCACCTGAACCCAGTGGGCACAGATATGTGGGCCATCGGTATTCAAGACGGGATTGAGCGAGCACTTAGGGTGTGGAGGTGCGCTCAAGGTTAAGGTGTTAACCTTGTTTGCTGTGGCGGATGTTCGCTGACGTAGGCATAGAGAAGAAACCCCCTCCCCACAGAAAACTTGATGCGGGACCCATTGGAGATATGGGCCCGTTTGTTATATTCCTTATAAAGCCCCATACACACGCTCGGATTATCCGAGGACCAGGTCCGTCGGATCATGTCCGTCGGACTTTGTCCGATGTTGGTGTTGCGTCGGACAACGTTGTCGGAATTTCCGGTCTGCAAGAACGTCGTGATGTAAGTCATCTTCCACGAGACTAGAAAAGGGAAGTTCAGCACCACGTCCCGCACCCGCTGGGCTCCTTCTGCTGATCTAAGCGCTGCGTAAACTGTTGGCGCTATATAAATCCTGTAATAAATAAATAAAATAAAATCCTGTGTTTATCGCGAGTTAGTCGAAGTTTGGGGACTTACGATTCGCGCTTCTCAGTTTTGTGACTCTCTTCAGTTTGTGCTTGTCGTGCGTATCTGTTTATTAGTGCGTGTAGTCAGTTTGCATTTGTTGGTCATTGCGGCCTATATCTTGATATAGGACGCTTTGATTTTCACTGCTTATTGTCTGCTCGTTTCTGGTATTCATTTCGTTCTTTCAGGCCTTGCTGTTTATCGGTGCTTTCTGTTTGTCCGTTCTGACCAGCCGACCGTTTGTGAGCGATGTTTCCCGTACGTACTCGTCGCCGAGTTCGTGCTGTACGCGGAATTGGTGTCAGGCTTTTAGCTTTGAGCCAAGACCCGTCCATGAACAGAGTAACGAGGAGTATGTGGACCAAGAATTGGTTGCTTCAGCGTGATCAGTTCTCTGATCATGCCTTTGCTTCGTGAGATCCGGGAGAATAATCCTGATGATTTCAGGAACTTTCTCCGGATGACGGACCCCGTTTTTCACCGTCTTTTGGCTTTGCTGACCCCTTTTATCAGCCGGCAGGATACCTGCATGAGACAAGCCATCATTTCTATGATCTCTCCTTCCTTCCTCCTCCTCCTCTGCTTCTGGTCTTTCCCCTTCTTTGGGAGGTGTGTGTTTTGTGGTTTCCTCAGACGTCCCGAGTTTTCGCTCCCCTATGAGAATGTACAAAAGGAAGATTTAGCACCACAATCTATTGAGGGCAGAAATAGGAAATGTCAAACATTGCTTGAAAGTGAGGGACAATATTTTTGGTTGTCCAGTTACAAATGACAACAACATGAATGTAGTCACTTTGTAAAGGTGCTAAACTTACTAGCTTTTTGGTAGAAGTTTGTCTGATGGAGACCCCCCTCTAGTATCCACTGGAGCACATGTGTGGAAAAGCATAATAAAAAGGGGGTTTGGGTGTCCCAGCACTAGTGCTCTAGAGTCCAGATGGGTAAACAGCTACTGGGTGACCTCTCTTTTACATTGAATAAATTGGCTTTACATTCTTGATGACATCTCTAGTGAGAACAAACTTCCTTTCACTAAAAAATTCCCCAAAACTCGTATTATAAGTGGCCGAACGATCGAGGTTGAGTACGATCGAATGGACACACACGAACATGACAGTGGCAGAAAGATCGAGGTTGAGTACGATCGAATGCACAGACGAACATGAAAGTGGCCATTTTCTAATGTACAACTTTGCAAAAATCCAAACACATGGAGCAGTATGCAAGCAATAAATCAAATACAAAACACAACTACTTACTTTTTGAAGAACTCGCTTGATCTTTCTGTACTGATCGGGCTCCCTCAGTTTCAGGTCTGACCAGCATTTCCTCAGTTGCTCCTTGGATCGTTGTACCCCAAAATGATTGTACAGCCTCCTCACAACTTTAGACATGATCTTGGCCTTGCGGACATTGGGGTTGAGGTAAGGCCCATACTTCCCATCATAGTCGCTCCTCTTTAATATGTCCACCATCTCCAACATTTCTCCAAAGGACATATTGGAGGCCTTGAATTTCAGGCTCCGGGATCGGGGCGTTTCTGCCTCCGGCCTTTCCTCGTCCTCCTCCTCGTTGGTGGGATATTTGGGGCGCACCTGCTGTGTCCCCGCCATGTGCTCTCCCCACTGCGCCGTAAAGAGAAGGGGTGGGGAATAGCCGAGAAAGATCGTCAGGGGCGGGCGGAGTTTGATGCATGCGCACTGTATATAAAACGTCACACGCCTGTGTCGTAGCCACGATCTGTGAGACGAGGGGAGAGAAAGCTCACGCACGAGACGTTTGCTAGAACGAAGGTACAATTTGAACTTGGTACATAACTAGCCTAGACTGATTAGACCTTGAGGCTTATTTATGGAGAAGATTAGTTGAGTTTAGCCTGACATTATTTATAGTGTTTTGTGTGGTGTTGTGTCTTGCAGAGATTATGGAGGGCTTCAACCATGTGAGTTTTCTCCCCCTCTTCATTGATAAGTATAGGGAAATGCCCCTATTATGGCAGGCGAAACACAGAGATTACAGCAACAAACCAAAGAGGTACGCAGCCATGAAGAAACTTGTGGCATTTGTAAAGCCAAGGTTCCCCACGGCAACCGTGGAGAAGTTAAGACTAAAAATTGGCAGCCTGAGGAGTACCTATTTCAGGGAGCGCAATAAGGTCCTGAAGTCCCAAACATCTGGAGCTGGAGCAGCACAGGTCTATGTCCCCACGCTCTGGTACTATGAGAGGCTCCATTTTCTCAAAGACCAGGCTAATGTTAGGAAGTCACTCTCGACTCTTCCTTGCACGCGTCCTTCCATGCACGCCACCCCTGATGAGGCTTCCGAGGAGCAACCTGGGCCTTCCAGTCTGGAAGAGGTGGAGGAGCCCAGCTTGTGGCAGGTATAGTAGTTTTGTAACCATTTTTGGGAATAATGAATGATGTTCACTTAATTCAGGATCCACAATTGCTTAGTTCCTAACGTGTTTGACATATCAACAGACAGTAGTGTTGGAGACATTTGGGGCAAGAATCTAAACTGCAGGGCTGAGAATTGTATGGTTTTCTATTTGTAAACATTTTGCTACAGTCACTAGATGAAAATTGTGTGTGTTTGATGACCAAATAACTCAAACTATGTCCCTTTTTCATACACAGGAAGTCCTCAGCCAGGAGGTGGCTGTGGAATGTGGCAGTCAGGAGGAGGCAGGGGTTAGTGGCAGCCAAGAGGTGGGTAGTGGCAGCCAAGAGGGGGGTAGGCGTAGGAGCCTGACTGTCTCCCAAGTCCCTCCCCTCCGCCTTCCCTACAGAAGGGCGAGGAGGGTGGGGGAGGTGGGAGAGTCAGCGCTCCAGCTGATCAGAGATGCTTCAGCCTCCCTATATGCCACACCCACCTACGAGGAGGCCTTTGGCTCCTTGGTTGCCACAAAAATGAAGGGTATGGAGGTGGGGCAACGCAGCATGTGTGAGGGGGTCATCCTCAAGGTCCTAAATAAGGGTATGGCTGGGGGGATGACCCCACTCACACATGTTTGCGATAGTGACCATGCTCCGCCTCCTCCTCCTCCTTCTGCCACCCCACCAGCACCACAGCCACAGCGTGCAAGGAAGCGTACAAGGAAGACAAGAGAGTGACGACCTGGATTCAGTCTGGTCTGAGAGAAGATGGAGCCTCTCGTAGTACCAGAGCCTGGGGACCTAGATGGCATCTGCTGCAGTTCCGGATGTTTTGGACTTCAGGACCAGATAGCACTCCCTTATTATTTAGATAGGTACTCCTCAGGCCCCCAATTTTAGACGCTTCAAAAATGATGTTTGCCGTGGGGGTCCAAGGCTTTGCAAATTCCCCAAGTTTCTCCATCGCTGCGTTCCTCTTTGGTTTGTTGCTGAGACCTAACTAAAGGTATTTTTGAGTTGAAAGAATCATTGCCTATGTGTTTTACTTTTCTACAATGACAGTTTATTTGTGAGTAGGCAGGTACATTTCACAAATCATAAAGTCTAATTAACAAGGGGCACCAACATCAAAAAAAACTCCTAGTAAATTTAAGCAACAAATAGAAATGTTAATAATGTTGTTTTGCTAAGTTGAGACACAAAACCCCCCTCAAAAATCTAAATAAATTATCCTTAAAATATGTATTCCAAACAAAATAAAAAAATGACAAATCATCCAAAAAATATAACAAAGATTCTTTTACGATCTGAGGAAAAATAAACATCTAGTCTAGAAATCCTGAAAACTAATAAAGAAATAAGTTTGGGAGAAGTGCGGGTGAATAGGAGCAGCTAAAACATGTCATTCTGCTCTTTCTTTCCTCCATTTTGAGAGACGCGGAGTGGCCGCAGCCATGCAGATTTTTGTAAGGGCTCAAAATCTACACACCCTTGAGGTGTCTGGGCTAGAGACTGTCTACCATATCAAGGCCCAGGTCTCCTCTCTAGAGGGAATTGCCTGCGAAGACCAAGTTGTTCTTCTTGCTGGTGCCACCTTGTCTGATGAAGACACCCTTGGCCAGAGTGGAGTATGTGATCTCAGCACTTTGGATGTTGCTGCTCGTCTGTTGGGAGGTAAAGTCCATGGTTCTCTAGCTCGTGCCGGAAAAGTACGAGGCCAGACTCCAGTGGCCAAGCAAGAGAAGAAGAAAAAGAAGACTGGCCGGGCAAAGAGGCGCATGCAATACAACAGGCGCTTTGTTAATGTTGTGCCCACTTTTGGCAAAAAGAAGGGACCCAATGCTAACTCTTAAAATGTCACAATGGGTTAATAAACAGATGTAGAACTTCAAAAAAAAAAAAAAAACATGTCATTTTTCTTGCATTGTAAAGAAAAAGAGAATGCGCTGCATTAAAGACATTTTAACATTGCAGCGTGACGAATGTGCTGTGTCGATTAGGAAAGGTAGTTTTACCTGACCGAGCGCTTCCGTCACAGAATTTCTTCTGAGCATGCGTAGCACTTTGTCCGTCGGATTACGCTACACAAGATCGGATTTGGTGTGATCGGACTTTGTTGTCAAAAAATCTATCCAGCAGGAGATAAAACTTTGTCCGTCGGACAATCCGATGGAAACTGTCCGATGGTGCCTACACACGGACGAATTTACGACAACATTGTCCGACAGGACAGAATCCATCGGAAAATCCGACCGTGTGTATGGGGATTAAGTGATGTAGGGAATATGGTGGATGACTGCACTGCGGGAATAGTTTTGTCTCTGAGCTAGCATGTCAGCTTGAGGCCTAGTTACAGTTGAGATGACCGCAGTGCACGAGTTATTGATTATGGTAATTTGGGTGGGGGGGGTAATGTCCTACTATAGGCCTACGTCACGTTTTCTTGATGTTGTTTATTTGTTGTTTATTGGTTTATAAAAGTTATTTATAAAGTTATTTATATATTTTGTTATTTAATAAAGGGGCTGCTACGGCCTATTTTACACTCCAGCACGGTGTGGTCTCCATTACTGGGAAAGGTAAGGGTGGGAGTGTATAGCTGGGCAGCACAGAAATGTAGCTATGTTGTACTTGGTCATGTGGCAAATATGCAGAGGCCATATTGCCCTATTTTGTAAAAATGCCCTTTTGTAAACGTAGGAGCTTCTAAGTGTTGTGGCCCACCTGTCACCCTGCCCAGCCCGGCATTCACCTCTCAGACACTGAGACATAGAACAGTCCATGTACTTTTTTGTATTTTTATTGAGGGGTTTGAACTTGGATGGGGTAAGGGAAGTATAGGATGCCCAGTAGAATTAGTAGAACTTGCTTGGGACAACTATATACACTCCTGTATATACACTTCATTTCTCCTCCTGCACATCGCTTCCTCTCTAATCTTCACTCCTTGAAGTTTCAGGCACAGCTAGCACAAAGTGGTTAGGCCTGACACTGGCAAAGCTAGGCCTTAGCAATTGCCTTTTGTAGGCAGGGACAAATAAAAAATAGAAAGTTCCTGGGGCTAGCTGCCCTACATGTGGCTACTGAGCCCAATAACCCATCTTCAGGCCCTTCACCACTGCCCATGACACCACAGTCCACTCTGCTGGTTCTGTACCCATCTCCCAGTCCTCTCAGGCGTGCCTCACCAGTCCTCTCAGGCCTGTGCATGTCACTCACCAGCCCTCCTGGCTGCGACCAGTTGTTCCTCTCCCCGGAGACTTGCCCGGCAGTGCTATCACCCGCTGTCCTCTCTTGCTCCTCCTGTGCCTCCTGTCCAGAACACCTCCACCATTTCTTGGAGGGCCTCGTCTAAACCCGAGCCCAGGCCCAAAGTCACCCCCCCCCCAGACTGGGGAGCTCCCTCAAAGGCCCCGATAGACTAGCACTCCATCTTTAGCTCTTCCACCTGAGCAACTCCTCCCCAGCCGGGCTGACCCTGGGTATTTAAGACAAACACAAATATGATGTCAGTCTAGTAATGCTGGGCACTAGAGGGACAATATGATATACAAACAGGGCAGGGAATAGCTGTTTGTTGCAATTGTAGTACATATTGCTACATTTACAGACAGAATAAAGGTGGATAAAGCACCTGGACCAGATGGCGACAACAGGTTTTGTTGTCGGAAAATTTGAGAACCAGATCTCAAATTTTGTGTGACGGGAATTCCTATGGAAAATGTGTGATGGAGCCTACACACGGTCAGAATTTCCGACAACCAGGTCCTATCACACATTTTCCATCAGAAAATCCTATCGTGTGTACAGGGCATTACTCTGAATTTTCTAAGGTTATCAGTGGTGTACCCCAAGGTTCAGTGCTGGGACCCTTACTTTTTAATACCTTTATAAATGATATTGGGTCTGGGATCAAAATAACATTTCTGTCTTTGCAGATGACACCAAGCTATGCAGTGGAATAACATCCTTACAGGAGGTCTCCAATTTACAAGTGGCAAATGAAGTTTGATGTTGATAAATGTAAAGTTATGCACTTGCGGAATATGCATGCATCATACATACTGGGGGGGGGGGGGGGGGGGGGGGGGTACAACTGGGGGAATCCATAGTGGAGTAGGATCTGGGGGTTTTGATAGACCATAAGCTCAATAATAGCATTCAATGCCAAGCTGTGGTTTCCAAAGCAAGAAAAGTTCTTTCTTGTATTAAGAGAGGTATCATTTTGCCCCTGTACAAATCATTAGTAAGACCTCATCTGGAATATGCAGTTGAGTTTTGGCCACCAGTTCTAAAAAAGGATATCAGGGAACTGGAGAAAGTTCAGAGAAGGGCAACCAAACTGATAAGAGGCATGGAGGAGCTCAGCTATGAGGAAAGATTAGAGGAACTGAATTCATTCTTTCTTGAGAAGAGGAGATTAAGGGGGGATATGATCAACATGTACAAATACATAAGGGGTCCATATAGTGAACTTGCTGTTGAGTTATTCACTTTACGGTCAACACAGAGGACAAGGGGGCACTCTTTACGTCTAGAGGAAAAAGATTTCATCTCCAAATACGGAAACGTTTCTCCACAGTAAAAGCTGTGAAAATGTGGAATAGACTCCCTCCAGAGGTGGTTCTGGCCAGCTCAGTAGATTGCTTCAACCACTTCAGCCCCGGAAGGATTTGCCCCCTTCCTGACCAAGCCATTTTTTGCAATATGGCACTGCGTGGCTTTAACTGACAATTGCACAGCCGTGCGACGTTGTACCCAAACAAAATGTATGTCCTTTTTTCCCCACAAATAGAGCTTTCTTACATGGTATTTGATCACTTCTGTGGTTTTTTTTTTGCGCTATAAACAAAAAAAGACCTACAATTTAAAAAAAAAATATATATATATTTTTTTTACTTTTAGCTATAATAAATATCCATAAAACAAATAAAACATCAGTTTAGGCCAATATGTATTCTTATACATATTTTTGGTAAAAAAATCACAATAAGCGTATTGATTGGTTTGCGCAAAAGGTATAGTGTCTACAAAATAGGGGATAGATTAATGGCATTTTTTTTATTTTTTTTACTAGTAATGGTGGTGATCATCGATTTTTCATGGGACTGCGACCTTGCGGCGAACAGATCGGACACTTTTGACACTTTTTGGGGACCAGTGACATTATTACAGTGATCAAAGCTAACAATAGCCACTGATCACTGTATAAATTACACTAGCAGGGAAGGGGTTAACACTAGGGGTGCTCAAGGGGTTAGGTGTGTCCTACGGAGGTGTTTCTAACTGTGGGGGGAGGGGACTGACTGGGAGTACAGAGAGATCGCTGTTCCTGATCACTAGTAACAGAAGGTCCTACTGTATTCCCATGACAGAACGGGGATCTGTTTGTTTACATTGGCAGATCCCCATTCTGCTTCTCTGAGGAGTGATCGCGGGTGGCCGGTGGACATCGTGGCTGCCGGACCCACTCTTAAGCTCCCTCGCTGTGCAGTGACTCGTGCATGTAAGGACGTATGGGTACTTCGTTTCGCACAATAGGGCCGCAGTATATATGGGGTGGGCGGTCCTTAAGTGGTTAAATACTAACACCAGGATACAGCATGGGTTACTTGCTCGTTTAGGTCTGCCCCAATGGCAAAAAAACTGGCAATGATCATAACTCTCCCTTACTCTAGCCACATTATTTTTTTAATTGTAAATTTTATTTAATTTTAATTAGTAATTAGTTACACTTTTTAATTATTTCAATGGGAAACCGCGGGATACCGCCCGCAAACCGCCGCTGCAGCGGCGGTTTGCGGAGGTTTTTATATCACTTCCTGTCCCTGGTGGCTGACTTGGAAAACCCTAAAAGGAGGAAGTGAGGGGAGAGAGAGTCTTAGACACATGTCCTGTCCATAGGAGAGGAACCCAGATCAGAATACAGGGATTACTAACCAAGTGCTCCTATGTTTAATAGTTTACTATTGTTGCCTGAGGCTTCTTGGTGTAAATTTACAGCACCTGCTCAATTGCTTGGTAACACAAATTACTAATCAGCCAATCACATGGCAGGAACGCAATGCATTTAGGCATCTAGACGTTGTGAAGATGTCTTGCTGAAGTTCAAACCGAGCATCAGAATGGGAAAGAAAGGGGATTTAAGTGACTTTGAATGTGGTATGGTTGTTGGTGCCAGATGGGCTGGTCTGAGTATTTCAAAAACTCTTGATCTACTGGGATTTTCACGCACAACCATTTCTAGGGTTTACAGAGAATGGTCCGAAAAAAAGAGAAAATATCCAGTGAGCGGCAGTTGTGTGGACGACAATGCCTTGTTGATGTCAGAGGTCAAAGGAGAATGGGCAGACTGGTTCGAGATGATAGAAAGGCAACAGTACCTCAAAAAGCCACTCGTTACAATCAAGGTATGCAGAATACCATTTCTGAATGCACAACACATTCACCCTTGAAGCAGATGGGCTACAGCAGCAGAAGACCACACCGGGTGCCACTCCTGTCAGCTAAGAACAGGAAACTGAGGCTACAATCTGCACAGGTTCACCAAAATTGGACAATAGAAGATTGGAAAAATGTTGCCTGGACTGAGTGACATGTGAGGTGTCACTGCCGCTATCCGTGATCAAGCCATCTGGCCTCTGCTCACAGGTTCTCCACCGCTCTGGTTCTCCGGGAATGAAGAATAAGAGAGCACCAGCCTTGCATAGTGTAAAATCCTTAATAAGGTTCTTTATTGTAGTTAAAAGCACTAAAAACCATGTGTACATTCGGCATCCACAAAACTACAAATCCCACTATCAATTCGGGATCGCACATGCGTGTTGATGTCATAACCTCCAGTTCCAGCAGAACCAGAAATCGCGAGGTCACCACGCATGTGTGAGAAGACACGTGGTGGTATCTGTAAGAAGTGTCAACACGAAAACTGTGTGCGGAAACAAGGATTCACTTTTTGCTTTGTTGGACTTATGCATGGACTCTTCAGTTTTGCATTTTAATGCGATTTAGTTTCTAGATTTTATATGTGCACTTATTGCTTTATGCTCATATTTCTGTATTCACTTATCCTTTACTTGTTCTATATTAGCGTGGCATGCTGTTGATTGATCTATTTATGTTGTGTGTCATCCCATACATGTACTTGTTGCAGCTCACTTGAAGTGATATATTGAGTTTATGAACCATTAGCTTTGTATCACTTTTTTCATTTTATTGATATATACTGTATGGGGGGTTTTGCTCAATGGTAGTGCTTGTCAGTGAGTTCAGTCCACTCCAGAAGTGTTCTTTACGGGCTTGCTGGCCCAGGTTTATTAATAAAACAAAAATTCATACAGAGAATCAGCTTCCCACGCAGAGGTTTCAAGGTTCAGCACACTCAGCCTGCTGGTTACTGGTAAGACCCTGACAGTGGGTTGGAGACTCCTTCCCTCCCAAAGCATTTCGGAGTCTCCAGCCAAAGATGAAAATGTATCTTTCTCCACTCAGAATTGACATTCTGAAACCCCGCATTCTGCATATGTGCAAACTCTGTTCTATTTCTCCTACATTTTCTAAAGCCTGGTGACAGATGCATCTCTGTTCTCTTGATCTGGCTTTTTTTAAATCACAATCTGGCTTATGTACTAACAGGGCTTTTTTTTCAGCTGGAACTTGGTGGAACTCAGTTCCACCACCTCTGGCTCAGGCTCTCTGCCTACCACGATCACCTGTACACACAGAAGTCACCATCTTAAGAGCATTATAGGCTCCCGGGCAATACAGTGCACTGGGGCCCTGTCTACACAATCACGCACGAGAATAGAAATGCAAATTATCAATAAGGCTGTATTTATTGGTACTTCCAACAAAATCAGTGTTTAAACATTAACACAACGTTTGGACAATATAACACGAGTTTGATGGGCACAGTGGCAGCATTTGATGGGCACAGTGGCAGCCTTTGATGGGCTCAGTGGCAGATTTTGATGGGCTCAGTGGCAGCTTTGATGGGCACAGTGGCAGCTTTGATGGGCACAGTGGCTGTGTTTGATGGACATAGTGGCTGTGTTTGATGAGTACAGTGGCAGCTTTGATGGGCACAGTGGCTGTGTTTGATAGGCACAGTGACAGCTTTTGATGGGCACAGTAGAAGCGTTTAATGAGCACAGTGGCTGTGTTTGATGGACACAGTGGCTGTGTTTGATGGGCACAGTGGCTGCGTTTAATGGGCACAGTGGCTACATTTATTGGGCACAGTGGCAGCTTTGATGGGCACATTGGCAGCTTTGATGGGCACAGTGGCTGTGTTTGATGGGCACAGTGGCAGCTTTGATGGGCACAGTGGCAGCTTTGATGGGCACAGTGGCAGCTTTGATGGGCACAGTGGCAGTGTTTGATGGGCACAGTGGCAGCTTTTGAGGGGCACAGACAATGGCTGTGTTTGATGGGCACAGTGGCAGCTTTTGAGGGGCACAGACAGTGGCTGTGTTTGATGCACAACTTGAACAAACTTAAGTAGACAGTGTTAGACTTACTTGAGGCTGCCGGCCTGGTGCAGTACAGTGTGTCACTCACAGCAGAGCAAGGCAGCACCAGCTATCAAGGGCCGTATTTCCACTCCGCTCCCTCTCCATGCTGTCTAAAGAACATGGCGGACCTTGTTCACTAGACGCTTGGGCAGCCGAAGCGCGCTATGAATACTGGGGCGGCCGCGGCGCGCTATGAATGCTGGGGCGGCTGCGGCCTCTGACTGACGTCACTGGTTGCTAGCTAGACGCCGGGCGGCCGGCGATTCTAGCAAGTGAGCAACCAGTGCAGTCAGTCAACTTAAGCAGCAGATTGCAGCACTGAGGATGGGCCCTGGATGGGGCCCTCCAGGCAAGTGGGGCCCCCAGGCAACTGCCCAGCGTGCCCAGTGGAAAAAACGGCCCTGGCCGGCTGGGTGCTTCAGCTTAATACAGCAACAAAAGTACAATATGTGGACGATGGTGGAGGTAAGGAATGGAGAGGTCAGAGCTGAAGATGGGTGAAAGTGGGATGCAGAGGTTAGCAGCTGTGGAAGAAGGCTGAACTCTGCACTCTCTTTGTAGTACAACCCCAATCTCTGCACTCTGTATGTAATGCACTCCTGGTGTTTAATGCCCCTTAAGACCCTTCCACTGTAATGAGGTGTGTGTGTCTGTGTTCGGGGGGGTTGTCACCACCCTAGATGGAAAACAGCTATGCCGAAAGGGTAAATCTTTAGGATTAGAAGCAATTGTGACCTGATGGTGGAAGACTGGTGGACAAGGGATACAACATTGAAAAATTAATAAATAACAGAGAGGAAGTAGGGAGGATGGATAGAACATCCCTTCTAGCAGATAGAGCCAGGGATGGAGGCAACCAGGAATGGGCCTTCATCACAGGCTTTAATAGCCAATACAGAAAATTGGAGGGGATTATTAAAAAGAACTAGCCAATCCTTAGAAGGAATTCAATAATAGGGAAAGTCCTACCTAGGAAGCCCCAATTTATATATAAGAGAGCCCCAAACCTTAGACTAAAGATGGTGCATAACATCCCAGATCCTCCCTAGAAAACCACCACATATTTAGATGTCATAGGCTTCTTTGCATTCCGGCATTCCATGCTGGTTGAAGGACCTCCCCATCACAGGAGATCTTGTCTTCAGTTTTTCAACACAAACCAACTCTTCCGCTTAGCAAAGGTTTTCTCATCACCCCCCCCCCCCCCCCCCCCCCCCCAAAAAGAGGAATACACAATGAGCTTATTTTAAATAATTTTCTAACCAGCTCAGCTACCCCTGTTCTCCCACCCAGCAGTGATTCAGCAACTCTGCTCCTCCTGTGCCCCCTCCTAACAGTGACTTATAACAATGGGCTTGAGATATCAGCCAGACCTCTACCTGCAGCCTCTTATTATGTGAAGGACAGAAGTTGCACACAGTGATTATTTCACTCTTTTTAATGGCTAAACAACTTGACCTAAATCACAGAGATTTTTCAGTGTGTTGGAAATGCAACGTGACCCATAACAAGTGTTTGTGCCCCCAGAGAGGCTTGCTATCACCTCCATTATGTGTTGCTCTGATCCTGGTGGACCAGCAAGCCTACCCTATTTCACATGTGATTCATGATTTGCTAGACTTCTAAATTGTTATTTTGACTAGGGATGAGGTTTAGGTTCTCTGCTACTATGGGTTTTGGAGGAAACCCGGAAAAAGCAAAATTCGCAACTTATGAGATTTTGGCAGAAAACTTTGCACGTTCACCACCAAAAATAAGGAACGACCTATATTGCAGTGCATAGCCTGCAGTCAAGGGAGCCAAAAATGCGATAATATATATATATATATATATATATATATATATATATATATATTAGTGCTGTTACTGATAAAATTTTCGTGTTCGATTAATCGATTTTTTTTTTACTCGACTAATTTCGATTAATTATAAAACACATACAGATCCAACTACTTTTAGCTGATCTTCTTGCATTGCAACTCTGCATTAGTCAGTAGTAAATGTGGTATACAATATATACAATCACCCGACACTAGTTAGTTTTCACAATCCATGACTTAACTTCACAGTTCACAAATACGTTTTAAATTCAAACTGTAGCACTGACGTATGTAATTTTTTTTCCACAGTAGCGTGACAATCCCTCCACCTCCGGTCTAACTAATCACTCTCAGCTTATGGCATGGATTCTGTGCAAACGGGTGGTCATGCAAGCGGGTATCAAAAGGGTTAACACGGACCATAAACTTTTCTCACCTCTCCTTAGATCTCAGCAAGGACGCCAGGTCATGTGTAGAAAGAAAAGATCTAAGTGCTCACCGCTTAAGTATAAGATTTATTTTTTGTGTTCATACACAAACTACTCAAATAAAGATGATAAAAACACAGCATGTAAAGCCGACAATCGTGTTAGTTCCGTAGGGAAGCAGCGGGTGACGTAATGCGTAGCTCCTCCTCCGTACGCGTTACGTTCAATCAGAACTTTGCTGTCACCGGACTCCTCTCCCCTTCGTTAGCAGACGGAGGCACTTGGGGAAGGGGGGAGGAGTCCGCTGACGTCACCTGATCTCCGACGGAACTCCCTGAAGACCCGGAAGCTGGCGGAGAGGTGAGTACTGATCAAAAGAATTTTGATCGATCAAAAAAATTTATCGATTAATCAAGGAATTACTCTTTAATTTCCACAGCCCTAATATAATATATATATATATATATATATATATATATATATATATATTTATATTTATTTATTTTATATTATATATATATATAATTATATATATATATATATATATATATATATATATAAGATTGCCCAAAGACTTATGAAGAATTGCTGCCAGATGTCCCAGATCCTATGCCTTGTTATCCTGCAGGTTTTCTTTTTTTAAGAAACCCAGTTCCCTTTCTATGAAGGACTTACAGCAGCTACAGTGTACTGCCAGCACTTGCTGAAGGTGTTAGGGAAAGCTGACAATTCTGTGTAGGGAGACATATTGCTTTTATTTATTTAATTATTAATTAATTTATTTTTGTATTTATTTATTTGTTTATTTATTCGTTTTTAACTTTGGCATTGGTTCATGCCCCACATGCCTTGCCATTAAGCCCTAAAAATTACCAGAATCGAACAAGATTCCCCAGGCATAAACTTTAATGTTGTTTACTGCAAAGCTTGTAAATGTCCAGCAAGATTCATGAAACTAAACTCAGGCAGATTTTCTCATCCCTACATGTGACAGCGTGTATCAAACTTTTTTCTTTTTATATGATGAATACACACACCTGCAGGGTTCACAGGTAACAGGTTCACACATGGGCGCGGCAAAAATGCAGTTATCCATTGATATGTGGACCTACACTATCATTCGTAGTACCTTGCAGAAAATCTCAGAGATGAGCAATGTTCTGTGAATACCCATACCTGGTCACACCTGGTCCCCATTGAAAACGTCTATTGATGATGAAACGCGTCTGGGAAGACGCGCAGTGACGTCACCACGTTCGTTTAGAAGGAGGAAGGGTTTTATCGATGCCGGCCCGGCGCTCAGTTTTAAATATCCCTGGATTCTATTTTTGCTTACTTTATCAACCAAATTGTGAGTAACATTTATCTGAATAAAGTCAATTGAGTTTTATACAGTATCACGCGATGGTCCGCTTTTTATTCTTTACATGCTAATCTCTGGACGCACCGCTGAGCGTTGTCCATTTACATATGGTCACGCAACCCTTCCCTCTTGGAGTTCCAGTCTTTATATAGCAGACCCCTGGAGTTTACTTGTGGAGGCATAACAGTATCTGGAGTTTGGTATCCTGGCTTAAAGCTCATATTTGAGTGTTTTTTTCATTTATCTGGTAAGGAGCCTACTTACTGGTGGTGGCACTCTTTTAGAAGTGGAGCACAGTGGTGTATTGGATTTATCTATGCATATGGAGATTCACTTATTGCCCTGAGGACCATTAGTTATAAGCACCATGAGAATCATCTACTAATAGTTGTAGCCTCACTGCTTGGACATTTTCTTGTGGACATTTTGATGTGCATGTTCATTCGATCTAAGTCTTTTTTTGCTTATGCCTATATCAATCTGTATGCAAATTATATTCCTTTCTTTTGTCAATAGTACTTTAAGGACCTACTAATTGGATACACATATTGTCAATGATTTATGTTTTCCTTATATTTACTATTTTAGATTAGTCGTTTTTAGCTGGCGCAGTTTTCTTTTCTTATACTATACTGTGTGTTTTTCCCACCATTCTGCAGCCGGTTTAGTTTTTAGTTTTTTATTTCTCTTTATCTGTTATGCTTATGTGTACACATTACGGTTAGCGCGTTTTTTTGCTCTCATTTATTCTGGTCACACTTTTGTTTTTACTTCCGACGCCATATCCGGGCTCCGTGGTTTGTCTGATCCTCCCGCTGGAGCGCACACTGAAGCCGTGGCTCTGCATAGGAAACTACAAGTGCCAGCGAAAATTACCAATAGCTTCTTTTCAAAGCGGGCAACCCCAGTGTCGGGTCAGGCACCAGATCATGTAAGGAGCCACTTGGCAAACCTGTTTTTAAATATGTTTTAATAAAAAGCAATATTACACTATATAGCACTTTTTTGCTCTTTCATATACCCCATGTGAGTCGCAGAGGAGGAGATCAACCTTAATCACATATTACCTTCAAGTGAACAGGCACAATCCTGTAAAAGCCTTCTTTGACCTACTTTTTGAATAAGGTGGTCAAAGGGATCTGGTAAGCAGAATTCACTTATCAGCACTTTATTTGGGTGTCGCTGCTGTCGCATGCAATACCCAAGTGCTGGAGGTGTACAGCATTCTTTAGAAAGTCAGCGTCACATCTTTGCTAAGAAGTTATGCTAATGGACTGTTAGATCACTTATATCAAGTGTTTTTTTGATGAATGAGATCTGCCGTCTATATATATATTTTTTTTTAATTATATATTATCAATTTGTATATGCGATTCAGTTCACATATATATTTTTGCTGTTTTTTTTCACAAAATGTTTTAATTGGTGTTGTGATTTAGGATCACTATTTTATCAATTTATTAGATTAAATATTGTGTGATTAGTGTTTGGTGATTGGAGTTCACTATCGGTTCATATCAGAGTGTCACGTTATTGAATCACCTGTGCACGTTTATACTAATAGATGCCAGTGTTATAGAAATTGGTGGCTCTACATTGTACCACAAAATTTAATACTATTGCGCGCCCCATATGACACATGTTATATATATATTTTTATTATTAATTTACAGAGAATTTTCTAGAATCCCTGGACCTACCATCAGGGATTTTAACACTAGTTAAGTTAAAAAGCGCTCTTGCACCACGTTCAGATACCCATGGGAGGCCAGCAAACTCACCAAGTAGCTGTAGTGGTGCAGATGCATATCTATTAGTAAAGTAAATCAACTAGTCAACATCAACACAAAAACAAGAACAAACCCCAGTCACACCTAAATTATTTGAAACACATTCTTTGAAGTGCTTTAATGTTCAACATCAAGATTCCCATGATATTTAATGTCACCTGACCATCATGTTGCTCAAAGCATGTGGCTTGAGTTTGAAAAAGTACATGAGCTTCTTCGCATGTTTTTGGCCCCATAGACTTCAATTGGGAGCTGCTGAAATTCACCTGATAACATGTGATTTCTTGCCTCTCCTTCTCGTAACTAAATTGCCATTGGCTAAAAGTCATGAATAAGCACTGAGATATGCAAAACGCATCAACTTTGTTTCAGTGCCCACAGTGTTTGTTGGAAGTTGCTTTCAAATTATACACAATTAAGGTAAATATTTTTGAACTGCGACTGTCCGTATTGTTTATTCTATATGACTTCAGCGAAGTGAACTGAGCTTGCACCTAAGTGAGAGGTAGGTGAAGGTAAATGTTGTCAGGCTTATCTAGAATGTACAGAGAAGAGATCACCAAACCAACACTTAAAAGTTCACGTATATCTAATTGACCATAGTCATCCAAAAAAACAAGACACAGCATTTAATCATTTTGAAGGGCCCCCTTCATCAGGGCTTTAGATCAATACTAGAAGAGTGGTGCTTGAAATCTAAAATATACTTTGTGGAAGATGCTTTCATGAAGGTCAAAGCTGTTATACCAGCTTCTGGAGAAACCTTGACGTTCATGAGATATCTCCAACAACATATCTTTTAAAGTTCAAGCACCCTTCCTACATTATCCAGCTATAAACCCTGTTGAAGAAGGCCCTTCAGAACCATGAAATGTGTTGGATTTGTAGTGCTATCCCTGAAGGAGCCACTTGGTAATTTGGGTTCTCTGTTCTGTTATCGACACCAAGAACAACCTTAGCTCCTCTGACACACCTGGTTGAGTGAACGTTACTGCATGCACTCATAAGAACACAAGTGAAGATACTTTTAATTTGATGGTGAATTAGCACAAGGCAATAAACACAAGACAGTTAAGTGGTAAATTAACTCAATGTATGGGGAACAGGTTAGAATAAATAGTGGTTTTAGCATAAATGAGCATACAAAAGGTAGGTTCAGACATAGTCCATTATACAGTATAATCACTATGTCAAGGTACCTGTACTAGTTCTGTACTATCGTACCTGTACAAGTTCTGTACTATTAGATTGGGATTACCTCATGAATCAGCAAAGTCAGCAATAAACAGTGCATAAATGCATTAACCGCAATGTGAATAAGAATACTATAACTAGTCTAGAGTGCACTTTAGGAGAATAGCTAGGATATGGTGCAATGCCCTCTAAAAGGTACCTTCTTAGCATAATCAGTAGATGAAGGTCTCTGTGTAGAAGCTGTAAAGGGATAGTTTTTACTCTTAAAGTATAACTAAAGGCAAAACTCTTTTTTAAGTTTTGGATAGGGGGGTTAGAATGCTTGCCGGTTTTTATTGCTGCCTGTGTCCCTGTTAAGGAGATCCACCCTCTCCATTTGTCCTGTTTACTATTGTCATTGAAAGTGAAAATAAAATAAAATCCCAAATGTTGGGTTGTCCCCCGAAAAGTAATAGAGGGGAAAACTTCCAATGGGGACAATAGTTCTGGTGACCAGGGGGTCCCCAAGGAATTTCCTTAATCATCAGGGATTTCCTCTTACTTTCTGTTTGGTTATGGGACAGGAGGTGAAAGGGGAATCTCTGCAATTGGTAAAAAAAACCTTCCCTCACTCTATCCAAAATGAAAAAAAAAATTTTTGCCTATAGTTATACTTTAACTCTTCAGCTGGCTAGTGTTGGGGCCCGGTTTTTCCATTGGAGCACATGAGAATAGTCCCAGTCAAGCCTGTAGGCGGCAATAAGGCTAATAGATGGCTGTATGTTCAGTTCCTAAAGGGCTAAGTCTCTCTAGAAGCTGGTAGTAAATCATTGTAGCAGCGGTACCAGCAATACTGCAGCTCATTATTTGGTCACACACCGTGATTACTCCACTCTTTGCTCTGCACCAAGGTGAATCTGGCTGTTGGCATACCTGCACTCAGCACTCTGGATCCCGCTCAGGCCGCTGTTATGCAGCAATAGTGGGGCACACTGGACAAAGATGTGCACCCTCTGAGCCCCATCATGGTCAGAGGAAGCTGTGTCCTTTACAGCCTGAGAAAATGTAGCTCTTTCCCCTCCTCCTGGCAACCTTCCTCTGGGAAATGCAGTTTCAAAAGCTCTTGATTGCAGTAGAGTCTCTCCTCTGGACTACAGTTCCCATAGTGCTGCATGGCATAGTCATTTGAACTCTTCCTGCTTAGCAGCTTCCTCCTCTGGCTGATATGGCTGTTAACCAGTTCAGCACCACAGGGCAGCAGCTACAGAGAGCAGCTGCAACCAGTGTTTCTGTCACTCTCTATTCTAAGCCATGCAACTGGCTACAAACTGTTCTTTCAGACACTCCTGAAATCAGGGCCGTCTTTAATATTGATTGGACCCTGGGCAAAACTTTTCTTGCCCCCCCGTCCCCCCCCCCGTCCCCCCCCCCCCCACATGCAGTTTCGCTCTCCACCTGCTCTGAAACATACAATAAATAGCAGCTAGACTCAAAATCAGTTTACTGAATCAGATCAGGCAGCTATTGCGATTGGTTGCCAGAGGTTACAGTGCATCATTGCCGCTCACTGACTGGTTGCTAGAAGTTACAGCACATGATTTCTGCCTTGTTGATGATTGGCTGCCAGAGATTACTGTGAATATGACCTCAGGGGGGCATGATATACATATCAATGCCGTCGGCCGCTGCTATTTACATATGAATGCCGGTAATTTACATGTAAACACAGGGTCTGCAAGTGAGTCATCTGTACACAACAAAAGGGCAGAGCTGGGCAGCATTAGTAGCAGCAATTCACACTGAGATATTGGGACACAGCACGGGACTCAAGGGCGAGGGAATTTAAACCAGGATAGTTGGCAAGTATGAGGCAGCTGCTTTGGGCCCCACAACAATGACAGGGCCCAGGGCACCTGCCCCTTTTGCCCTGCCTTAAAAACGGCCCTGCCTGAAATAAGTGTACGTGAACTTTTAAATACTGGTTTGGAATGATCTTCTATGTACATTCTAGGGCAGCATGATGTCCCTGTTCATTCCTGCACATGGGTGTTCCTTTACTATATCCTTCAAGCAGTGGATTGGCAGAGTGATCACCCTTGTAACTATAGAGTTTGAATGATACAGACTTGATTGCCTTGTAACTGCCTGAAGTCCCCATCCACTCATCAACTCCTTGAGCCCTCGTTATACCAGTTAGTCTCAGCAAGCTCAGAATCCTGGGGTGTGATATTCAACAAAATGGAGTAATGAGGACTGCTAAACCAAAATAATCTATTCTTCTATGCCAGTCAAAATTCTGTACATTTTTTAATTTGGAATTTCCTTTTCCAAAATCCAGCTCTTATCCCAGGAAAAGGTCACTTCCGCAAAAAACAATCTGCCCAGGCTTTGCTTCCTCATCTAGCAGTCAAAACATATCCATATTTGAGAAATGTGATGTGAGATTTCCGCTCGTTCTAAAAGAAAGAGAATTAAACAGCAGAGCTGGGGAAAATGACTTTCATATTCTCGTACTGCCGTGTGCATTGCCAACTTGATGATTCTGTTGCCGTGAAGAAAATATATTGCCTCTGCCAGAATTTTGTCTTCTGGTACTTTGTCACCCATAAGTTATTGTAAAATTCAGAAAACAGCACAAAACGGTGTATTCATACCAGCTAACGCCATCTTATCAACAAAAAGAGAAGCGTAAAGGGCAAGTTCACACAGCTAAATGGAAAACATACTCTATTTACATACAATTTGCCCAAAAAACGATAAAGAATAGCTGTCAGGATTCCCAGATCATACAGGACAATCCCCATGGGTTTAAAGGTTTTGTTTTATCAGAGAAACTAGGACACTAAGTATGCCACCTTTCCAGGGAAAGATATCAACCTGATCATCTCCTTTCAATAAGTGACATTGGCAAAAAAGTCAAATTTTTCCCGACAAGGTGGAAGCCAGAGAATGCTGGGAACCTTTGGACTAGGAGGCAAACACAACCAACTGGCCCTTTCACGTTGGGACTATATATTCTGGGCTAAAACCCAAGGTGAGCTGTGGTGATAATTGGCGGTCATGAATAAAAATGGATGTTGTCTCAAAATATGTCTAAAGCAGTGGCGCAAACAAACTGAAAAAAAAAAAAAAATCAATTGCTAATTCACCTATGAGATGAATTAGAGCAGAGACTGCGAGCCAGGCTTCTCGTCCACATCAGTGCTTGTCCTCACAACTGCGCTTTGGGAAGAATGGTCAACCATTCCCATAGACACACTCCTAAACCTTGTGGACAGCCTTCCAAGAAACGTTAATGCTGTTATAACTGCAAAGGGTGGGCCAACT
>CM053030.1:480423233-480438406 GCA_028564925.1 Lithobates sylvaticus
CGATACGTATTCTTCTACATATTTTTGGTAAAAAAAATCGCAATTAGCGATTATTGATTAGTTTGCGCAAAAGTTATAGCGTTTACAAAATAGGGGATAGTTTTATAGCATTTTTATTAATATTTTTTTTTTTATTAGTAATGGCGGCGATCAGCGATTTTTATTGTGACTGCGACATTTTGGCGGACACATCGGACATTTTTGACACATTTTTGGGACATTTGTCATTTATATAGAATTCAGTGCTATTTAAATAGCACTGATTCCTATGTAAATGACAGTTGTAGTGAAGGGGTTAACCACTAGGGGGCGGGGATGAGTCAGTGTGACGTGTTGTGTTTATTTTACTGTAGGGGGGCGTGGCTGTACGTGTGACATCATTGATCGGCGTTCCCGATGACAGGCAACCGCCGATCACTGACAGTCAGTGTAGGAAGCGCGGGGAGAGGTTTGTTTACATAGACCTCTCCCCGTTCTTCAGCTCCGTAACCCGATCGCGGGATACCAGCGGCGATCGGGTCCGCTGGTCCCGTGGCCGGGGTCACGGAGCTCCCGACCGGGTCGCGAGCGCGCCACTAGCGGCGCGTGCGCGACCACGGGCAGGCACATGCACGATCACGTACAGGTACGTGATTCTGCCTGCCCGTGCCATTCTGCTGACGTATATATGCAGTGGCCGGTCGGGAAGCGGTTAAAGCGGAGCTACACCCTAAAGTGGAACTTCCGCTTATCGGATTCCTCCCCCCCTCCGGTGCCACAATTGGCGCAGTAGGGAGCCGGGCAGTGAAGCCGCAAGCTTCACTTCCTGATTCCCTGACAGAGGATGGTGGCGGGGCAGCCCAGAGACGAGCGATCGACATCGCTGGAACCTGGGACAGGTAAGTGTCCATTTATTAAAAGTCAGCAGCTGCAGTATTTGTAGCTGCTGACTTTTAAAAAAAAAATCAGTTGGACCTCCTCTTTAAGTTGTTAATTGCTAGCATTCTTACTTTGTGAATGGCCCTAAATCTGATCATGTGAAATTGCGGGCAACGTTTCCCAGGTTCTGCACACCTCCCTCTGTATTTATCAAAGATTGATGCTTCAGAGGACAGAATCATGTGACAAGAAGCTGCGCTCCTTCTTTATAGCAGTATGAAAATCTTACAACAGGTTGCAAAGGATTATATAAAACATAAAGTAAACAGAGTTGTTGTGCCCAGGGACACACTTTCCTGGAAAGCATAAGCAGCTGACTCATTGATGTTATGCATCGCCTGGAGTTGCCCTTTAAATGCTCCCAGATAATCACTTGCAGTTATTTCCAAGCTTTGTTTGATAGCTGGAGCTTTAAACCTAGATAACTCATAAAACGGTGAAGAAAAATGATGGCATCATAGCCGGCATTGCAATGAGCGCACAGAGTGACACCTTACTGTATGATAAATAGAACATCTTCACAGAGAGAGAGAATGTGCAGGAACGGCGAGTGCAGATTGAGATTAATGGCACCGATCCCGGCATTCTTATTAATTTAGGGACCAGCTTGAGAATGACAAATGTTAAAACAATGGTTGCACTTGAACTCGGCGGCCTGGCATTACAGTGTTCAAAGCAGATGATTGTTTCTAAGTGCTTTGAACTAGTGAGTGCTGAAACTTCAGATATAGGTTGGTCGGCAATGGCAAAATCCCTTACCCTTCTGGGACCCTGCGGTTCCCCAGATCAATCCCAAAACACATACAGTTTGCCCTTTCATCTAATATGAAAAATAAAATATGACCTTTTTTTTTTTTTTGTACTCACACTACATGTTTAAATTATAGCTAAAGCTGAAACTTTTTTCTTATGCCGCGTACACACGGTCGGAATTCTCGTCGGAAAAAAGCTCTGATGGTTTTCCCGTCGGAATTCCGACGGAATTTCGCTCAAACTGTCTTGCCTACACACGGTCACACCAAATTCCGACGGTTTGTAACACAGCGGCATAAACACGTTCGACAGCACTATAAAGGGGAAGTTTTTAACCACTTCCCGACCGCCCCATGTAGATATACGTCGGCAGAATGGCACGTACAGGCAGAATCACGTACCTGTACGTGACATTCTTCCGGCGGTTGGGGGGGGTCCGATCGGACCCCCCTCCGCCGGCGGGGACGGTCGGGATCGCTTCAGGAGCGATCCGGGACGAGGGGACGGCCAGTGGTTTCTGGCCACCCCCTCGCGATCGCTCCTGGCCAATGAAAAGCTTCCCCTTCCTGTCTATTGTATAGACAGGAAGGCGGAAGTGATGTCACGCTCGGTGCGCCGGTCTATGTGACCGGAGACGCCGAGCGGCGAACATGTAAAGGTTAGTGCACAACAGTACACTGACACCAGTACAGTTAGGCACATATTCCACCCCCCTGTCACCCCCTGATCACCCCCCAGATCCCCCCCCCCCCCCCCCCCCAGTCACAGTGTCACTAATTGCAGTGATCATTTTTTACTGATCACTGCATTTAGTGTCAGTGTGACTGTAATAACTGTCAGGGCAGTTAGTTTTAGGTCCAAGGTAGCCCCCTACCCCCCCCTAATAAAGGTTTAAACCCCTTGATTGCCCCCCAGGTAACCCTTTCACCCCCTTTTGCCAGTGTCACTAAGCGATCGTTTTTCTGATCGCTGTATTAGTGTCACTGCTGTCGCTAGGTAACCATTTTTTTTTTTTAGGTAACCGCCATGTTTATATAGGTTCATAAATAGTTTTATAGGTCAGGTACCCCCATATTACAACCTAAATAAAGGTTTTAACCCCCTGATTGCCCCTAGAGTTAACCCTTTCACCAGTGATCACTGTATAACTGTCACTGGTGACGCTGGTTAGCCAGTTAGTTATTTCGTTATTTAGGTTCCCCGTCAGGTTTTTATATAGCGTCAGGTACCCCCATATATTACCTAATAAAGGTTTTAACCCCCTGATTGCCCCTAGTTAACCCTTTCACCCCCTTTTGCCAGTGTCACTAAGCGATCGTTTTTCTGATCGCTGCATTAGTGTCGCTAGGTAACCATTTTTTTTTTTTTAGGTAACCGCCATGTTTATATAGGTTCATAAATAGGTTTATAGGTCAGGTACCCCCATATTACAACCTAAATAAAGGTTTTAACCCCCTGATTGCCCCTAGAGTTAACCCTTTCACCAGTGATCACTGTATAACTGTCACTGGTGACGCTGGTTAGCCAGTTAGTTATTTCGTTATTTAGGTTCCCCGTCAGGTTTTTTATATAGCGTCAGGTACCCCCATATATTACCTAATAAAGGTTTAACCCCCTGATTGCCCCTAGTTAACCCTTTCACCCCCTTTTGCCAGTGTCACTAAGCGATCGTTTTTCTGATCGCTGCATTAGTGTCGCTAGGTAACCAGTTTTTTTTTGTATTACTGTTACGGGTGACGCTGGTTAGTTAGCTTGTTTTTTATACTGTCAGGGCACCCGCCATTTATTACCCAATAACGGTTTAACCCCCTGATCGCCCGGCGGGTGATATCAATTAGGTTTTAGGGTCAAATAAGGTCTGCGTCGCCCCAGGTTAGTGCCAGTACCGCAAACACCCACGCACAAAGCATACACCTCCCTTAGTGGCACAGTATCTGAACAGATCAATATCTGATCTGATCAGATCTATACTAGCGTCCCAGCAGTTTAGGGTTCCAAAAAAAAACGCATTGTTAGCGGGATCAGCCCAGATACCTGCTAGCACCTGCGTTTTCCCCCTCCGCCCAGCCCAGCCCACCCAAGTGCAGTATCGATCGATCACTGTCACTTACAAAACACTAAGCACACATAACTGCAGCGTTCGCAGAGTCAGGCCTGATCCCTGCGATCGCTAACATTTTTTTTGTGGTAGCGTTTTGATTCAGTCGCTTCAGTCAGGAGCTTTTTTACCTGTGAATCTCAAAAAAAAAAAAAAAAAAAAAAAATAGTTGTCGTTTTATTGTTCTCTCTCTCACTCTATTCTCTCTCTATTGTTGCTCTTTTTTTACTCCATTCTATTCTGCAATGTTTTATTATGTTTTATCATGTTTTATCATGCTTGCTTTTCAGGTATGTAATTTTGTTTACTGTGTTTTAGTGTTAAGCATTTTTTTGTTTTCAGGTGCGCCATTCAGTTGCAACGCGGATTTATTTATCTTGACAGCAACAGCGTTTGCTCCCACGATACATAAAGCCGCGACTCCAACGCTGTAGGAGGTGATTTCACCACCACAGTTAAAAAAAAGAGCATATATGCCGAAGCATGGGGGCAGCAGGGGGGGGGGAGGAGCGATTGGGCTCCTAATGCCACGTACAAACGGTCGAAATTCCGACCGTGTGTACACGGCATAACTTTTGCGGGAGGATGCCCCCATGCATCGGCATATATAAATGGTGCATGTATGCCCATCATTAGAAGTGGGTGGATGAAGGGAGGTATTCTAATGGTGGGCATACCCACCAATCAATCTCTTTTTTTCGTTCAGCCAAGAGGCTGCATGAACATGAAAAAAAAAAGATTACAATATATGTCCAGTATGTTGCTGGACTTTGAATGGTTATACCAGAATGATGCCTGCAGGTTTAGGTATCATCTTGGTATCATTCTTTTCAGCCAGTGATCGGCTTTCATGTAAAAGCAATTCTAGCGGGTAATTAGCCTCTAGACTGCTTTTACAAGCAGTGGGAGGGAATGTCCCCCCTCCCGGATATAAACCGCGCCATTGGGAAATTGGGAAAGCATTTTATCACACCAATCTTGGTGTGGTCAGATGCTTTGAGGGCAGAGGAAAGATCTAGGGTCTAATAGACCCCAATTTTTTCAAAAAAAGAGTACCTGTCACTGCCTATTGCTATCATAGGGGATATTTACATTCCCTGAGATAACAATAAAAATCATAACAAAGAAAAAAAATGGAAGGAACAGTTTAAAAATAAAATAAAAAAGCTAAATAAAGAAAAAAAAAAACAAAAAAAAAAAAAAAAAAAAGCACCCCTGCCCCCCCTTCTCTTGCGCAAAGGCGTACACAAGCGTTGGTCTGGCGTCATAGGTAAACAGCAATTGCACCATGCTTGTGAGGTATCACCGCGAAGGTCAGATCGAGGGCAGTAAGTTTAGCAGTAGACCTCCTCCGTGAATCTAATGTGGTTTCATGTAAAGGCTTTTAAAGGCTTTTAAAAATGTATGTAGTTTGTCGCCACTGCGTGTTTGTGCGCAATTTTAAAGCATGTCGTGTTTGGTATCCTTGTACTCGGCCTAAGATCATTTTTTTATTTCATCAAAAATTTGAGCAATATAGTGTGTTTTAGTGCATTAAAAAAAAAAAAGTGTATTTTTTCCACAAAAAATGCGTTTGAAAAATCGCTGCGCAAATACTGTGTGGAAAAAAAAAATGCAACACCCACCATTTTAATCTGTAGGGCCTTTGCTTTAACATTATATATAGTGTTTGGGGGTTCAACGTAATTTTCTTGCAAAAAAAAAATATGTTTTCATGTAAACAAAAAGTGTCAGAAAGGGCTTTGTCTACAAGTGGTTAGAAGAGTGGGTGACGTGTGACATAGGCTTCTAAATGTTGTGCATAAAATGCCAGGACAGTTCAAACCCCCCCCCCAAATGACCCCATTTTGGAAAGTAGACACCCCAAGCTATTTGATGAGAGCAATGTTGAGCCCATTAAATATTTTTTTTTTTTGTCCCAAGAGATTGAATAATGAAAAAAAAAAAAATATATATATTTTTTTTACAAAAAGTTGTCACTAAATGATATATTGCTCAAACATGTCATGGGCAGATGTAGAAATACACCCCAAAATACATGCTGTTGCTTCTCCTGAGTACGGGGATACCACATGTGTGGGACTTTTTGGGAGCCTAGCTGCGTACGGAACCCCAAAAACCAATCACCGCCTTCAGGCTTTCTAAGGGTGTAATTTTTTTATTTCACTTCTCACTGCCAATCACAGTTTCGGAGGCCATGGAATGCCCAGATGGCATAAAACCCCCCCCAAAATGACCCCATTTTGGAAAGTAGACACCCCAAGCTATTTGCTGAGAGGTATTGTGAGTATTTTGCAGATGTCGCTTTTTGTCACAAAGTTTTGAAAATTGAAAAAAAAAAAAAGAAAAAAAATTTTTTTTTTTTTCTTTACTTTCTTCATTTTCAAAAACAAATGAGAGCTGTAAAATACTCACCATGCCTCTCAACAAATAGCTTGGGGTGTCTACTTTCCAAAATGGGGTCATTTGGGGGGGGTTTTGTGCTATTTTGGCATTTTATGGCCTTCGAAACTGTGATAGGTAGTGAGGAGTGAAATCAAAAATTTGCACCCTTAGAAATCCTGAAGGCGGTGCTTGGGTTTCGGGGCCCCGTACGCGGCTAGGCTCCCAAAAAGTTCCACACATGTGGTATCCCCATACTCAGGAGAAGCAGCAAAATGTATTTTGGGGTGCAATTCCACATATAACTATGGCATGTGTGAGCAATATATCATTTAGTGACAACTTTTTAAAAAAAAAAAAATCTTTTTTATTTTTGTCTTTATTCAATCACTTGGGACTAAAAAAAAAAATATTCAATGGGCTCAACATGCCTCTCAGCAAATAGCTTGGGGTGTCTACTTTCCAAAATGGGTCATTTGGGGGGGTTTTGTACTTCTCTGCCATTTTAGCACCTCAAGAAATGAAATAGGCAGTCATAAATTAAAAGCGGTGTAAATTCCAGAAAATGTACTCTAGTTTGTAGACGCTATAACTTTTGCGCAAACCAATAAATATACGCTTATTGGCATTTTTTTTTTTTTTACTAAAGACATGTGGCTGAATACATTTTGGCCCAAATGTTTGACTAAAATTGAGTTTATTAGATTTTTTTTTTATAACAAAAAGTAGAAAATCTTTTTTTTTTTCAAAATTTTCGCTCTTTTTTTTTTTTTTCCGTTTATATCGCAAAAAATAAAAATCACAGAGGCAATCAAATACCATCAAAAGAAAGCTCTATTTGTGGGAAGAAAAGGACGCAAATTTCGTTTGGTTACAAAATTGCATGACCGCGCAATTACCAGTTAAAGTAGTGCAGTGCGAAATTGAAAAAAGACCTCTGGTCCTTTGGCTGCCAAATGGTCCCGGGCTGAAGTGGTTAAAGGGGCTGAAGTGGTTAAGGGGGTGCCCAGGCAGTGACAAAAAAAAAAAAGAAAAAAGAAAAACATTTTTTTTAAATATGGCCCATTTAAAAAAAAAAAAAAAAGGTCCTTAAGTGTTCGGGTGCCGGACACAGTACACTATGGGAAGCGCCATGTCTATGCAATCACGAGATTGCAGATGAGGCACTTCTTTTGTGGGGTTTGGAGCTGCTTTGTGGCACAGTCCATCGCGCCAGACAGCTTCAGCCCAGCGCCCGTAGTGTTTTACTACGACCGGGTGCTTTTTTCTCAGTGTGAGACCAGAACTCACCTCCGGCGGGCTACAGAAAGATGGCCACCGCCGTGAGGACTAATCCCAGGCCCCTCCCCTCTCCACTGAACACACGGAGAAAGCCGGGAACTAGCTGCCGCTGAAGGGGACAGAGACAGACCCGGCATGAAGGAGAGCTGTGCTGCCGGGACACATGTGGGGAGGACTCTGCTGCTGATGGGGACACTGATGTTAGGAGGGACTCCGCTGATGGGGATACTGATGTAAGGAGGGACTCCCCTGATGGGGACACTGATGTAAGGAGGGACGCCGCTGATGGGGACACTGATGTAAGGAGGGACATTGTGATGGGGACACTGATGTAAGGAGGGACTCCGCTGATGGGGACACTGATGTTAGGAGGGACTCCGCTGATGGGGACACTGATGTAAGGAGGGACTCCGCTGATGGGGACACTGATGCAAGGAGGGACTCTGCTGATGGTGACACAGATATAAGGAGGAATTTGCTGATGGGGACACAGATGTAAGGAGGGACTCTGCTGGGGACACCTGATGTAAGGACGGACTCCGCTGGGGACACCTGATGTAAGGATGGACTCCGCTGGGGAAACCTGATGTAAGGACGGACTCTGCTGGGGGCACCTGATGTAAGGAGGGACTCCGCTGGGGGCACCTGATGTAAGGAGGGACTCCGCTGGGGGCACCTGATGTAAGGAGGGACTCTGCTGGGGGCACCTGGTGGCATCTGGTGGCAGGTGACATGCTCAGGGCTCCCACTGATTCTGCATTATGGTGAGTTGAATGATTTCATTTTTATATTACAATGTAATTATAGAAATAATGCACTTCAATCATCCTGACACCATAACAACCATGGTGCTGGGATGATTGAAGCGCTAACACCAGGTGTTTGGAGTATCTTTATCTGCTGATTGTTAAACTTTCTGGAATACACATATTTCTATTGTTGTGTAGGATCTATCTCTCTCTTCCTCTCTGCCTCCCTCTCCCTCCATCCCTCGTTCATCCCAGACGCTACCTCTTAAACACCCTCTTAAAGGCACACCCCTTTAACCACTTAAGGACCGCCTCCTGCACATTTACGTCGGCAGAATGGCACGGCTGGGCACATCAACGTTGCTCTTTAAGAGCCCAGCCGTGGGTCGCGTGTGTCGCCGGCGGTGCGCTCGTGACCCGGTCCTGAGCTCCGTAACCGTGGCCGCGGTACCCGCGGACCCGATCACCGCCGGTGTCCTGCGATCGGGTCACAGAGCTGAAGAATGGGGAGAGGTAAGTGTAAACAAACCCCTCCCTGTGCTTCCTAATGAGGCTGTCACTGATCGTCTGTTCCCTGTCATAGGGAAAGACGATCAGTGATGTCACATGCCAAACCACGCCCCCAGACAGTTAGAAACACGCCCCTAGGAACACTTAACCCCTACACTCCCCCCTAGTGGTTAACCCCTTCACTGCCAGTGTCATTTACACAGGAATCAGTGCATTTAAATAGCATTGATTGCTGTATAAATGACAATGGTCCCAAAAATGTGTCAAAAATGTCCGATGTGTCCGCCATAGTGTCGCAGTCACAATAAAAAAAAAAAAAACGCTGATCGCCGCCATTACTAGTAAAAAAAAATTATTAATAAAAATGCTATAAAACTATCCCCTATTTTGTAAACGCTATAACTTTTGCGCAAACCAATCAATAATCGCTTATTGCGATTTTTTTTTTTTACCAAAAATATGTAGAAGAATACGTATTGGCCTAAACTGAGGAAAAAATATTTTTTTATATATTTTTTGGGGGATATTTATTATAGCAAAAAGAAAAAAAAATTTAGAATTTTTTTCAAAATTGGCGCTCTATTTTTTTTTTTATAGCGCAAAAAATAAAAACCGCAGAGGTGATCAAATACCACCAAAAGAAAGCTCTATTTGTAGGAAAAAAAGGACGCCAATTTTGTGTGGGAGCCACGTCGCACGACAGCGCAATTGTCAGTTAAAGCGGCAGAGTGCCGAATATCAAAAAGAGGCCTGGTCCTTTAGCTGCAAATTCGTCCGGGGCTTAAGTGGTTAAATCATGCCCACTTTTCCACTGAAACCACACCCATTTTTCCAAGTGGGAGGGGTCAAAAAATAAGGGTGGGGTCTGGCGCCCCCCCATCCTAAAACTTCACCAGCCGCCACTGAGTGTTAATGAGTGCAATATTCTGATCAGTATTATGAGAGATGCTCGTGGTGAGTCTCCGTCTGTGGGAAGTAGATGAGCACTGAAACACAGGGTGCTAACATGGAGATTGGTCGTGTTGTATGAATGAATGAATGAATGATTTGTATAGCGCTGTAACTGCGAACTGAATCGCCTCGAGGCGCTTGACTGCTCATGTTGGGATGCCATGTATTAGAAGAGGTGGGTCTTGAGTTTTTTCCTGAAGGCCTGATGGTTTTCTTCCATGCGGATGTTGTTTGGTAGAGCGTTCCATAGCCGGGGTCCCTGTACTGCGAATCTTCGTTCTCCCTTCGATTTGTAGCGGGCTTTGGGGATGATGAGAAGGCGATTTTGGTTTGTTGATCGAAGTCTGCGATTCGGTATGTATTTTTCTATTTTCTCACAAAGGTATTGAGGCGCATTTCCTTGTGTACATTTGTGGGTGAGGCAGAGGGTCTTGAATGTGATCCTGTCTTTTACCTTGAGCCAATGGAGCATCCTTAGGGATGGGGAGATGGATTCCCAGGGTTTCTTTCCGGTGACTATTCTTGCTGCTGTGTTTTGGACAATTTGAAGGCGCGCAATCTGGTAATCCGGTAATCCTATGTAGAGTGAGTTTGCGTATGTTCACCTATGTGGATAGATTAATTAATTTTTTTCACCTTTTGGAGCACGAGGTGGACATTTATGTGGGACTGTGTGGTTTTTTTTCATTCATAGTGCTGCAAATGATTTGATATTGGATGCTGAATACCTTTAGTACTGTTATTGTGGCAGTAGTGACACTTTTGTTTGGAATTTTATAGTATTTTGTGTGATATTTGTATTTCATCACTCAGAGTGAAAGTGTTATATAAAGGTGTGCTGCCATGACAACCAATTACATTTCAGCACTTATATTCTAAAAGGTTAATGTTAGAACCCATAAATTTAGAATGATAATTCTTAATTCCAAATCGAGATTCCATTTTAACACAATGTAAATAAAACCAGCTATTGTATTTCCATTACATAAAAAAAATAAAAAAAAAATAAAAAAGTTTCGGCAAGCGAGATAATGCTCTCTTATGTGAGAAAAAAAAAATTAAGTTCAAACAAGGAATGCCAAATGACATTTTACGTTCTGCCAGCAGAGAAATAAAATGCAAATCCAAGTTATACTTCGGATTCACGGAAATATTAAAAATATATCAGCAATATGGAGGTTTCAAGATCAGGCATATTAACGTCAATAATAGTGAGACTTGCTTTAATACCTTGAATTTAGAATAAATGAGAAAAGAAATATTTAGGAAAAAAGTTCTGATGTTCTTAAGGAAAACAGGGAGTGAAACTGATGTAGGCGGATTATTAAAGTTAATAATAAAGCATGATTTCACCCTGGAGTGTGTCTTTTTAGTAATAAATTAAACAAAATGATAATTTCACCTACATATTAGTTCACCCGTCTTTTCTGTTTTAAGTTTATTTTAAACAGGTACATAGATTTTTTTTTTTGTTGTTTTTTTTTTTTTTTTTTTCATGAGGGGTTTTAGTTAAAGTGGAAATAAACTGCATCTGAGCACCAGAAACTGAAAATGATATTTAATTCATTTTTTAATATTCAAAGAAAACTCCCCCATCCATCCATGACCCCATACTTTATATTGTTGAGAAGTCACTTTGAAAATCACCCTCCTAGCATTTCTAGCCAGAGCCATCTTGAGTACAGAAAGACGATTCATGTAGCATTTAGTTCCTTGAATCCATCTACGCTTAGCTCAGGCATGCAGGCAGGAGGGTGTGCTTAGCTGAGAAAGCCCCTCCTCCCCTCCTTCAGATGAATTTAAAAAAAAATGTCCATGAAGACTCCTGTGATGTATGATATCATTTTGGCCTAGGCCAGAAACCAGGAAGTAACTGAAAAAAAATGTGAAAAAAAAAAAAGTTTAAAACAAGTAAATATAATATACTTTCCTCTCTATTTACTAATGCTAGCAGCATAAATATTAAACATGGTTAATGTTGATTGAGAGCATTTAGGAAAAGTGTTCATCCACAGCCTGACCCCCACTCATAAATAGGGTTGCCACCTTATCCCTTTAACCACTTCAGCCCCGGAGGATTTTACCCCCTTCCTTACCAGAGCACTTTTTGCGATTCGGCACTGTGCCGCTTTAACTGTGCAATTGTGCAGTCTTTTGGTGGTATTTGATCACCTCTGCGGTTTTTATTTTTTGCGCTATAAACAAAAGAAGAGTGACAATTTTGAAAAAAAAACACAATATTTTTTTCTTTTTGCTATACTCAATATCCCATTTAAAAAAAAAAAAGTGGTAACATTCTGTAAGTGCCGAGATTAGTGCAATATAGACTGGACACCAAATACCAAAATCCCGTCAACATTTTCTATGTATTTCAGTTCTTTTCAGAAATTGGCGGACACGATTATACTGGTAGAATTTTTTTTTTGCAGGCAACAATCACTTTTAGTTTGAATATTAATATATTTGTCTGTTATCTGTTACTAATCTGTCTATTATGGATTTACAAGCAGATTCATCTCGCAATCTGTTCCTCAGAACACCGTCTTCCAGATAACCATATGAGCATCATTTTTATGCAGTCCTTGCCCATTCCATTATGTCATTTAAAATTCAACGTCTTATGTACAGTCCTGATCATGTCGGAGAAAGATGAAAACACATTGATTGTTATATCTAAAATAATACAAGATCCACCTCTTAGATCAATAATTCTTGTCTGGATAGTGTTTTTTTTTTATTTGGTAACTACATATTTTAGGTCTAGCCGGGCATCTGGATGGTGAAAGTGCCCAGTTTACACACAGTACGACTTGAAGAAAAGATATTTCATAGTTTGCAGAGAAAAAGTCTTTGCCGTATGGTTTTAATTGTGAATTCTATTGCAAGGGCTGCCAAGCTAAGGATTTTTTTTTTTTGTCCGTAGTTCTATAGTGTAGTTTTGTTTCACTCAAATCTACTTATCATGGTGTACAAGTATCTAAGGGCTCATGCACACGCATGGTTGATAAAATGCTCTAAGTATGCTGCCAAAAGTTGGCATAAAAAAATGCCTCTAATGCTGCATTTTTATGAGCATTAGCATAAATTCATTCTATTAGCTACAGCATTCATTTAATCTAGCCACTAGCATAAATTTACATGCATAAGCGTTTAAGCACACAAGAATTACACCTCAGATCTCTGTCCCCCCTGCAAATATGTCCCACCACTGTAACACCCTTCACATCTGCCCCACCACTGTACCCCCTGCTCATCTGCCCCACCACTGTACCCCCCTGCTCATCTGCCCCATCACTGTACCCCCTGCTCATCTGCACCACCACTGTACCCCCTGCATATCTGCCCCACCACTGTACCCCCCTGCTCATCTGCCCCACCACTGTACCCCCCTTGCTCATCTGCCCCACCACTGTACCCCCTTGCTCATCTGCCCCACCACTGTACCCCTGCTCATCTTCCCCACCACTGTACCCCCTGCACATCTGCCCCACCACTGTACCCCCTGCACATCTGCCCCACCACTGTACCCCCCTGCATATCTGCCCCACCACTGTATTTCCCTGCTCATCTGCCCCACCACTGTACCCCCCTGCTCATCTGCCCCACCACTGTACCCCCCTGCACATCTGCCCCACCACTATACCCCCTGCTCATCTGCCCCACCACTGTACCCCCCTGCACATCTGCCCCACCACTGTAACCCCCTGCACATCCACCCCACCACTGTACCACCCTGATCATCTGCCACACCAATGTACCCCTTTTCTCATATGCCCCACCACTGTACTACCCTGCACATCTGCCCCACCACTGTACCACCCTGATCATCTGCCACACCAATGTACTCCCTTTCTCATCTGTCCCACCACTGTACCCCCTGCTCATCTTCCCCACCACAGTAAGACCTTGCACATCTTCCCCACCACTGTACTCCCCTGCACATCTGCCCCACCACTGTACCCCCTGCACATCTGCCCCACCACTGTACCATCCTGCATCATCTGCCCCACCACTGTACCCCTTTTCTCATATGCCCCACCACTGTACTACCCTGCACATCTGCCCCACCACTGTAACCCCTGCACGTCTGCCCCACCACTGTACTACCCTGCACATCTGTCCCACCACTGTACTGCCCTGCACATCTGCCCCACCACTGTACTACCCTGCACATCTGCCCCACCACTGTACCCCCTGCACATCTGCCCCACCACTGTAAACCCCTGCACATCCGCCCCACCACTGTACCACTCTGATCATCTGCCCCACCACTGTACCCCTTTTCTCATATGCCCCACCACTGTACTACCCTGTACATCTGCCCCACCACTGTAACCCCTGGACATCTGTCCCACCACTGTACTACCCTGCACATCAGTCCCACCACAGTACTACCCTGCACATCTGCCCCACCACCACTGTACTACCCTGCTCATCTGTCCCACCACTGTAACCCCCCTGCTCATCTGCCCCACCACTGTATCACCCTGATCATCTGCCCCACCACGGTATCACCCTGATCATCTGCCCCACCAATGTACCCCCTTTCTCATCTGCCCCACCACTGTAACCCCCCTGCACATCTGCCCCACCACTGTACCCCCTTTCTGCTCATCTGCCCCACCACTGTAACCCCCTGCACATCTGCCCCACCCCTGTACCCCCCTGCTCATCTGTCCCACCACTGTACCACCCTGCTCTTCTGTCCCACCACTGTAACCCCCTGCTCATCTGCCCCCCAATGTTCCCCCTTTCTCATCTGCCCCACCACTGTACCTCCCTTTACATCTGCTCCACCGCCGTACCCCCATGCTCTTCTGTCTCACCGCTGAACCATCTTCTCATCTGTCCTAACACTGAACTTATCTGCTCATCTGCCCCACCACTGTAACCCCCTTTCTCATCTGCCTCCCCATTGTACCTCCTGCTCTTCTGCCCCACCACTGTAACCCCCTGCTCATGTGTTCCACCGATGTACCTACTTTCTCCTCTGCATCCCTCTGCACATCTGGCCCACCTCTGTACCCCCTGCTCCTCTGCCCCACTGCTGTAACCCCCTGCTCCTCTGCCCCACCGCTGTAACCCCTGCTCATCTGTCCCACTAATGTTTCTCCACACTTCAGATCACTGTCCCCCATGTAAATATGTCCCACCACTGTAACACCCTGCACATCTGCCCCACCAGTGTACCCCCTTGCTTATCTGCCCACCACTGTAACCCCCTGCTCATCTGTACCTCCACTCGTAAAGTGGTAGCAGCAGTCCTATTATATAGGACTTTAGGTAAGTTAGGTTTTTTGTTTTTTGCTTAGTGTTTTTGGTGCTTATGTTTTTGTTTTTTCTTAATCCTATTGGTGAACAGAGGTCCTAGATAGTAGCGCCGAGGCACATACTTACATTTTTTGTAAATCTAAAATGTTGTCAAAAGATCAGGGGGTTACGGGAAGTCTTCCAATGGATAAACCTGATCAAAACATAGAAGAGGGATGAAAGAATGAAAATGAAAAAGAAAAAGGGTGTGGGGTCCCCCC
>CM053030.1:480438839-480488413 GCA_028564925.1 Lithobates sylvaticus
TTACTCTGTATCAAAAAAGCAGTTTTTTTGAACATGTGACCAGTAGCAGAGGACTAGAAGCTCCTCCTGCTTATGTTTCCCTGCAGACAGGCTGGGAAAGAGCTGGGTCATGTGACAGTTGTATATCGATAAGTGAAAAAGGTACTTCGATTTTTTTTGTTTTGTTTTTTTAACAATTACAGTGCCATTATCCACATACAGTAAAAGAAGGGATAATGTAAATGATACAACATGTGTTTAGTATCATTGTAATGTGAGGTTATTGTTGTCCTATGACAACGGTTATGTCAGATTCTTTTGTAGCACCCTCTACTGTAGAGTGCTAGGTTGTACATAGTTTGATAGTGTAGATAAATTGTAAGGGTTGGCTGGCAGCCAAGCCTTTGTTGAATCTGGGTCAGGGTGAGTGACTCAGGGAGGCTGGATAATTGCACAGACAGCATCTCTGGTACCCCCCCTTGCTTGCTAGAACCCTGGAGAAGCTTCCAGATGTGGTGGGTGGGGGTTAGGAGGGGCTTCCTGAAGTATTCATGAGGGCCCCAGCCAATCCCCAAGTGCAGGAGATCACATCCGGGTGGCAAGGTGCTGGAGGGACCCTTTTAGAACACACGGAAGAGTCCTGTCCAGAGGCATGGGAGCAAGAGTGAGGACAGGAGATGTGATCTCCTGCACTAGCAAGTGCCGGATATCACATCCGGGTGTCTGGTGAGTGTGGCAGTCTGGGAGGACTGTGGAGAAGTAGCCAGGAGGGCTAGTGAAAAGAGGAAGCTGCAGCCAGGTGGGCTGGCGGTGCCTGAAGAGGTGGTGCTGGGATCAGTAGCCACAGGAATGTAGCTGGGCACTGGACTTTTCTCTACACAACCACAGGGGCCTTGCCTGTAAAGGGCTTTTGCTTAATCTGACTAAGTGCCTTTTTGTCAGATTCATCAGTGTTCCAGCTGGATCTGTGTTCTTTCTGCAAGCAAGGGAGTGCTGAATAAAGAGGAGTGTATATAGAGACTGTATATAGGAAGAGTTGTCCCTGAAGAGTTTCTCTTTAAAGTCAACTTGACTCTTTAAAAAAAAACAGTTACAAATTAAAGATGACTGTGTATAATGTGAGAATTTTGAAACCGTGTGATTTCACTACTTCTTGTAACTGCACCAAATAATTTGTTTTCCTGCTCCGTACACACGAGCGGATTTTCCGTCGGAAAAATCTTGGATGTTTTTTCCAATGGAATCCCGCTCAAGCTTGGCTTGCATACACAAGGTCATACAAAAGTTCACTGAACTTTTGATGCTTCCGATCATGCGTTGAATTGTTTCCGAGCATGCATAGGAATTTTGCGCGTCGGAATTGCTACAGACGATCGGAATTTCCAATCAGAACTTTTTCCGACCAAAAAATTGAGAACCTGCTCTCAATCTTTTGCTGACTGAAATTTGGCCAGCAAAAGTCCGATGGAGCCTACACACGGTTGCATTTTCCGACCAAAAGCTCTCATCGGTCTTTTGCTGGCCGAATTTCCGATCGTGTGTATGTGGCATTACAGTCCAGGGACCAAAGTTTTGCATAAGCAATATTTATATATGTCCCTTTAATTATTTTTACTTTTTTTTCTGTAAGGATGACATTTGTGTTGAGTCAAAGGCTAGTGATCATCTGAAGACTGCTAGTTGCTGGCCTGTTAACTGTCCGACCTCATGCTGATAATAATATAGGCTTTTTCGCAGCTACAAAATGCACATAACAGTTTTAAATGACAGCACACTGTAGTTGTCTACATTCTCCTCACTACAGGACTATTTTTTTTTTTTAATACCGTTATGAAGACTTAGGAGTCCTGTCAGCTTTCATGTTAACTTCAGACAAAGTTAGTGACACCATATAAGGAGGATAAATGCACCTTGCAGAAAGAACTCTGCAATAAAGACTAAATAATGCAACCCCTATACAGTGCTTTGAAAAAGTATTCATACCGCTAGAAATTTTCCACATTTTGTCCTGTTACAACCAAAAACATAAATGTATTTTATTGGGATTTTATGTGATAGACCAACATAAAGTGGCACATAAATGTGAAGTGAAAGGAAAATGATTAATGGTTTTCCAAATTTTTGACAATTAAATATGTAAAAAGTGTGGAGCGCATTTGTATTCAGCCCCCCTGAGGCAATACTTTGTAAAACCACCTTTCACTGCAATTACAGCTGCAAGTCTTTTGGTGAATGTCTCTACCAGCTTTGCACATCTAGAGAGTGAAATGTTTGCCCATTTTTTTTTTTTTTTTGCAAAATAGCTCAAGCTCAGATTGTAAGGAGAGCATGTGCGAACAGCAATTTTCAAGTCTTACCACAGATTCTCAATTGGATTTAGGTCTGGACTTTGACTGGGCTATTCTAACACATGAATATGCTTTGATCTAAACCATTCCATTGTAGTTTTGGCTGTATGTTTAGGTTCATTGTCCTGCTGGAAGGTGAATCTCCGCCCCGCCTCAAGTCTTTTCCAGACTCTAACAGGTTTACTTCTAAGATTGCCCTGTATTTGGCTCCATCCACCTTCTCATCAACTCTGACCAGCTTCCCTGTCCCTGCTGAAGAAAAGTATCCCCACAACATGATGCTGCCACCACCATGTTGCACGGTGGGGATGGTGTGTTCAGGGTGATGTGCAGTGCTAGTTTTCTGCCACACATAGCGTTTTGCTTTTAGACCAAAAAGTTACATTTTGGTCTCGTCTGACCAGAGCACCTTCTTCTACATGTTTTGTGTGTCCACCACATGGCTTCTCGAAAACTGCAAACGGGACTTCCTATGGCTTTCTTTCAACAATGGCTTTCTTCTTGCCACTCTTTCATAAAGACCAGATTTGTGAAGTGCGCGACTAATAGTTGTCCTGTGGACAGATTCTCCCACCTGAGCTGTGGATCTCTGCAGCTCCTCCAGAGTTAGCATGGGCCTCTTGGTTGCTTCTCTATATAATGCTCTCCTTGCCTGTCAGTTTAGGTGGACAGCCATGTCTTGGTAGGTTTGCAGTTGTGTCATACTCTTTCCATTTTCGGATGATGGATTGAACAGCGCTCTGTGAGATGTTCTAAGCTTGAGATATTTATTTATAATCCAACTCTGCTTTAAACCTCTCCACAACTTTATGCCTGACCTGTCTGGTGGTCTTCATGATGCTGTTTGTTCAGATTGTTGAGATTAAATTAAACACAGGTGGACTCTATTTACTAATTAGGTGACTTCTGAAGGCAGTTGGTTCCATTAGATTTTAGTTAGGGGTATCAGAGTAAAGGGGCCTGAATACAAATACATGCCACACTTTTCAGATATTTATTTGTAAAAAAAATTGAAAACCATTCATCATTTTCCTTCCACTTCACAATTATTTGCCATTTTGTGTTGGTCTATCACATAAAATCCCAATAAAATACATTTACATTTTTGGTTGTAACATGATAAATTGTGGAAAATTTCAAGGGGTATGAATACTTTTTCAAGACACTGTATATGCCCAGTTGCCCAATAGCTGCTGCTTCTCTTTATATTGAACCTGGGTATTCTCTGAATGGGCAAAACACAGATTGACTTTAAAGTATAAATCTAGATACAAATCTAAACATACAACAGCAATATATACACTTTAGCTATTTTTCCTGCCAAAACATCTTTATTTCTCCTCTGCCACTTTTATAATCCAGTAAATTCTGCCACATCACATAGCCAAGCAGGTGACACCATCATTATAATTTCAGCTTTGCAGTTTCCTGTGTAACCTGCCAGCTCAACTTAAAAATGTATGGTGCACTTATTAAATATTCAGCCCTTATATCTTTTATGGAAAGTTTCAAAGTTATTTCAAACAAGCCTGGTTTATCCACCAACTGCTACAACTCACATCATCATCATGGGCATAAACATGGCTGCCAGATGGATGACCTTTGGCCCAGTTGGTATATTGCACTCCACTCTGGTCTGTCCATAGAAACCTGTGCTCTGCATTAACATCGTTCATCCCAATCCAGACATCAATCTTCAAATTTTTCATGTTGTAAGTGAGGAAGGCTGGAGGAAAACACAAATAAAATATTAGGATAGAATAACATTCTGAAAGGAAGCTATGCCCAAGTTGGAAAGATGCATAGACTAAGCCAAAGCAGGGGGCCAGACACTTCTTAAGGCCCGTACACACGATCAGACTTTTTGACAACCAACATGCAAATTAGCTGTTTTGGACCAACATCCGACCGTGTGTACGCTCCATCGGACCAACATTTTCCAGGTTTCATCAGACTTTTGTTGGCTGTGCGAACGGACCAACTTTCTGCCAACAAAAGTCCGATGGACCAAAGTCCGACCGTGTGTACACAAAACCAACGGACTTTTGTACAAACCAATGCAGAACCAATGCAAAAGATCAGACAACAATACAGAAGTTGACCAAAGGTGGCGGTAAAGAGCAGAAAAAACAAGTGATTTGGTGAAAGTTGGCTGAAAAAGTCCTGCCGTGTGTATGCAATACCAACTTGGGGCCAACGCCCTTTGGACAAAAATCCACAGGAAAGTTGGTCCACGGTCCGATCGTGTGTATGAGGCTTTTTAGTCGTGGACCTAATGTGAAGCAAAGATCTCTATAGCTATCAACCAACACCAGTTGGGCTAAAGCAGGAGTAGATTATTTAGGTTAATGAATATAGAAAAAAATATCTCTTAGAGCTTCCGTCAATCTTTGAAGTTGTGTCAATAGAGGGTTCTTTCTGCTTAAATTTGAGATTCATTTTAAATGCTTCTGAAATCAGTTCCTTGATAGGTGCATATGACCTTTTAAAGTATAACTAAAAGCGGAGAGGATTTAGAACCCTGGTCTGGTTTTATTGTTGTCTGTGCCTCCATTAGGGAGAGTCAATCTCTCTATTTGTCCTGTTTAAAAGAAAAATAGTCACCAAAACAGTAATAGAAGTGAAATCCTCCAATAGGGACACAAGTTCTGGTGATCCTGTTAAACCCAGGGATTCCCTCACTAGGAGGGATTTTGTTTCACTTCTGGTTTTGGCTATGGAACAGGAAATTAAGGGAAATCTCCCCAATGGACACAGATGGCAAAAAAAAAGACAGAGGTTATAAACCTCCCTCACTCTACCCAAAATGTACACTTTAGGCTACATCAACCTGCTTCAGCTCTGATGTGAACAAAAGCCTGCCACCTTAAAGCGGTGTTCCGGCCGAAATTATACTTTTTAAATAAAAATACCCCTATAATACACAAGCTTAATGTATTCTAGTAAAGTTAGTCTGTAAACTAAGGTCTGTTTTGTTAGTTTTTAGCAGTAGTTTGTTATTTTATAAACTTGCAGCAGGCTGTGGCCATCTTAAGTGTGGGCATCTGAAGCCAGACTGTATTTCTTCCTGGATCTTATCCTTGCAGATCTCGTACATGCTCAGTGCAGCACAAGCAGTGTAATAGGTTTCAGGTCAGGTTTCCATGGCAACGGCAGTTTGAGAGGAAGTTGCTGCCCCTTCCCAGGAGGCATTGCAAACAGGAAATTATGCGATGGGCCGCAGCCAGGGAGGAGGAAGTGAAAAATGAATACAGCAGATATACAGTCTGTGCTGAAAAAAAAAATAAAAAAAATATCCAATTTGTTTACAGTGCACAGTTTAGTGAGGGATGCTGAAGAGTTGTAAAAGTGGGTGGAACTCCACTTTAAGCCTTCAAAATAATAAAGATGCTTGCCTAATCTGTATATGCATATGCATGGAATTCTCCCAGATTCTCAGTGCAAACAGCTGTTTGCTTTTAGGCTCGTTCTAACAGAGCCTGTCAGATCAGAATCAAGTGATGGTGGTGGGGGGGGGGGGGGGGGGGGTGTATTCGTGGAGTTCTTGCCCTGATTTTATACCTGCCTAAATTTTAGCTTGAGCTATTAAACTCTGTAAACAGCAGGTAATGTGTGAGCATGGCACATAAGAATAGCCTGGACAATATGAGATGTTGGCCTGACCTGTTGGCTTGAAAGTTTTGCTAAATAATCATATTTTACTCTGTAAATACCTAATTAAAAAAACAAAAGAAAAAAACAAATAGTTGAATGTATTCTTTAGTCCTGAATAAATAAATACATATTAAAACCACTAAGTAATAATTGAATGCATATAGGGAAGCTGCCATATGTATGGTTAAATACATTTTTTAAAGCATTATACTGAATATATCTATTAGCCCTGATGAAGGGGATGCAGATCCTCAAAACAGGCTGGTTCTTCTGGAATCCTTAATAAAAATTCAGACTATTTAAAGATTGCAGTATCATAGAACATTCCTTGCCTCTAATGACGGAGTGGAGCGCTCACTTTTCATTTGTTTCAACTCAAGCATTACATCTCTGACATCCTCTGGGTTAAACACTCTCAATATAATTACATATTAAGCTTAGAGTTAAACAGAGTGGCGCCTGTAGCAAAAAGCCCCATCTTTTGCATTTGGATCACTTATAGTGGTACACAGTAAGCACTGCTCTTTCTGTAACCATGAAGCAAATACGAACAAGCCCTCATCAGCTAAATGTATTTCCTTCTTACCTTGTACCACTTCATCAGATACGCTGGCCAAATTTCCTCCCACCTGCTGACATGCTGATCTTGCGGCGTGCCATTCCACCACTTCATCCTCTTCCTCTCCATATATTCTAAAACACTTAAATAGACAATGTGCCTGTTAGTCAGCTGCATTAAATGTACCTGTGGCAGGGTTGAGGAGAATTAGAACACTCCAAGCTCGAAAGTGTGTTGGTGAAGAAGAAGGTAAAAATTTAGACAAGCATATGATTTTTCTTGAAACAACAGACAAAATACTCAAAACTCTTGCTGGTATTGCCCCTAGACAGCAAACTTGAACATTGTAAACTAGCTTACTATTTTAGAGGACTGTACTTTGAACGATCTCTGGTGAACAGGATCATACAACAAATTCTGCTCATTGGCCTTGTCAAAAGGCCCTCGCCACTCCACCTATACATCCTAAAACTTACAGATTTCTGGAAGATCACAGGCTCAGCTTTGGAAGAAAAGGTCCCCTTCAAGGAGCACAGTCCAACTCCATACACCGCTGTTAAGCACTGTCTACTGTGGCACCTTAGCATGATCTGGTGGATCAATAAGAGGCAAGCTTACACGCTTCTTTTCTAGCACTAGCAGCCTAACCACCCTCTTCTACTATGCAGCTCCTATTTCTTTTGGAAGTGTGGTTTACCATGACATCCTGATGTTACACTCCTGCTAGCTTCTTGTAATCATTTTATTCTGTGTTTACTGTGAGATGCTTTTACTAAGGGATGTGCTGGTTTTTATTCCCTGTTTTGCCTGACAGGAAAGAGATCTGTATTGTTTACACTGACAGAGCTCTGTCCTGCCTTCCTCCTCGCCGATCAGCGGGTGTCAGCAGTCATCCATTGGCATGGCACCCACTGATCGGCTTGTGCTGTGTCTAATACTAGGTCCGTGATCAAGCAAAGGAGAGCCACTCTGCCGCCATACTCATACGTGAGGTGGTGGGCGAGTGGTTAATGGAGACTGCTTAGACCATGGCAGAACCATGTTCTCTGAGCAGTCTCCAATAAAGTTTCTTGTGAATGAAAGCAATGGTATGCTAACCTCCTTTTCAGACTTGCCTCATCGGCTACAGGAGTGTGAGTGGGCTCCATACTGGTCACCTGCCATTCTCAGTTTAAATTTTAAGTTTTTAGTTACTACAACCAGTAATAATCGAATGCAGAGGCAATTATTTCATATGATAAAGAGTAGATACAATTATAACGTCTTACAGATACAACCGACCCTTTGAGCACAACCATAATGCTGATGTGGCCCACAAGGAAAATGAGGTTGATACCCATGCTTTAAGGCCTCATACACACAGACGTTTTAACAGTGGCTTTTTTTAGCTGCTTAAGAAGGCAACTCCATGTTATTCAATGGGCCCATACACACCATGGCGTTTTTGAGCTGTAACAGGCATGGTCGTTTTTAAGCTCCAAAAAAAAACCAAGGACCAGCGCCTTCAGAGGCTCCAGCGTTAGAGCTGTTTTGATGCTGACGCCGAAAAAAATCTCAAAAAACACTCAAAAACGTGCATTAGCGCTATACCGACGTTTTTTAGCGTCAGCGTTTTTAAGCTGTAAAAATGTTTATGTGGGTAATTTGAGAGTGGAAAATAGCAGAGGGACGTTCTTTTAAAAAAAACGCTCCTAAGCCGTAACGCTTAAAAACGACGTTAAACGTGCATTGACACCAACTCATAACGCTAATAAAATTGCGTTTTTATCGCTGCTTATTTCCAGTTGTTGTAACTAGCTTTACAGCCTATTTTTTAAAATGTCCGTGTGTATGAGGCCTTAAGGTTTCTAAGGGTTCCTTGTGCTGATTGGCCACTCATCTGATGTGCCTGTTTAGTTCTGAGTCCAATGTAATTTGGCAAAGCCAGCAGCATGACATCAACAATGTTTTTAGCTGTCAGAAAGGGTGACATTTTGTCCACCACAGTAATTCACATTCTTCACTGACTACCCATGTAAGGGGGATTTTTCTCACTGAACCCCTAATGACTTAATTTTAGCAGGGGTTCCCTAAGACCTGAAAATTATTTTGAAAGTTCTTCTGCGGTAAAAAGATTGTGGAAGGCTGAACTAGAGAATTAGTGATATTAATGCACCATGAGCCAAAGTCATTGGAACTGGTTAACACACTGATACAAGAAGGTTCATTTTCACAGTCCTCATCCGCCTTGAGTGTAGGCAAGCATCAAGGCAGATCAAGCCTCCACAACATGGACATGCAAAGATCAGACATCACAATCTGATTCCTTTACAGTTTTAATCATTTTATTGTTCCATGTAATGATGAGTACACATCATTAGAGTCCTTGTTACGATATGAGGAGCAATAAATTAATTGCATAACCATTAACGGGTATTTGTGTCAAAAACATCAGCAGCCAAAACTATCTGCAAAAACACTTCTGCTTTAGAAACAGTTGAAGCAAAAAAATATTGTATTCTGATTACCTTTTTTCCAAATGCCAGCCATTCTGATGGACACCCTCCTTCGGGTGGCGGGGGTGTTGGCGCAAAGGTTGTATTGATGTTACTGGTTTTCCTTTCACAAATGAATGGGCATGGATGGCCACAGTTCATGTCATTCCAATAACCTATCGTAAAAAAAATGTAAAAGGAATCAATTAAACGTAAACATTAAACTGAAATTCCATCTTAAAGAGAGCTAGTCACAATTGGGCTCATGAAAGAATCTGAATATTCACTCTCACATTTTTCTCTTTTTTTGCTCCAATTTGATATACACAAGCAACTGGCACATATTTGTAGCGTACTCCCTAAAGAGCTGCTGATGGATTTTGTCCTATTCCCCCAGTTAGATCACTCACATACAGGCACACAGACTTTTTTTTTACTCCTCAACTGGTTCAAAGGAACAGTCTAGGGTTTTTCAGGTTTTATTGGAACATAGAACTTGGATGGGGGATAAAGGGAGCATGGGATACCCTGATAAATGAAGAACTAGATGATTTTAGGACTTCTTAGCCACACTTGCTAAACTACACACAAGAAATGTCCCACAGAATCTCTTCACTTACAGTAACTATGATTTCTAGCACTATCTACTTATCTACTCACACAGCTGCAGGATCATTGATTGCCCCCTCCCGACATCCACCAGGCTTTTCTCAGTGAGGGAGATGCAGGGTCACACCACCATAGAACAACTGGACTCTTTGCCTACCAACTTCCTTCTGGCTCTCTCTAGTTTGCTTCACAAGATCCAACTTGATTCCAGTACTCAAGCTTGGAAATAGCCCCCCCCCCCGTTAAGCTTAGCTGGGACCTCAATGTCTTCCCAATGGTTTCCCTAGCACCCCTGCCCCAGGGGCAGAGCCCCTGCACAGGAGTCCCCTCTAGCAGGACTGGACCCAGGATCACTACAATGCAGCCTCAGGCCTTAGATTATTTATAGGCTTTCCCACCACCTACTGATCACACCTCCCCAGGGATATTAGCTGAAGTTAAGTAAATTTTCAGGTTGCCCACTCTGTTCCTCCTCCCACTATAATTGTAGAATCCTCTAGAATACAAGGGGAACTAATTGGTGCAGCAGCCTGTGAGACACTGTGCAGCCCTAACCATTCAATCTCTGCTCTACTAATTGCAGAGGAGCAAGATACATTTTTTTTTTGCAAAATCTTTTTTATTGAATTTTTCATTATCATACAAAATTGCCCACGCAGGGGCCGAGCAAGATAAATTTACCTAGCAGCCTGTGCTACACTAAGAGGGTGCTACATATTACACAATTCTGTGTTAAAAACTGCTATGGTTAATTAGGAGCTGAAAAAATTATTTTAGATACGATAGATAGATAGATAGCTAGATAGATAGATAGATAGATAGATAGATAGATAGATAGATATTAAGTTACTGAAACTAGACAGTGCAAACTCTGGTGCAGCTCTGCATAGAAACCAATCTGTCTCCAGGTTTTTTGTCACAGCTGAATTGAACAGGTTGAATTTAGAAGCTGATTGGCTACCATGCACAGATTTTGCAGTCTCCAATTCTAGTAAATCAACCCCATAGATATTTTTTTTTCTGCTTTAGAAACGCATGAAAAGTAGGTTATAAGGTCTTCAATTGCATAGTTCACACCAGTGCGTTGCAGTTCCAGAAAAAAAAGTATAACATGCTGCATTTTTCCTGCACTGGACTGTACTGGAAAACTGTAAAACGCATAAAAAAACACAATGGAAAGCACTTAAAATCACCAAAATGCACTGGAACACACATGTCATTATTTAGGGTTAAGAAAAAAAGGGGGGGGGGGGGAATGCATTGGACTGCATCAAAAACACACTGGAGCGTTTTAAAAACGTGCATGCAGAAAAGCATCTGGAACGCATTCGGACTGCGTTTCTGTGATGTGAACTGGCCCTAAAACCAATATATATACCCTTTAACAAATAATTGTCTGCACATATGGAAGCTTTCACAGTTTGGCATATTAGTGATAGTGTACCTATTTGCATACTCTACAGGTCTCTACAGGTTTCAATTAGGGGTTATTATTGGCAAAGGGTCAATAATTGACTAATAACTTATAAGGTGCAAAATATTAGAATTTTCTGAAATTTGTGCCAAAACTTTTGCAACATTATACTGGGAGGTATATCGGCTACTGTCTCATTGAGGCAAAGAAGGCAGAATTGTTAACCGTTATTATTACATGATTTATGCCTCAGCTATAAGGCTAAATTTGATAATACCTGTCCTGCTACTAAAACCATCTGTGAATAATTAATGAAGAGTGCCACAAAGTGCTTGCTTACACTAGCTGTAGGCCTCTGAAGAGCGATCTGCAGTGGGCATGCGGTTGTGGGGCCAATGTAGCTCAGCCCTATGCAGTTGAATGGGTCTTGTTCAGTGGGTGGCACTGCCCACCAAATATCCCCCTGACCGCAAGTGCAAACTAGGCCTTTATTGCTAACCAATGGAACAAATGGATCCCTATGGGATATACAAGCTAGCTTGTAGTAGCAATTAAACACACATGTTCACCCAATTCTTTAGCTGTGTACATTTATTGTGAGTTTGAGAAGATGCTCCCTGAAATCTGTACAGAAACGGACATCTCTGGAAGTGCGGAATTTGATATTCTGTTTAACTTTTACTACATCCATTGGTGTAGTTTACACCATTATGAGCTTTTTGTTCCATTTTTTCCCACCATTTGTAGCAGAAGAACTACTAAAATTACCCATATTTTAGGCTTTTTCTTTAAACAATACCATCACAATTACCATCAGAACAATCAAGATATACTGTACCTAGGTTTCTATAGATCAATACGCAGTTCTCATCATTGTTAGCAAAGTTGGGTTCATAGCTCGCCCACGCCACATAATCCATAGGAGATCCATCCATCCATCTAAAGAACACAAAACACACATTTCAAATTCTACACGTAATTGTTCTACATGAGTGTATGAGATCTGTAGTTCAGATGTGTTCAAAAGGAGTATTGAAAGGATACACATAGAAATAACAGCGCATTCATTCACAACGTGCTTGACATGCATTTATTATCCTTCTAGTACAATGGCTTAGTAATAAAAATGTAATTGTATTTTTATATAACAACTGCTGATAAAACATTTCAACAATACAGTCAGTAGGTAAGAGCAGTGTTTCTTAACCTATTTTCAGTCAATAAATCCTTTAAATATATGAGCAATTTGAGGCACCAAATTCTGAAATGTTAAAAACTAAGGGGGGGGGGGGGGGGTATTCTTTAAAAGCAAATACACCTTTGCACACTGGTACTGACTAGTATTCCAGCATCTTTCTCCTCCCTCAGTTTCTCTCCCCCACTCAGAGAATGTGACCCCCAGTGCTAAAGAAGAGGGGCAGGGAAAAGACAGGCAAGATGTTGAGCAGGCACTCAACGTCCTCCTCATCAACTAATGACATCACCAGTTGTTAGGATGCCAGCGGTTGGCCTGCACAGTGCCCAAAATCGTAATGCTGCATGATAAAAGCCTGTGGCTTTGTGTAACATATAAGCCATCTTCATCCACCTGCTGGCTTGTGGACAATTTTTGGCCATTTCGCCCATTGAAAACACAGAAGGCACCCTAGTTGAAAAGGGCTGTGTTGGAGAAGAGCGCACAGTGTACAAGTTGTTATGTCCTAGGATTTTCCTGTGTGCTCAGAGAGAACTGGGTCCATCAGTTGAATTAGTATTAAATAAGTTCAGCAGCCCATCAGCAAAACTCAGATAGACACATCTCTCTTTAATCAGTGATATCAGGGCCATTCTAATGCATGGGCACCCCCTTAGCAGTGCCCATGGGCTCCAGGTGCAAGGGGGCCCCATGATAATCTTGCATTACATCATTCTTGCCAACTATCCTGGAATTGCCAGGACAGTAACACTTTTTACTAAGCTGTCCCAGGATGGCCCTGTCCTGGGCAGTGTCACAAAATCTGTACTGTGCCCACCTGATCCCAGTATTGTGCCCACCTGAGCCCCCATGTACTGTGCATTTCTGCCCCTCCCTGTATTGTGCCCTTTGTGTTGACCAGTCTTTGATTTATGGCACATTTTCTTATTGTTTAAAATAGATTTTATTGAAAGTACTAATACATATATGTTTCATTCTATTAACTATTTATACTTTAGTTTTTGAGAGTAGGTGTGTATATTGGGGCAAGCTGGTAGGTGCCCCAGTGCATTACTTTGCCCAGGGGCCCTTGATGCTATTAGGATGACCTGGAGTCATATGATGTGCTGGGGATGGAATAGGAAAGATGCAGCCAAACCATAGCTTCTAGGAAAGAATAGGTTGTGCCATCTGGGCACAGCAATGATGCTAATGGGGCATACTATGAGTGGGCAGTTAGATATATATATTAGGATTTTAACGGTTTGAAAGTGAACTGGGACTCCCTGGAAATGATGTGCCCTGGGCAGCTACCTAAACCACCTTATAAATAGTAAGCCACTGCATATACATGCTAAGCCTGGCCCTACACAAGCATATGTCTCACTGAGCATGGTGCTTGGGAGAGTGGATGGATGGTGCTGTGTCCCTAAAATTTCCTTTTGAACACTAATAGTGTGAAGATGATACCAATATACAATGGGGTTGATTTACTAAAGGCAAATAGACTTCACACTCTACAAAGAGCAGTTGCTCCAGCGCTTAGTAAATGAGGTAAAAGGTTCAATTTGCAAAGAATACCCAATCACGTGCAAGGAAAATTGAAAAAAAAAACAGCATTTTTGCTTGCACATAATTGGATGATGGAAGTTAGCAGAGCTTCTGCTCATTTACTAAGATTTGGAACAACTGCACTTTGCAAACTACACAGCCTATTTGCCCTTAGTAAATGAACCCCAATGTCTCAACACTAGGCTGGTAGCTTCTCCACAACAAAAGGCTCCCGAGCTCCCAGAGGTTGTAAGGTATGGTGGTAGTGTATGGTAGACGTGTTCAATTCGTTTCGTTCCAAATCTGATTTTTACCGAATTTAGACAAATTTATTAATTCGGAAACATCCAAATTTATGAAAAACCCGTTTAACAAATTTTACCACATATTCGTAAATTCGTATATTCAAATATTTGTAAATTCGTAAATTTGAAAGTCTGAAAACCCAAAAGTTTGAAAATCTGAAATAATAACTAACTATTAAATTATAGGTATTGGATTTTTCTTTAAAATTTGGCTTTTAATGAACATAATGAATACAAAATGTATCCAAAGTTATGAATTATCCGAAATAACGAATGCCGTATCTGAACGACTAGAACGTAACTAATTATAAAAAATAAATAACAATAATAATAATAAAAACTTTTTATTATTATTATTGATTTGTTCTGTTCCATTTGTTTAGATGCAGCATTCGTTATTTCAAATAATTTGTAACTTCGGATAAATTCGTATTCATTACGTTTTAACAGCCAAATTTGAAAGGAAATTCCAATACCTACAATTTAATAGTTAGTAAGAGTTATTATTATTAGTTAGTTATTATTTAGAATTTTCGGATTTTCTTTCTGATATTCTAATTTTCTTATTTACAAATTGTGATCATGATGAATGACTTGAAAAAAAAAAAAAAGAAATGAAAAAGAACAAATTTTTTGGCAGTGCACTGGTCTAGTAAATGGAATAAGATAATCTACAAATGAAGTGCCACACCATGATAAAGTCCAGATACAAGTTTTTTGCTATGTAAAATCAAATAAATTCAACACATTTTGAGGGGCTAAGCCAACAAATAATACAAAATGTGTTTCTGAATCTATCACATAATTCTATTCCATATATGAAAAAAGTAACTAAACTACTGATTATGTGCATGAAAATATAAAGCAATAGTAATAAACCATTGAAGTAGTCTACTTTTTTCTCATATCTCAAAAAGAATTATGTGTCATATTCATGGACATATATGGTATAATTTCTTTGGCCCTGAAAAAGGGGGTAAGGTTTAATCCCCTTCTGCGGAACCCAATTTATGCTCGATAGATTATTTTAATCGCTGAGAATGATGGACAGTGACAAATCCACCAGTGTCCCAACCCTCTAGGACCTGCTCTGCAGATTTCCACTTGGTTAACAAGTAAGTATTGAGCATTTGAGGTTTAATAATTCTTCCCAATATCTTAGAAGGAAAAGCATAAGGTGCTTTACACATGTGCAAAATGAAGAGTTCCCATCTATCAAGAAAGCTTTACATCACTGATATAGCACACATATAGCCACCATTAAACATCAGACAACCAATAAAAATTAGCATAGCATGACACAGAAAAATAAAGTCTAGATTAGGTTCTAAGCACCTACTTAAATTCTTTATCCAGGTTTAAACGTAAACCAATGAAGTATCCATCAGCCTTCCCATTCTTTAAAATCTAAAGAGGAAAGAAAAGTGGAGAAGGGAACTATGTATTAAGATGTAATCCAGTTGTGTACAACTATGGCAGTAACTGGTCACCCAATGTAACAAATATTGAATACAGAAGGACACCAAGAAAAGTAAACTAATCATATAATGATACCGGTGTTCTGTCAGAATAGCGAACCCATCAGATAATATAACTGAAGTGACTTTCCGTCTGCTATGCATGTGTTCCACCGCTACCAAGTTTGCTCATCTGACAGAATACCTGCAGTCAGAAGAAGGCAGCAGGGGACATCTTACTACACCCAGCTACGTCTTGAATTTCAGAGTAATTTCAGCAATAAAGCGAGCCTAAATAAATAAATATAGTGTGTTGACATCTGTGATGCTGTTTTGGTATTACATTTTAAAATAAGCTGCACACCAGCAGTAGGAAGGTGGCAGAGGCCATGTTGGTACACCCCGCACTGCTCAGTGCTAAACCTTTAGGCTTTAAAAATGAAAAATCCAAACAGCATCAAAGATGTCAACATGCTATATTTATTTATATACGCTTTATTGCTAAAATGACTCTGAAATTCAAGACGTAGCTGAGTATAGTAAGATGTCCGCTGCCTTCTTCTGACTGCAGGTGTTCTGTCAGATTAGAAATCCTGGTAGCGATGGAACGCATGCGCAGCTGACGGAACGTCACTTCCGTTACATTATCTGATACTAATCTGATAGAACACCAGCAAATCAAAGATCTAGAAGGAGTTCCTAATTTTTTTTTTTATTTCAAGTAAAGTTTTATTGAGAAATAAAAGCACATAGGCAAAAGTTTACAACAATTCCAAGACAGTCTCATAAGTATCTTGAACATGCTCCAAAAACAACTCATACAATGTCTAATGAACACAATGATATAAATCTGGCTTGCCTCTATCAAACAAAGGCAGTTGTGCTTTGTCATAGGCCAACAACCGCATTAAAAATCCTAATTCTAAAGTGGTAGAAATACCAAATGTTTTATTTAAAAGGAATGTAGTGTTTTTTTACATACAATTTATTATAATCGGGAACAAAACAGATTTATACAATCTGAAAAGCAACCAGAGTATACAATAGTCAGGAGCAAAACAACATTTCAAATATTGATTTCCTTATTTATACTCAGATAAATATAAAATATTGCATATTAATATTGTCTGGGTTCATATCTGGCCAGCAAGTGGTTCTCTCTCTGATCTTTTTCATGTGATTTCTGGAAAATGATTATCAGAATTATTTCAGATTTATGAAAGGTTTCCTTATTCACATGGTCCTAAGGCTGTTCCTTTTAGAGCAACTGAAGGAGTCTCATATAAATACAGTAAGAATATACAGACTCCAAGTTGACAGGGCGGGTACTGATGATTTTACATTTTACAATGCGTTCCACAGAGAAGGACTTCTTCTTCTCAATCTCATCATACCTATTCAAGAATTGATTTAATATTGACTGAAAAATTTGTGCCATCCACGACCCATCTTCAGTGTTCTGGCTGGGGGAAGAAGATTCTCATTCAAGATTTTACAATAGATGTCCCCGTCCATTGGCCCCTCAATGCGGCAAAGTCAGCCTGTACCTTTAGCAGAGAAACAGCCCCAAAGCATAATATTTTCACCTCTGTGCTTGACTGTAGGGATAGTGTTCTTAGGGTCATAGTCAGAATTTTTCTTCCTCCAAACACAGCGAGTTGAGTTGATGCTAAAGAGCATATTTTTGGTCTCATCTGACCACAGCACTTTCTCCCAATCCTCCTCTGAATCATTTAGATGTTAATTGTCAAACATTAGACGGGCCTGTACATGTGCCTTCTGGAGGAGGGGGACCTTGCGGGTGCTGCAGGATTTCAATCCATTGCGGCGCATTGTGTTACCAATGGTTTGTTTGGTGACTGTGGTCCACACTGCCTTGAGATCATTCACAAGCTCCTCTCATGAAGTTCTGGGCTGATCCCTCACTTTTCTCCTGGTCATCCTTACCCCATGAGGCGAAATCTTTCACGAAACTCCACACCGAGGGCAATTGATGGTTATTTTGTATTTTTTTATTTGCTAATAATCGCTCCAACGGTTGTCTCCTTCTCACCAAGCTTCTTGCTGATGGTCTTGTAGCCCATTCCAGCCGTGTGTAGGTCTACAATCTTGTCCCTGACATCCTTTGACAGCTCTTTGTTCTTGCCCATGATAGTGAGGTTTGAACGAAAGAAAGATTCTGTAGACAGGTGTCTTTTTTACACATAATGAGTTGTTGTTAAGTGCACCTTCTTAAATTTACAGGACTAATCTGTGTGCAACGTGAGCATATACTGTAGCCAGTCTGTGGGAGCCAGAATTATTGTTGGTTGATAGGGGATCAAATACTTATTTTACTCACTGAACTGCAATTCAATTTAGAACATTTGTATCCTGTTTTTTTTCTGCATTTTTGTTTGATATTCTGTCTCTAGCATTTAAAATATACCTATGATAAAAATGATAGACCCTTCTTTTCTTTGTAAGTGGGCAAACTTACAAAATCTGCAGGGGATCAAATAATTATTTTCGGCACTGTATACAGTATATGTCTTTTAAAATAAAGTTTCTTTATATTTTAATCCTTTAACCTCCCTGGCGGTATGATTCTGGCTGGAATTTTGTGCTGAAAGCGGTACAATTATTTTGCATGGAAATTTGGCGTTTTTATATTGTAGGCATGCAATTCTTATGAATAACTCACTTAAATCTGTCCGAACCAGAGTCTAGTAGACATCCCGGGTATGATAAAGTTTGAAACACAAAATAATAAATTATAATATAATAAAAATATATATATAAAAATGATTCAATAATGTAATCAAATCAAAAACACTGAAATTTGCTCAGTTGCAGAATAGTCGCTGTCATTAAATTTATTGTTTGATGATAAATTGTGATTCTAATTTATTATCTGTGTTTTCTAGCTGGTCTAAAACCACTTTTGACATAAAGGGACACTTTTTGGTTGCTATGGACAATCTCCAGTTTCCAGGCAGAATTTTTTTTTTTTATTATATAAAATGACATGCAGGGCACTGGGCAGACCACTAGGGACAAAGGGGATGTGTATTTTTTGTATACAGTACTGTAATCTGTAAGATTACAGTACTGTATGTGTTTTGTGTTTTTTAACTTTTTTAAATTTGGCGCCGATCTCCGCTCCCGTGCGTCGTAACGTCGCAGGGAACGGAGATCGGCGGCACCCGGCACTGTGTGAATCGAGCGAGCGGACGGCTCGCTCACACAGAGGGGAGACATCGCAGGATCCAGGGGAAAAGGTAAGTAACTTCCCCCCTGCATCCTGCACGCAAGCCCGAGTCTGGCTCGGGGTTACCGCTCCCAGCAGAAAAAACTGGACCCGAGCCAGACTCGGGATTACCGCCTAGGAGGTGAATTGTATTAGGCAATTGCAGTATTAAACAGAGACACACTACCATCTACCATAGGTTGGACTTGATGGACTTTTTTCAACCTCACCTACTATGTAACGTACAGGCTGCAGTGGCCTCTGTAGGCTGAAACCAATATTTTTAAATGAAGGCTTCAGCTTGAGGCTAGGTTCACACTATCTTTGCATGCAGCTCACAGCAGGGGCCCGGTGTACCTGTTCACCGTTTCAGGTCCGATTTCAGCACCAAACTTTTGGCTGAATTCGGACCTGAAATGGACCAAAAGACACACAGGACTCCATAGAGAGCTGGTCAAAATATCCTGCTATTGCGAATTAGATGCAGTCAGTATATACTTTGTTAAAAATGTTGATACATAAGAGACAGACATTTAAAACTTACATATTTCCACAGAAATTTCCTTTCTTCTTCTCCATTGATCGTAACCAGGTCACCAAAATTTTTCCTACAAAACTCTCGTGCCTTGTCCATGGTCATCTCATCTTTACTCACATAATAATGCCGGTCACCTCGGACCAGCCAGCCGTCACTACTCATTTCATAATCTGACAGACAGGGATGAAAACTATTCAGAATAACAAATTCATACAAAATGATAATAAGAACAAATACACATCTCTCTACAATTGTTTAGCTTGACCTCTGAACAATGAAAAAATTCTTTTTGAGGAATGAGGTACTGTAAATAAAAGGCAGTGAAATAAGGAACCCTGTAAGGGCTCCTTCACACCAAATAAGCACGGAAGCATGCGGCCATCTGCTGACATGCATGGAGGCTATTCATTTTAATGGCACCCCCCACATATATAGCAAACGCAGGTGCATTTGTGGTTACCAAAATGCATGGTACCGCAGTTCCATGCAATTTGGTGTGGCACAATTTTAAAAATAGCACCTGCCCATACTTTGTGTGTTCCTGCACATTCAGGAGCCCAATAAAATAAATGGCAATGCACACAAAAAAAACAGACACACCAATAAGCCTGAAAAAGCCTTTAAGCACTCCTTGCCCCCTTACATGCCACATTTGGCATGGCATTTTTTGGGGGGGCGCACAGGTACCTGGTGACTACCTAGGCGACTACTCCTTTCCCCCTCCCACCCTGCAATCATCACAGATCCCGGAAGATTGCCCGGCCACTGAGAAGGCAAATTGAGACTTGCGCATGCGCAGTGGGCACCAGGTTGTGAGGCCTCAAGCTGTCACAGCGGGTGCCCACACTTGCAATGCCGGCGCCTATTCGGGTGGCCGCATTGCTGGACCGTGGTACAGGTATGTGTCTGTTTATTACAAGTCAGCAGCTACCGCTATTTGTAGCTGCTGAATTTTGATAAACTTAAAAACGACTGGAACACCGCCCTTGCTCTGTTACTCCTGTACAGGCTTTTAAAGTACCCACTGACCTAAATGTCAACTATTACCAAACTGCTGGTAGACATGGTGGCTCTGAGGTATCTACATCTAACAATGGGTGCGGTTTCATTTTAACCCGTTTACTACCCTCATAACAAATATGTGCAGTGGCAAAAGAGCATTGGCTGCACATATGAATCTATGGATGGCCAAGGTGCCTATTCTGAACGTGTGCACGTTGCGCTCAGTGTCATGATCAGGAGCTGGCGGGACAGGCTACCGATCATGGGACCACTGTGACAGCCAATCACAGTGGTCACATTATCAGGACGTTCATCCCACCCCCCAGGTTTAAAGACCCACTTAAAGGGATGAAGAATTGCTCTTACCAGGAACTGGTGCATTTGTAGGTTCTGGTTTCGCTACTACACCTGATGAGGAGATAAAGCATGATAAAATTAGTTTATTCCAGAAAATGATTTCTAACTGCTACATTCAGTAAGGAAGCATAAAGTGTTCAGATTGTTTCTTCAGCCCAAGGATTATATCACCAAATTCCTAGGCTAGCTATACATGGCTAGATTTCTCTCATTCAGCCCATGAGTTGAACAGGAGAAAATTAATAGATTTTTCCATCCATAATAAACAGTATGGATGAAGAAATCTGCACTGCCAGCTATAGTCTTCAAGCAGCCAAATCTGCATTTAATTAGCGGTAGACATGTGTGGTTCGTTTCGTTCAGACTCATTTTTCGTTATTTGGAAATTTGGATGAATCTAAATATCTGAATTACAATAGTAAGGACTATTTTAAAACGGTAAATAAAATTCTTAATTGCAAATTCATTAAAATCTTATCACCATTTAGCGGCGCTCCTCTGGGTGATTATATTACCAGAAAAAATTATATATATACACTATTATTTAAAATAAAGCATATATAAAATAAACAATATTGTGCTGTGGGGATCCTATAACACTTATCACAGGCAATCTGATATGACAATGCGTTAATATCTCAGTGAAAGTGAAAATAGAGTCCATATATTATGGGGCTAGTGAAGACAGGAATGTTGTCTGCTTGTTAAACTTCCACCAACTTGCTTCACCCGTGCGTGTTCCACACTCCCCTCTGGGGTTTACACTCACCGCAATCTTTAGTATTAACAGCATTGAGTCACGATCTCCCAGGATATGTGGTCACTCTCTTTGTGCATCATCTCCACCCATCATCAACGGTCAGCCTTCTTGTATCTCCCTCCTGGCGTCCCCATTCAGCCCCACTCCAGCGCTTACAGTCAAATGTGAGCGGGGGAGGGCTACACTGCCTGCTGATTGGCTGTGGATGCATCCACAGCCAGAGTGTGGAACACGCACGGGTGAAGCAAGTTGGTGGAAGTTTAACAAGCAGACAACATTCCTGTCTTCACTAGCCCCATAATATATGGACTCTATTTTCACTTTCACTGAGATATTAACGCATTGTCATATCAGATTGCCTGTGATAAGTGTTATAGGATCCCCACAGCACAATATTGTTTATTTTATATATGCTTTATTTTAAATAATAGTGTATATATATCATTTTTTCTGGTAATATAATCACCCAGAGGAGCGCCGCTAAATGGTGATAAGATTTTAATGAATTTGCAATTAAGAATTTTATTTACCGTTTTAAAATAGTCTACATGCTTTTTTGGTAAGCGGCTGCTATAGGGCAACCTATATAATTTTAATCATTGTCTGTATATGTGTTTTTACCATTCAAAGGAGAGAGATGTATTGAGGCGCCTGACATCAATTTTCCTTTTTTTGTTCTGAATACAATAGTAAGGAATTTAAAGAAATTTAAAAATAAAGAAACAAAATTTGGCCAGAATTTGAATCAAATTTGAAATTCTAAATCAAATTCCAAAACAAGAATAGAATTAAATAAAATAGAAAATAAAAGAATAGAATAGATTAAAATAGAAAATAAGGGAATAGATAAAGAATAGAACAGAAAATAAAAGAATAGGATATAATAGAAAGGAAAAGAGTAAAACAGAACAGAATAGAATAGCAAATAAAAGAATAGAACAGAATAGAAAAGAAAAGCACAGAACAGAAAAGAATAGAGTAAAAGAGAACACAATAGAGTAGAATAAAATAGAATAACAATTAAAGCAATATTTTAGAAAAGATTAGAAAAGAATATAATAGCAAAAACAATAGAATAGCGTAAAATAGAAAGAATATAACCGTCTTCTGAAATTCTAATTTTGAATAGAATAGAATGGAAAAAGGATAGAATAGAAAAAAACTATAGAATAGAATAAAATAGAAAGAATATAACTGACTTCCGAAATTCGAGTTTTAAATAGAATAAATTTGAATTAGAATAGAAAAGACTAGAATAGAAAAAAAACAATAGAATAGAACTCAATAGAATAGAATAAAATAGAAAGAATATAACTATCTTCTGAAATTTGAAGTTTGAATAGAACAGATTGCAATAGAAAAAAAAACAATAGGCTAGAATAACAAAAAAAATAGAAAGGGTATAACCGTCTTCTGAAATTCAAATAGAATAAATTCAAATTCGAATGCCGAATTTGAATCGAATTAGAAAATGAATAAACAAAACAAATTAAAAACAAATCCAACAAATAGAAATGATTTAAATAATGAACCAAAGCAAAACTTTTTTCCTTCTGCACATGACTAATTAATGGCAGTCACTATTCAGCTAACAATTTTTTGCCATTTTGGGGGGATTTTGTACAAGGTTTTTTTTTTTTTTTTTTTTTGTGTCCATTTCAGGCTTGAGTGTTTTTTTCTGTTTTTGCTATTATTTTTTAGCCTATAGAAAGCTAGTTACTAGGCAAGAAAACATGGCTTTTGCATATTTTACAGACATTCCCATTAAAGTCTGTTGGGGCCTAAACCCGTGATTCTTCCCCAAAAAGAAGCTCACATACTTTTTTAAGCAACAGGCCTCAAGCAACATTACACTCAGGTGTGAATGGGCACCAATGAATATACCAGAAATCCTAGGGGTCGATTTATAAAACATTTGTTGCATGGATGTCAAAGACATTCATGCAGGCTGAACAAAGCTTTTCTAATAGATTACTTCCTATATCAGCCTCTCCATCTAGTGGCCAAAATTGTGTTTTCTGAAATACCTCAATGAGAAAATATATTGCATTTTGGCCACTAGATAGAGCTGATGATACAGGAATTATTATTATAAAGGATTTATATAGCGCCGACCGTTTATGCAGCGCACTAATCAATCTATTAGAAAAAAAATACGGTAAAGTTTGGCTCAGCTTGCATGAATGGTTATGACATTTGGCCAACAAATGTTTAGTAAATAGACCCTCTATTGTTGAGCATTGATGCTCTTCTGCTAAAGCTTCAGGCTGCATTCACACCTGAGCGTAGCTTTTCAGGCAGAAAATCGCGCGAATTTGCGGCGGTTTTTGCAGCGTTTTTTACCGCGATTTGCGGCGTTTTTTACCGCGATTTGCCGCGAATTTTGTGCAGAGCAAAAGGTCACCAATGTAAAAAGGATAAAAACGCCCAAATCTGCCCCATTCGCGCGACAAAAAAGGGTCCGGAACTTGTTTGAGCTTCAGGCGTAGGGCTTCAGGCGTTTTGGAGTGGAGATGTGAACCATCTCCATAGAGAATAATGTATTTTCTCCCCTCTAGCGTTTTGTAGCTTCAGGCTTCAAGCTACAAAACGCTCAGGTGTGAATGCAGCCTCAAACCGCTGAGAAAATGAACCTAAAGCCTCGTACACACGGTTCGATTGTTGGAAGGAGATTGTCTGTTGACAGACTGTTGTCCTAAATTCTTACCGTTAATACGCTCCTTTAGACAACTGTTTTCCAATTTTCGGCCAACAAATGTTGGATGACAGGCTAGTAAATTTTCAACGGACAATGGCTCCATGTCTGATCTTCGTATGGTCAGTACACAAATCCGTCACACAAAAGTCGAAAGTACAAACACGCATGCTCAGAATCAATGCTCACCAAACACGAAATTAGCAGAAGGGGCCCAAAGGGTGGCGCTCAAGAGCTGAAATTCCTGGTAGTACAGGGGGTCCCCGACTTACGAACGCCCGACCTACGAACATCCCCTACTTACGAACGGGGCGCTGCGGGGACCCTCCACCATTTTTCGCCGTCCTCCGGCCGTTCTGCGCATGCGCGGCCATACGGAGCCTCGGAAAATGCCGGCAAACTTCGGAAATGTCCGTAATTTGCCGCGCACGCGCAGAACGGCATTAGACGGAACATCGGAAATGTCCGGAAATGTCCGTATTTGTCGGTCTGCGCATGCGCGGCCGACTTATGAACATTTCCGACTTCCGTACAGGCGGGCAGTCCCTAATGAGTTCGTAACTCGGGGACCCCCTGTACATCACTACGTTCGTGTTTATGGCATGACAACCATTAGTATGCAAGACAAGATCCTAGCACACGCCCTTTTGACAACAATCAGATGCTCGGTTGGCCAACAATCGTACCGTGTACGAGGCCTCAAGCTGTCACAGCCGGGTGCCCACACTTGCAATGCCGGCGCCGCTTCGGGTGGCCGCATTGCTGGACCGTGGGACAGGTAAGTGTCTGTTTATTACAAGTCAGCAGCTACCGCTATTTGTAGCTGTTGAATTTTGATAAACTTAAAAACGACTGGAACACCGCCCTTGCTCTGTTACTCCTGTACAGGCTTTTAAAGTACCCACTGACCTAAATGTCAACTATTACCAAGCTGCTGGTAGACATGGTAGCTCTGAGGTATCTACATCTAACAATGGGTGCGGTTTCATTTTAACCCGTTTACCACCCACATAACAAATATGTGCAGTGGCAAAAGAGCATTGGCTGCACATATGAATCTATGGATGGCCAAGGTGCCTATTCTGAACGTGTGCATGTTGCGCTCAGTGTCATGATCAGGAGCTGGCGGGACAGGCTACCGATCATGGGACCACTGTGACAGCCAATCACAGTGGTCACATTATCAGGACGTTCAGGACGTTCATCCCACCCCCCAGGTTTAAAGACCCACTTAAAGGGATGAAGAATTGCTCTTACCAGGAACTGGTGCATTTGTAGGTTCTGGTTTCGCTACTACACCTGATGAGGAGATAAAGCATGATAAAATTAGTTTATTCCAGAAAATGATTTCTAACGGCTACATTCAGTAAGGAAGCATAAAGTGTTCAGATTGTTTCTTCAGCCCAAGGATTATATCACCAAATTCCTAGGCTAGCTATACATGGCTAGATTTCTCTCATTCAGCCCATGAGTTGAACAGGAGAAAATTAATAGATTTTTCCATCCATAATAAACAGTATGGATGAAGAAATCTGCACTGCCAGCTATAGTCTTCAAGCAGCCAAATCTGCATTTAATTAGCGGTAGACATGTGTGGTTCGTTTCGTTCAGACTCATTTTTCGTTATTTGGAAATTTGGATGAATCTAAATATCTGAATTACAATAGTAAGGAATTTAAAGAAGTTTAAAAATAAAGAAACAAAATTTGGCCAGAATTTGAATCAAATTTGAAATTCTAAATCAAATTCCAAAACAAGAATAGAATTAAATAAAATAGAAAATAAAAAGAATAGAATAGATTAAAATAGAAAATAAGGGAATAGATAAAGAATAGAACAGAAAATAAAAGAATAGGATATAATAGAAAGGAAAAGAGTAAAACAGAACAGAATAGAATAGCAAATAAAAGAATAGAACAGAATAGAAAAGAAAAGCACAGAACAGAAAAGAATAGAGTAAAAGAGAACACAATAGAGTAGAATAAAATAGAATAACAATTAAAGCAATATTTTAGAATAGATTAGAAAAGAATATAATAGCAAAAACAATAGAATAGCGTAAAATAGAAAGAATATAACCGTCTTCTGAAATTCTAATTTTGAATAGAATAGAATGGAAAAAGGATAGAATAGAAAAAAACAATAGAATAGAATAAAATAGAAAGAATATAACTGACTTCCGAAAATCGAGTTTTAAATAGAATAAATTTGAATTAGAATAGAAAAGAATAGAATAGAAAAAAACAATAGAACTCAATAGAATAGAATAAAATAGAAAGAATATAACTATCATCTGAAATTTGAAGTTTGAATAGAACAGATTACAATAGAAAAAAAAAAAACAATAGGCTAGAATAAAATAAAATAGGGTATAACCGTCTTCTGAAATTCAAATAGAATAAATTCAAATTCGAATGCCGAATTTGAATCGAATTAGAAAATGAATAAACAAAACAAATTAAAAACAAATCCAACAAATAGAAATTATTTAAATAATGAACCAAAGCAAAACTTTTTTCCTTCTGCACATGACTAATTAACGGCAGTCACTATTCAGCTAACAATTTTTTGCCATTTTGGGGGGATTTTGTACAGGGTTTTTTTTTTTTTTTTTTTTGTGTCCATTTCAGGCTTGAGTGTTTTTTTCTGTTTTTGCTATTATTTTTTAGCCTATAGAAAGCTAGTTACTAGGCAAGAAAACATGGCTTTTGCACATTTTACAGACATTCCCATTACAGTCTGTTGGGGCCTAAACCCGTGATTCTTCCCCAAAAAGAAGCTCACATACTTTTTCAAGCAACAAGCCTTAAGCAACATTACACTCAGGTGTGAATGGGCACCAATGAATATACCAGAAATCCTAGGGGTCGATTTATAAAACATTTGTTGCATGGATGTCAAAGACAATCATGCAAGCTGAACAAAGCTTTTCTAATAGATTACTTCCTATATCAGCCTCTCCATCTAGTGGCCAAAATTGTGTTTTCTGAAATACCTCAATGAGAAAATATATTGCATTTTGGCCACTAGATAGAGCTGATGATACAAGAATTATTATTATTATAAAGGATTTATATAGCGCCGACAGTTTATGCAGCGCACTAATCAATCTATTAGAAAAAAAATAAGGAAAAGTTTGGTTCAGCTTGCATGAATGGTTCTGACATTTGGCCAACAAATGTTTAATAAATAGACCCTCTACAGGGGGTCCCCGAGTTACGAACTCGTTAGGGACTGCCTGCCTGTTCTTAAGTCGGAATTGTTCGTAAGTCGGCCGCGCATGCGCAGACCGACAATTACGGACATTTCCGGACATTTCCGATGTTCCGTCGAATGCCGTTCTGCGCATGCGCGGCAAATTACCGACATTTCGGAAGTTTGTCGGCATTTTCCGAGGCTCCGTACGGCCGCGCATGCGCAGAACGGCCGGAGGATGGCGGAAAATGGCAGAGGGTCCCCGCAGCGCCCCGTTCGTAAGTAGGGGATGTTCGTAGGTCGGGCGTTCGTAAGTCGGGGACCCCCTGTATTGTTGAGCATTGACGCTATTCTGCTAAAGCTTCAAACTGCTGAGAAAATGAACCTAAAGCCTCGTACACACGGTTCGATTGTTGGAAGGGGATTGTCTGTTGACAGACTGTTGTCCTAAATTCTTACCGTTAATACGCTCCTTTAGACAACTGTTTTCCAATTTTCGGCCAACAAATGTTGGATGACAGGATAGAAAATTTTCAGTGAACAATGGCTCCATGTTTGATCTTCGTATGGTCAGTACACAAATCCGTCACCCAAAAGTCGAAAGTACAAACACGCATGCTCGGAATCAATGCTCACCAAACACGAAATTAGCAGAAGGGGCCCAAAGGGTGGCGCTCAAGAGCTGAAATTCCTGGTAGTACATCACTACGTTCGTGTTTATGGCATGACAATTGTGTACCGTTAGTATGCAAGACAAGGTCCTGGCACACGCCCTTTTGACAAAAATCAGATGCTCGGTTGGCCAACAATCGTACCGTGTGTACAAGGCTTTACAGTCTATAGAATAATGAACAGTTTAGCAGTGCACCAACGTCCCTCAAATTTCAACAGCCCAAACCTACTCTCAACAGGTGCCAGTTATAAAAGTTAAGTCTAATCATGGGTGCAATGCTTTCCAGGCTTCTGCGGGAACAAAATAATAAATGTACATTTTCTTTTTCTGCAGAAATATGGTAATTTATTATTTTTTCCCAAATGGTGAACTTAGCCTTTAAAGATATTGGAAATTACTTTTGAAATGACATTGATGACATTGATGTGTTAAAGCTTACATCAGATTTAGTGGCTTACTTTTAAAGTGACTTTTAAAAAAAAATAAAGATTTTAAGTGGAGCTGTATGCTCCAGCTCTCCCATAAACAGAACACTGTCCTCTAATTCAGGGCTTGACAAATTTGCTTTGAATTTAGGAGCCAGCTAAAAAAGTTAGGAGACATTTTTTTTTTTTAAACCACTTGGCACTTTCACCCCCTTCCTAGTCAATTTTCAGCTTTCAGCGCTGCTGCACTTTGAATGACACTTGCGCGGTCATACAACACTGTACCTATATTAAACTTGTTATAATTAGTTTTCACACAATTGGAACTTTATTTTGATGGTATTTAATCACCACTGGGTTTTTTTTTTTTTTTTTGCTAAACATATGAAAAAAAATGGTTTTGAAAAAAATACCTTTTTCTTAATTTCGGTTATAAAAGTTTGCAAATATGTAATTTTTCTTCTTCACTGATGAGGCTGTACTGATGGGCACAAATAGGCTGCACTGATAGGCACTGATGAGATGCCACTGAGGAGGCAGCACTGATGAGGCTACACTGATGGGCACTGATGAGGCGGCACTGAAGGTCACTAATGAGGTTGCACTGATGGGCACTGATGAGGCAACACTGATAAGGAGGTATTGATGGGCACTGATGGGCTGCACTGATGAGGCTGCACTGATGGCCACCAATGAGGCTGCACTGATTGGCACTGATGGGGCAGCACTGATTAGGCCGCACTGATGAAGCGGCACTGAGGAGGCAGCATTGATGGGCACTGATAAGCTGCACTGATGAGGAGGCACTGATGAGGCTGCACTGATGAGGAGGCACTGATGAGGCTGCACTGATAAGGAGGCACTGATGAGGCTGCACTGATGAGGCAGCGTTCATGGCCACTGATAAGCGACATTGATATGCTTCACTGATGGGCATTGATTGGCATTGATGGGACTGCACTGATAATCAGTGCCCTGATTATCAGTGTTAAGGCCCGTACACACCATACGAAAATCGGATGGAAAAATTTGTATGACGAGCAGAACATAAAATTTTGTCGGATATGAACTCAACGTCTGATTTTCGTTTCAGTAATACGGTTTTCATATGAAAAAAATCGTAAGAGCAAGACTACACATGCTCAGAAACAAAAGAATACATACAAAACTATTCAACACATTACGTCACTTCTGGCGTTGTATTCTGTCGTACGAAAATTTTCGTATTGTGAGTAACCTCTTCACTTTTGATGTGAGACTAGCATGCCACAAAAAGCGGATGTTCGGTCGTCTGAAAAATGAAAGTGTGTGTATGAGGCTTAAATGTCCCCTGTCACAGGATAGCCGATTATCGGCTTTCCTTTCCTCACACACTGACAGCGCTGAGGAAAGGAAATGCTGATAACCACCATTTGTGTACATGTGATTGGAAACAGCTACTCACATGGTAAAGGGCCGCTGTGATTGGCTCGTTACGTCGATCTGTGCTCAGCTGTGTCTGAAGGACACAGCGATCACTAAGCGTGCCCCAATGCATGCCCCAGGGGACGAGCAGGGGACAGGATTCAGGGAGGATGTGAAAAGACGCCCTCCCAGAACTGGATGACCATGCTGTAGCTGTCTTTTGGCTATAGTACAGTCGGCAAGTGGGAGGCGGATGCGGACGGCTGACATAAGCCCAGGTGCCAGGATGCAATTTCTAGTTGACATGGCGACCTGGTATTTGCCGAACCCTGTTCTAATTTTTTTTTTTGTTTCAAACATGTTTTATTGAAGATATATATCATATACCAGTGATGGTGAACCTTGGCACCCCAGATGTTTTGGAACTACATTTCCCATGATGCTCATGCACTCTGCAGTGTAGTTGAGCATCATGGGAAATGTAGTTCCAAAACATCTGGGGTGCCAAGGTTCGCCATCACTGTCATATACAATATAAAGAAACGTCAATTGCATAATAGTATAATGAATTTGTCAAATCAGAAATATAACAAAAAATAATAGGGAAGAGCAGAACAGTAAAGAGAAAAAAAAAATCATTATATTTCAATGTATTGCTCTAATTGTTAGTTTCTTAAAAAAGTTAAATATTGATCTCTATTATAATATGGATAAAGTATATTATGTACCTAGTCTAAATCCAGCATATGCTATTATATAATACATTTTTGAAAAGTTCTATTATTTTGGCAATCACCTGCAATAAGGTGTGTCATTCAGGTACACTTTAATCTGTTATTAGTAGAGGTTCAATGGTTGGCACAGGTATACCTGCACATAAATCCGCACACACAGACAGTTTTCTGTCTGCTATATACTTTGCTCAGTCATCCTCGTAATATTGGAATTAAAACCTGTAGTTTTGTTCGCTCCATCTTTCAGTATTATTGTTATTAGTTTAATGCCCTTTTCAACCTTTGTTACATTGGCTGTAATTTTGGAGATAGGCATCTTGCTCCTTGTGCCTTTTCATAATGAAAATGTTCTATTTTCTTGGCATTCTTTTCCCAGGGGTGACCACGTGCTCCTCATGAAATCCGCACAGAAGGGCAAGGATTTCTAACCTACAGTTTCAAAGACCAAGCTAAAGTGTGTCCACAGATTTTCCATTTGGCCATTTAAATTTTTTTTTCTGTAACAGTTTTGTGGTGTCTGGTACGAAAGAGGAGCAGAATTCACTTTCAATTTATCGTCTGGCCACTTATTGTAGAGTGAAGCTGACCTGGAACCGATCTTACGGGATACTGCGCTGTGTTTGTTTATTGGTCTGCACCAGGGGTCTCCAAACTACGGCTGTGGGCCAAATCTAGCCCACTAAAAGATTTTATCTGTCCCACAGCTAGGATCAGTGGTGTATGCTCAGTGTTGGCCCACTGTGATCTTACACAGGTTTCGCTTCAGATCAAGCTTGATGTAGGGGAGAGCACTTATGGAGATTCCAATTTAAAGGGGACTCTGATGTGGATTGTGATGTATGGGTGAATGTAAGGGGGCTCTGATGAGAACTCTGATTTAACCACTTCGCGCCCGCACTATAGCAGAAAGACGGCTACAGCGCGGACGCTACCTGCCGGGAGGGCGTCCCTGGATGTCCTCCTGTTTACTTACGCAATGCACGCTCCTGAGAGCACGCATCAGGGAAGTTCTGTGCCGGCCGTGTCCCTTGGACACAGCCAGTCACAGATCGCTGTAAACGGCCAATCACAGCGGCCGTTTACAGCGTGATCGGCGTGTCCAATGAGAGATGATCTCATATGTAAACATATGAGATCATCTCTCAGCGCCGCTCTCCCTCCTCAAACAGAGACAGCGTGTGAGGAGGGAGAGATGAACGGCTGCAGCGGCCGTAAGTGCAATAAAAATAACGTGAAATAAACTGCCATCTGTCCCCACTCCCACCTGTCCCCAGTGCCATCAGTCCCCAGTGCCACCTGTCCCCAGTGCCATTTGTCCCCAGTGCCACCTGTCAGTGCCATCTGTCCCCAGTGCCATGTATAAGTGCCATCTGTCATCAGTGCCACATATAAGTGTCATCTGTTATCACTGCCACATCAGTGCCACGTGTCATCAGTGCCATATCAGTGTCACGTGTCATCAGTGCCACATATTAGTGCCATCTGTCATCAGTGCCACGTATCAGTGCCATCTGTCATTAGAACCACCTGTCAGTGTCACGTGCCATCTGTTATCAGTGTCACGTGTCATCAATGCCATGTATCAGTGCCATCTGTCATCAGTGTCACGTGTCATCAGTGCCATGTATTAGTGCCATCTGTCATCAGTGCCACGTATTAGTGCCATCTGTCATCAGTGCCACGTTTTAGTGCCACATGTCATCAGTGCCACGTATAAGTGCCATCTGTCATCAGTGCCACATATTAGTGCCATCTGTCATCAGTGTCACGTGTCATCAGTGCCCTGTATTAGTGGCATCTGTCATCAGTGCCACATCAGTGCCTCTTATCAGTGCCATCTGTCATCAGTGCCACGTCAGTGTCACGTGTCATTGTCCTGGTGCTCCAGGGCCTTCAAAAGTGTAATAGGTAGTCCCACACATGTGGTATCGTAATACCCAGGAGGAGTAGCAGAATTTCATTTGGGGGTGTCATTTGTGGTATACACATGCCATGTGAGAGAAAAAAACTATTACAATGACAATTTTGTGGAAAAAAAGAAAAAAAAAATCTTAATTTTACAAAGAATTGTGGGAAAAAATGACAACATCAAAAACCTCACCATGCCTCTTACTAAATACCTTGGAATGTCTACTTTCAAAAAAGGGGTCATTTGGGGGGTATTTGTACTTTCCTGGCTTGTTCGGGTCACAAAAAATGAGATAGGCCACCAGTACATCAGATGTGATACATTTTGTATGATTTGCACCACAGATTTTAGACTCTTTAACTTTCACAAAGACCAAATAATATCCACTAATTTGGGTTGTTTTTACCAAAGATATGTAGCAGTATAAATTGTGGGCAAAATTTATAAAGAAAAATTTATATTTTGTAAATTTTATCACAGAAACAAAGAAAAATTTGTTTTTTTTTCAACATTTTTGGTCTTTTTTCATTTATAGCGCAAAAAATAAAAAAGCCAGAGGTGATCAAATACCACCAAAAGAAAGCTCTATTTGTGGGGGAAAAAAAAGGACAAAAAATGAATTTGGGTACAGTGTTGCATGACTGAGTAATTGTAATTCAAAGTGTGAGAGCACCGAAAGCTGAAAATTGGTCTGGGCAGGAGGGGGGTTTAAGTGCCCTGTAGGCAAGTGGTTAAGGAGAACTCTGATGCAAGGGGGACAATGATGGGGACCCTGAGATGTAAGGTGGGACTCTGATGGGGACCATGATGTAAGGGAGCACTCTGATCAGGACCACGATGTAAGGGGGCGCTCTGATGGGAACCATGATGTAAGGGGCGCTCTGACAGGGACCATGATGTAAGGGGGCACTCTGACAGGGACCATGATGTAAGGGAGCACTCTGATCAGGACCACGATGTAAGGGGGCACTCTGATGGGAACCATGATGTAAGGGGCGATCTGACAGGGACCATGATGTAAGGGGGCTCTCTGATGACCATGATGTAAGGGGGTGCTCTGATGGGGACCATGATGTAAGGGGGTGCTCTGATGGGGACCATGATGTAAAGGGGTGCTCTGACAGGGACCGTGATGTAAGGGAGCGCTCTGATGGGAACCATGATGTAAGGGGGAACTCTGACAGGGACCCTGATGCAAGGGGGCGCTCTTATGGGGAACCATGATGTAAGGGAGCACTCTGATCAGGACCACGATGTAAGGGGGAGCTCTGATGGGAACCATGATGTAAGGGGCGCTCTGACAGGGACCATGATGTAAGGGGGCACTCTGACAGGGACCATGATGTAAGGGAGCACTCTGATCAGGACCACGATGTAAGGGGGCACTCTGATGGGAACCATGATGTAAGGGGTGCTCTGATGTAAGGGGGCACTCTGATGGGGACCATGATGTAAGGGGGTGCTCTGATGGGGACCATGATGTAATGGGGGTGCTCTGATGGGGACCATGATGTAAGGGGGTGCTCTGACAGGGACCGTGATGTAAGGGGGCGCTCTGATGGGAACCATGATGTAAGGGGGAACTCTGACAGGGACCCTGATGCAAGGGGGCGCTCTTATGGGGAACCATGATGTAAGGGAGCACTCTGATCAGGACCACGATGTAAGGGGGAGCTCTGATGGGAACCATGATGTAAGGGGCGCTCTGACAGGGACCATGATGTAAGGGGGCACTCTGATCAGGACCACGATGTAAGGGGGAGCACTGATGGGAACCATGATGTAAGGGGCGCTCTGACAGGGACCATGATGTAAGGGGGGGCTTTGATGGGAACCATGATGTAAGGGGGCACTCTGATGGGGACCATGATGTAAGGGGGGGGGGACCATGATGTAAGGGGGCACTCTGATGGGAACCATGATGTAAGGGAGCGCTCTGATGGGGACCACGATGTAAGGGTGCACTCTGATGGGGACCATGATGTAAGGGGCGCTCTGACAGGGACCATGATGTAAGGGGACACTCTGATGGGGACCATGATGTAAGGGGACACTCTGATGGGGACCATGATGTAAGGGAGCGCTGAGATGGGAACCATGATGTAAGGGAGCACTCTGATGGGGACCACGATGTAAGGGGGCGCTCTGATGGGAACCATGATGTAAGGGGCGCTCTGACAGGGACCATGATGTAAGGGGGCACTCTGACAGGGACCATGATGTAAGGGAGCACTCTGATCAGGACCTCGATGTAAGGTGGCGCTCTGATGGGAACCATGATGTAAGGGGCGCTCTAAAGGGGACCATAATGTAAGAGAGCGCTCTGATGGGGACCATGCTGTAAGGGAGCACTCTGATGGGGACCACAATGTAAGAGAGTAACTATATAACTGGTAATGAAAAACTGAAGGCAACATGTTTTATTTATTTTTTAATTTTGGATATAGTTATAACCCCTGTCAGTTTTTCTTTTGTCATTGTTGTTATCCCATTGAAGGGGAGTTCCCTTTTCAAAGCCACAACAGGAAGTGCAATGAAATCCCTCCAAAGTGAAGGAAAACCCCTGGTAGCCACCCTGGTCACTAGTGTCCCCATTGAAAGATTTCCCCTCTATTGCTGTTCTGGTGACCACACAAAATGTGGGACTTTCTTTCCCTTTCACGAGGACGAATAGAAAGTGTGAATCTCCCTAATGGGGCACACACAGCAATATAAAATCAGACAGATGTTCTAATCCCTCTCCACTCTAAAACTAAATAGAAAGTTTTGCCTTTAGTTATACTTAAATTTAGAAAATATGAGATTCCCTTTTTTTATTGGAAAAACAATCTTCTTTTAAACTCCAGACTTCGACCACTAGATGTCAGCAATGGACTAGAAAGCTCACGCTTCTTATCCGTTTACCAAAAAATGAATATAGGTATGGGTGTTGCTCAAACTTCATGAGCCGTCCATTTCGGATGGGATGGAGCTCAACCAACACTGGCATAGGATGTTCTTCTGCACAGTGACAACAAGACATGTTTATAAAATTAGCAACTGATCCATTATCTGGCCATTTGTTGCCTTTTCACCATGGAATGCCCATCAAATAATCTGCTAATATGAAATTAATTATTTTCAACATACAAAAAGGCAGTGTCGAAACAGTCGGGGGGCCCCCCACAGTGATAGACTGTGCGGGTCCACCATTTCCCAGTTCGCCAGTTCTGCCATTGCAAATGGGCGTTCTTTAACCGCTTCAGCCCCGGGAGATTTTACCCCCTTCCTGACCAAAGCACTTTTTGTGATTTGGCACTGCGTCACTTTAAATGACAATTGCGCAGTCGTGCGACGTTGTACCCAAACAAAATTGACGTCTCCCCCCCCCCCCCCCACAAATAGAGCTTTCTTTTGGTGGTATTTGATCACCTCTGCGGTTTTTATTTTTTGTGCTATAAACAAAAAAAAGAGCAACAATTTTGAAAAAAACGCATTCATTTTAACGTTTTGCTATAATAAATAACCCCCAAAAATATATAAAAAAATGAATTTTTTCCTCAGCTTAGGCTGATACGTATTCTTCTACATATTTTTGGCAAAAAAAAAAAAAATCGCAATAAGCGTATATTGTTTGGTTTGCGCAAAAGTTATAGCGTCTACAAAATAGGGGATAGATTTATTGCATTTTTATTTACAATTTTTATTTTATTAGTAAAGGATCTGCGATTTTTAGCAGGACTACGACATTATGGTGGACTCATCGGACACTTTTGACACTATTTTGGGACCATTGTCATTTATACAGCGATCAGTGCTATAAAAATGCACTGATTACTGTGTAAATGACACTGGCAGTGAAGGGGTTAACCACTAGTGGGCGATGAAGGGGTTAAGTGTGTCCTAGGGAGTGTTTCTAACTGTGGTGGGCTTCAAGTCACATGACAGCGATCACTGCTCCCGATGACAGGGAGCGGTGATCTCTGTCATGACCCAAGCCAGAACGGGGAAATACCTTGTTTACGCTCTGTAACACGATCACAGGGAGACCGGCAGACATCGAGTCAGCTGTTCCCGTAGGCACGGTCACGTGCGTGCGCCTGCTATCCCCGGCTCTTAAAGTGGACGTGCAGGTATGTCCATTTGCCCGCTGCTATTGTGCCGACGAATACCGGCGTACAGCGGTCGGCAAGTGGTTAATGTAAATTTCTGACCTTGAGATGCGCCTTTTTCAAACAGAAGTTAATTTTGTTCAATCGTTCACACACTGACAGGTGGAGCTGGTGGGCACTGGTAGGTGGCACTTGTATAGGGCACAGGTGGGCACCATGGACCCGGGGGAAACATTGCAATAATCGGGACTAATGTCCCTCTCACTGCCACCGGTGATCGGCTTTTTTCTTTTTCTCCTCGCGCTGTCAGCGCAAGGAGGGAAAAAAGCCGATTACCGGCTCTGTTGATATCACATGATCAGCTGTCATTGGCTGACAGCTGATCACATGGTAAGGGGTCGGGATCGACCCCTTACTCGGGTCTGTGATCCAGCAAGTCTCACAGACTCGCTGATCACAGAGCGCGCCCTTCAGGGGGCGCGCAGGCCGCTCGTGCACGGGACGACGTCATAGGACGTAGTCCCGGCAATATAGATCCGCTCTGTAGCCGTCATTCGGCTATAGCGTGGATCTCAGGTGGTTAAACTCACTTGGTGCCTTATCTGCATTAAATTAGAGAACCTGTGTAATTCATATCTCGGATTTAAAGGGATGAGGTGGCAACCCTAGCTCAGGCTTTTACCCCCTTCATGTAGGGTTGCCACCTTATCCCTTTAAAACCCAACACATATTAAATTACTAGGGTTTTCAGGCAAATTTATTGCAGATAAGGCAACAGTGAGTTTGGTTACCACCTTAATCAGCCACAGAACCTGTGTAATTAATATGTATTCAGTTTTAAAGGGAAGAGGTGGCAACCCTACCTTCATGACCAGGCCATTTGTGCTATTTAAAACGGCGCTTTTTCAATTATTATTAAATAATTTTTTTCACACAAATAGAGCTTTGTTTTGGTGGTATTTGATCACCACTGCATTTTTTTAACTGTTTTGTTATATAATCGAAATTAAAAAAAAAAAATATATATATATTTTTTACTTTGGCCCCTCTCACACGGGAGGCGGGAGTGGCGTCGGCGATAAAGCAGCGATATATTTAGCGCTGCTTTGCCATCGTTTCAGTGGCGCTATTCGGCCACTAGCGGGGCAGTTTTAACGTCTGGGACATACCCAGTGGTAGGCTGACATGGACCTCGTTAGCAAAGGAAAATTGTGGTATTTGATATTTAATTCTCCATTTTAAGAACACCTTAACAATCCAACCACTGGAGCATGCACAATCCAGTGGGCAGATCATTAATGTCCATATGCACTTGTCTTGATTTTGAAGACACTACTAAGAAAAAAGAGTATTATGTCTTGTACTCACGATCGGACTTTCCGACAATAAAACCGTGGAATTTTGTCCGAAGGGTGTTGTCTCAAACTTGTCTTGCATACACACGGTCACACAATTGTTGGCCAACAATTACGAAGGTAGTGATGTACTAAGTGGTTTTTCAGCTCTTTAGCGCCACCCTTTGGGCTCCTTCTTCTAATTTTGTATTAGTAGAAGTTTGGTGAGTGTTCATTTAGCGCTTTTCAGTTTGCGTTTTTCATTTCGTGCTTTTCAGTTAGTTTCTGAACGGCTGTTTCCTCAACCAGACATGTTGCGGAATCGGAGGAGATAACGTGTTATTTATTATTGGCCTTGGAGTTATTGCTTTGACATCATTTTTTTGGTTAAATAATGATTTGATTTGGTAGATTTTCTATACTTTTTGGTTAAGTTCTATTGGCAGATTGTCTAATTTTATTTGTTTTCTTTTTTTAATACACAATAAAAAAATTGTAGAGAATAATACTTGGCTATGTGTTTTACTTCAAATGACAGTTTGGGAGTAGGCAGTTACATTTTAAAAAATACAATGTAAACTAAAAAGGGACACCAACATAGTTGTATCTTTGATCTTAAAAACTACAGGATAATGGTGTTGTGGTAACTTGCCCAACAAAAAAAAAAAAGCATAATAATTTTATTCATGATATCACTAGAAAAAAAAAGCCTTTCAAAATGCGTTTGCAAAAACTCCATCAGTATCACCAGCAAAGCAGCTTCATTATTATCCCATTAAAGAAGAAGAAGAATTGTGCGCGTCACGAATGTTAATTCTCCATTACGAACGCTAGTTTACAAGAACGACCGCTTCTGCTTCCGAGCATGCGTGATTGTACTATGGACTTTTGTCCGAAGGACTTGTGTACACACGCTCGGAAAATCCGACAACAGACATTTGTTGGCGGAAAATTTGAAGACATGCTAGCCAACATTTGTTGGCAGGAAAATCCGACAACAATTGTCCGATGGAGCATACACACGATCGGATTTTCCACCAACAGCCTGACATCGAACATTTCCCGTCGGAAATTCCGATTGTGTACGGGCCTTTAGAACTTGACTAAGGGCTCTCTCACACATGATTTTAGCACCCCCAGCCACCCACCGGAATCCTAACATTACAGCCTGACACATGCTTTGCGAGCAACTGTGAAACTCACTGATTGGGCGGCACCACAACCGCAAGCCGAATACTTAGCTCACATTTGCAGTGTGGTCCCGCAAAGTAAAATTGCCATTGGACAATTAAAAAAAGAATAGTAATTACCTTTTCTTAGCTCACAGATCCAATCTGCTGGGTGTTCACAGTGCCTGTCGTTCCAGGACAGCCTGTAATCAGAGCTTAGCTCTCCGCACAGTTCCACGCCCTGGTGGTTGTTGGGTTCTCCATAACCCCAGTTTTCATAAATTAGCTAAAAGGAACAAAAAACATTAGGCAGAGATTCTAATAATGATCTTGCTAATATTTGGCCAGTGTTGACAGGTTTTTGTTTGCTTAAGTGATTCTAAAGGCTTTTTTTTAAAAAAAATAACAAACATGCTATACTTACCTGCTCTGTGTAATGGTTTTGCAAAGAGCACCCCCGATCCCCCTCTCCTTGGGATGCTCTGGGCTCCCCCCACTCTGTGTGTCCATAAGGCCCCTTTCACACTGGGGCGGGAGCCGCGGCGACGGTAAAGCAGCGCTATATTTAGCGCTGCTTTACCGTCGTTTTAACCGCAGAGTGAATGGGGCCGTTTTTTTTTCAGGCGGTGTACAGGCGCTATTTTTAGAGCTGTACCGCCTGAAAACCGCCAAGTGTGAAAGGGGCCTAAGACACACAGAGATTGAGTCGGCCCCAACCCTTCTCCCTCCTCCTTGCTGTGAGTGACAGCAGCAGAAGCCAATGGATTCCATTGAGGATTCCATAAACCAATGAGGAGTGCACATCGCTGGATCAGGCTCAAGTAAGTATTTGGGGGGGGGGGGGGGGGCTGCGGTGGGATCTGCATACTAAATAATTTTTACCTTGCATAGAATACATGAAGGTAAAATAACATTCAGGCTTTATAGCTACTGTAAGACTTGGTTCACACTGCTTTTCGGATTTTCGGAACTACTAAGTTGTGTGACTTTGCATTGCGAATTTACGAAATTCCGAATTTTCGAATTTTGAATTTTCGAATTTCTGAATTTCGAATTTTCAGATTTCAGAATTTTCGGATTTCAAATTTTCGGATTTTCGAATTTCTGAATTTTAGAATTTCCGAGTTTCGGATTTTCGGATTTCTGAATTTTTGAATTTCCGAATTTCCGAATTTTCGGAATTCGTAAATTCAAAAATCAGAAAAAAAGAAATCTGTTTAATTCTAAATAATAACTAACTAATCAATTATAGGTATTGGAATTCCCTTTCAAATTTGTCTGTTAGGCTGCTTTCACACTGAAGCGTTTTTCAGGAGCCACAGCGCTAAAAATAGCGCATGGGAATTCCCTTTTAAATTGAAAAAAGTGGGTCCTTTAACTCCAGTGTGAAAGCCGGCGGGCTTTTACACTGGAGCGGTACGCTAGCAGGACGGTAAAAAAAGTCCTGCTAGCAGCATCTTTATAGCGGTGAAGGAGCGGTGTATTCACCGCTCCTTTACCGCTCCTACCCATTGAAATCAATGGGACACCGCGGGGATACCGCGGTAATACCGCCAGCAAAGCGCCGCTGCAGCGGCACTCTGCGGGGGTTTTAACCCTTTTTCGGCAGCTAGCGGGGGTTAAAACCACCCCGCTAGCGGCCGCATACTGTGGCTAAAACAACGGTAAAGCAGCGCTAAATATAGCGCTGCTTTACCGCCCCCCGCGCCGCCCCAGTGTGAAACCAGCCTTAGTGAACGTAACGAGTACGAATTATCTGAAATAACGAATGCCGCATCTAACCAAATGGAACGTAACGATCCAATAATAATAAATAATAATGAAACCTTTTTATTATTATTAATTATTTATTATTAATTTGTTCCGTTCCATTTGTTTAGATGCGGCATTCGTTAATTCAGATAATTCGTAACTTCAGATAAATTTGTACTCGTTAATTTAATAGTTATTAAATTGATTTTCTTTTTTTCTAATTTTCACATTTTTGGACTTTCATATCTTTGAATTCCCGAATTCTGAAAATCCGGAATTCCGAAAATCCGAAAATCCGAAATACGAAAATTCGAAAATCCGAAAATTCGGAAATCCGAAAATCTGAAATTTTGAAGTTTGGAAATCTGAAAATTCGAAATTCGAAAATTCGAAATTTGGAATTTCGAAAATTGGAAATTCGAAAATTCAGAAATCTGAAAATTCGAAATTCGAAAGTTCGGAAATCCGAAAATCCAGAAATTTCCGAATTCCGAATTTCAAAATCTCCGGAAAAAGCAAAAAAAGGAGTGAAACGAAAACGAAAATGAACACATTTTTTTGTCAGTGCACATATCTACTATTAGCAAAGGTTGGCAGGCATAGGACAGGACAGGCATAGGACACACCCCTTGCCACACCCCCTTAAAGGAGAATTGTACAAAAAAACAAGATTTGTTAAACCCACAAATGCTTTTTTTTACCACTACTATTCCTTTATATTGGCTTTTGGAATTTACAAATGCAGCAATTTAGAAATCAGAAAAAAGGTTTAGCGCTGGAAAACAGTTTTTTATAGATAAAAAGTGCATTTTATATACAACTATATAGATCAGATATAAATGAGGGGCAAACGAGGAGGAAGGAGGGACAGAGGGACATTGCTCCAAATCAGCTATGAAAAATGTGATTGTGTGTACGAGGCTTTAGAAGCTGATTGGCTACCATGTACAGCTGTACCAGATTTTGCCCTCTCCGGCTTTAGTAAACCAACCCCAGCGTTGCACATATTATTGAACTTACAAAACCCTCTGAAGTCGCAGCCAAAGTCCCAAAGATAAGACAAACAAACGACTTGCTTGCGACTTTTGTGATTTTAACATTGCAGTCTATGGCACCAATGTTGCAAAATGCAAAAAAAAATAAAAATGCATAGTTGTGAGCCAGGCCTCAAGCAAAAAAAAAAAAAAAAGCAGCGGTTTGTGCTTAAAAAAGTCCCTGAACCTTTCCATGAACGCAGAGGCACAAAAATGCATTGATGTGAATGTCTTCCATAGGAACCCATATTAAAAAAAAAATGTCCTGCGTTTCTGCAAAAAGCAGGAAAAAACGCATTGGTGTAAATGGAGTCTAAGACCGGAATGCCATTAAAGTTCATGTGCGTGTAAAGGCAGGTGTCCCAATACTTTAGGCACTGTGTACATTGACAGCGCTACAATAGAACCTGCAATAGATAAATTAATATATAAAGGGTTACGTCTATTAAAAAAGCCCGTCACTTTCCCGTGAATTTCTTTTTTAAACTATCATTTTTACTTTCTTTCAATAATTTGCTTTGTGCACATGTGTGAAATGATAAAGTCAAACATGAGATCTAAGAAACATACACAGCATTACTTACAGCTGAACCGTCCGACCACTGAAAGCCTTCAATGGGATCGCTGCTCATTAGACCCATCCAGAAGATGTTGCGGTAGATATTGGCACTCCTGAAAGAGTCCATTAAAATGTTATTGGTCTATTTAGCCACTTCATCTCCAGGAGATTTAACCCCCCCATGACCAGGCCATTTTTTGCGATACAGCATTGCGTCATTTTAACTGACAATTACGCGGTCATGCGATTTTGTACCCAAATAAAATTGATGTCCTTTTTTTCCCACAAATAGAGCTTTCTTTTGGTGGTATGTTGCTATCACCTCTGCCCTTTTTATTTTTTGCGCAATAATCGGAAAAAAAATTTGAAACAAAAAAAATATTTTTTACTTTCTGCTATAAAACAAATCCAATTAAAAAAAAAATCAAGTTTCTTCATAAATTTAGGCCAATATGTATTCTGCTACATATTTAAAAAAAAAATGTTTACATTTTTTAAATCCCAATAAGCGTATATTGAGTTGCACAAAAGTTATAGCGTCTACAAAACTTTGGGATATTTTTATGTCATTTTAATTTTTTTACTAGTATTGGCTGCAATCAGCGACTGCGACTTTGGGGCGGACCAATCGGATACTTTTTGGAGACCAATGATACCAATACAGGGATCAGTGCTAAAAAATATGAACTGTCACTGTACCAATGACACTGGCTGGGAAGGGGTTAACATCAAGGGCATCAGGCGGGTCCCAGTGACCTGCTGATTGGCTCCCACTGTGTCCAATCACAGCGGGAGCTGGTCACCGGCAGCGCAAGTGCTGCAAACCCAGAAGAGGCGATCACATACAGGCACATGATTTCGCCTGTAGGAGCCGCCGCCACCCCACAACATATATACGTGGGGCAGTCGGCAAGCGGTTAAACCTTGTGTTTTTTCTTTATTTACTTACTAATAAAATTAAAAATAAATAAATAAATAAAAAAAGCAATATTGCACTTCCTTTACTACAGTGCCTAAAATACATTTGCAGAAATGAAAGATGGGGCTACTTTGAACCACATCCCCCTTCTATGGCAATACAGCACGCTGATCAAAACCAATTCAAATGAATGGGGCGGCTCTGCGAGCGCCCTGCAACTACAAACAATGCATGTAGGTCGTGGTCGTGGATGCATGGGTCCAAGATGTGAAAGTAGGCAGTAAGGAAGCGATACAATGCCTCCTTACTGCCTGTAAAATGCTCTTTGAAGAGTGATCCATTGCAGATTGCTGTTCAGAAACTAAAGCTTGTTTGAATGAGCCCTAAAAGATTTCCATGTATCAAATCTATCAAGTGATAGAATAACGATCAAAATTGAGACTATTTGCTTTAACTAAAATCATATAAAAAAATGACTACACAAACCATATTACTACTTACGACAACATTGCGGACACCACCAGTTCTTCATCTTTACTGTTCAGGCTGAGTAAATCTCCTCCTATTGCTCGACAAAAGTCCCGGGATTCCATCCATGTCTTCTTCTCATCGTCCGCTCTGCTTTTATAATACTGCGATGAGAAAAAAAGATAAATACTGTATATATAAATAAATGGTAGAAGGGAACTAAGAAAAACTCTGGATAGCCGCACTCCGAGAAGAATAAATTATTTTCTTATGCCTTTTATTGCAAATTAACGATCGCATCATACAGTCCACGGCAAAAGTGATACAGAAAGGGGTGCTGACGCGTTTCACACTGAAATCAGTGCTTACTCATAGATATGAGTAAGCACTGATTTCAGTTTGAAACGCGTCAGCACCCCTTTCTGTATCACTTTTGCCGTGGACTGTATGATGCGATCGTTAATTTGCAATAAAAGGCACAAGAAAAATATTTATTCTTCTCAGAGTTTTTTTTCGTTCCTTTCTACCTGTGCATGTATTAGCCAGCACCTGGGGCTCTCTGTCTGGAAGACAAGCATTTGCCTTGACGGACCAGCCTGGAGTGGTGGTTTCTTCTTTCTATATAAATAAATGGTTTACAGTGACAATAGCTACTTGAAGGGTGTAGCAAAGTGAGCTGAGCTGAGAAGTCACTGTTGAAAGGGGCACAGGGTGGGCTGAGCTTCTGAGTCACTGCCAGGAGGAGAAGCAGGGAGACCTTAGCTGGTGATTCACCGCCTGAAGGAGAAGCAGGGTGATCTGAGCTTGTGAACCACTGCCAGGAGGAGAAGCAGGGTGATCTGAGCTTGTGGATCACTGCGGGAGCAGAAGAATGGTGATCTGAGCTTGTGAATCACTGCCAGCAGGAGAAGCAGGGTGATCTGAACTTGTGAACGACTGCCGGGGGGAGAAGCAGGGTGATCTGAGCTTGTGAATCACTGCCGGGAGGAGAAGCAGGGTGATCTGAACTTATGAACCACTGCTGGGAGGAGAAGCAGGGTGATCTGAGCATGTGAATCACTGCCGGGAGGAGAAGCAAGGTGATCTGAACTTATGAACCACTGCTGGGAGGAGAAGCAGGGTGATCTGAGCTTGTGAATCCCTGCCGGAAGGAGAAGCAGGGAGACCTAAGCTGGTGAATCACTGCCGGGAGGAGAAGCAGGGTGATCTGAGCATGTGAATCACTCCCGGGAGGAGAAGCAGTGTGACCTAAGCTGGTGAATCACTGCCGGGAGGAGAAGCAAGGTGACCTAAGCTGGTGTATCACAGCTGGGAAGAGAAGCAGGGTGATCTAAGCTGGTGAATCACTGCCAGGAGGAGAAGCAAGGTGATCTAAGCTGTTGAATCGCTGCTGGGAGGAGAAGCAGGGAGACCTAAGCTAGTGCTGGGAGGAGGGAGAAGGATAAGTAGAGATACTGAGTGACTATTGGAAGGTGGGACTAGACTGAGAAGAGATTATTGGGAAGGAAGAAGGAAAACCTTAGTGCTGGGTTACTGCTAAGAGAGGGGAGCTGAGCTGCAGGGATCATCATTACTGCTTCTACTGTGAACTTTATGGATGAATTGCACCACAGTGCCTGTAACTACAGATTTACTTTAAAAAAGTATCTTTTTTTCACAGGTCTTAATTGCAAGTGCACACGTTGGCAGCCATATTTATTTATTTCATGTTGTGTTTCGTAGCACTAGACAATGTCTGTGCCTTTCTGCTTACCTTACTAAAATGTCAACTGAGTTTCATTGAAACTCTAATGTCGCGTACACACGGTCGGACATTCCGACCACAAAATACATCTAATTTTTTCCGACGGATTTTGTCCTAAACTTGTCTTGCATACACACAGTCGCACAAAGTTGTCGGAAAATCAGATCGTTTGGAACGGGGGGACGTACAAAACGTATGACGGGACTACGTAGAGGCCAGTAGCCAATAGCTTTCGTCTCCAAATTTTTTCTGAGCATAAGTTGCACTTTGTGCGTCAGAACTCTCTACACACGATCAGAAAAAGTCAGATCAGATTTTGCTGTCGGAAAATTTTAGGTCTTGCTCTCAAACTTTGCTCTCAAAAGGTCTTTGCTCTCAAAAAGTCCGCTAGAGCCCACACACGATCGGATTTTCTGACAACATAATCCAATCTGACTTTTTCCATCGGAATTTCCGACCGTGTGTATGGGGCATCAGGCTGCACACTATCTTCGCATGCGGCTCACAGCAGGGCTCCGGTGCGTCCCTATTCACCATTTCAGGTCAGATTTCAGACCGAATTTTGGGCTAAATTCGGACCTGAGATGGACCAAAAGACGCACAGGGCTCCTGTGCAAATTTGCACCGGAGCCACTGCGGAGATATGTGAACCGGCTCCATAGAGAGATGGTCAAAATCTCCTGCTTTTGTGAATTGGATGCGGCGAAACCGCATCCATATCGCAATAGTGTGAACCCAGCCTCAATGCGTTACTGTGTGAACCTTCTCCAGGCTCAGGCTGCACACAAACAACACACTCACCATGCATGATGGCTACTTCCACACAAGTTATTTAGCAAGGGAGCTCACAGTACGGACATATAGACAGGACGTAGTATATACAGTCATGCTCAAAAGCTTGCTCCCCCTGGCAGAAACTATAAAATGTGGGCACTGATATTGAAAATATGATTGATCACGCCAAAAAACTGTCTTTTATTTAAGGATAGTGATCATATGAAACAATTTATTATCACGTAGTTGTTTGGCTCCTCATTTCATCAAAAGAATGGGTTACACAGGGATACAACTTCTATAATGAACCGCCTTTGATATATAAAGAATTATTATCAGGTAAAATAGAAAAATGTTCTAGACTAAAGAACTTCATTCCCCATAACAATATAACGATCTCTACCACCGTTTGGCAATACCTAACAAACTATAAAGATCAGAGGGTAAGAGGTATCTCATTATTTTACGACCTCCTTACCACATACCCCACAGACTACAAAAACCCCCATATGCTTAAAGCGGAGTTCCACTGAAAAATGGAACTTCCGCTATAAACACTCCTCACCCCCTTACATGCCACATTTGGCATGTAATTTTTTTTTGGGGGGGGGGGGGGGCTTCAGCCCCCAGGCGACTCCTCCCTCTAGGCGATCTCCTGGGACACGTGACAGGTCCCAGGAGATCGCCTATGTACTCCGGGAGCGCAGCGCGACTCGCGCATGCGCCGTGCTTGCCCAGCCGTGAAGACGAAAGCTGTCACGGCCGGGTGCCCTGAGTGGCAATGGAGGCGCCGGCGAGGAGGGGGAGAGGAGCTACACCCCGTTTGGCCGCATCGCTGGACCGTGGAACAGGTAAGTGTCTGTTTAGTAAAAGTCAGCAACTACATTTTTTGTAGCTGCTGACTTAAAATGCCTGGAACTCCCCTTTAAGTGGGAAAAAGATCTATCTCAGACTTTCACAGGAGCCCAATGGAGGAAAGCAATATCAATATTCAGGAAAGATTCCTCTTGTACCGATCACTGGGACAACTCACAAAAAATTCTAAACAGATGGTATTTGACACCATATAGGTTATCAAAGGTTTATCCTTCAGCTTCACCGATTTGTTGAAGATGCAATGATCAAATAGGAAACCTTCACCATACCCTATGGTATGGTGAAGCATTTATAGCGGATTTCACTGGCAATCTGATTGATCTCACCTCTGCCATGGCTCTTCTAGGAATAAACCTTGACATATACCCTCTAATATTTAGAACAATAGTAGCCCATAGCAGCCAGAATTACTATATAAAATGATATAATGTATATATGGTATATACAGTATATCTGAAAATTGATCAGTCCTAATGTACCAACGGCCAATCTAATTTTTTGAGGCCCTTAAAATGTCAGGACATTACAAATATCACCCAATTACTCCTTTTTGGAAAGCAGCCAGTGTGAGGTATTAAGTAGTAGTAAGAGGCATGACAAGTTATTGGAAGTTGAAGTTGTGGCGGTGATCAGGGACACCGACTGGTGACAGCATGTATTTTTTTTTTTTAAAATACTTTCATCAGAGTAGTTCAATGTTACAGTACCATAGTGACATTGTACTACTCTGTCATATGGTACAGGGTGCTATAATTGGCCCAGGTACCATGTGTTAGCTATGGGCCAATCATAGCTCACTAGTAAAGGAAGCAAGGCTGTTATGAATCATATTGATTCATAACATCTTTGTTGACATAGTGATCATAAGATCGCATATCGGTCACATGATTACCGATCCCGAGCACCGGTATCTGCATCTGCATTCCGCTGTGTCGGGCAAGTTTGCTTGTACATGCCGCCTACCTGCAGTAACTTTGGGTGGTCAGCAAGTGGTTAAAAATGATAGATCCTGTATATTACCAATTCTCCGAGGGTGTGCAAACTTTTGAGCACAACTGTAACACACACCCAACCTATAGTTCCTAAAAGCCTCAGGTTGGAGGTAACGCAGGTTGCAGAATGAAAATTTACTATCTGATTGCTATTAGCATTCGCCAAAAATATACATCCCACTAATGTAAAATTGATAGTAATCGCCCTACTTACTTTGTAACAAGAGCTTAAAGTGGAGCTTGTCTTCCATTCAGCTGGGCACTTTGGCTCTGGTGTTGTTGTTGGGATTGGCGGTGGTGTCACTCCTTCTGCCCACTTCTTACAGACAAACTTAGCCTTCTCGTCACATTTGATGACATCCCATAACCCACCTTTGTTTCCAGTTCTCATCACCACACAACCTTGTTTTCTTCCTTCAAAGTTTTATTAAAAATGAATGTCAATACAATTTTATTTTGGCACGTTAATGCACCTTAAAGCAATCATGTGCTTTGTCCATGTAGTACAAAGTGAGATGTTTTCTTTAATTAAGCATAGCTCCCAACTGTCCGTGATTTCGAGGGACTGTCCCTGATTTATAGCAATGTCCCTCTGTCCCTCTTTCCCCCTTATTTGTCCCTCGTTTTGGTCTGATCTATATAGTTGTATATAAAATGCACTTTTTATCTTTCAAAAAGTGTTTCCCAGTGCTAAACCTTTCATCCAAATTCGAATTTGCTGCATTTGTAAATTTTTAAAGCCAATATAAAGGAATAGTAGTGGTAAAAAAAAGCTCTTGTGGATTAAATTAACCTTTTTTTGGTTAAATTTCCTTTAAGGGGGTGTGGAAGGGGCGTATCCTATGCCTACATACGTTTGCTAGTAAGTGTCCCTCATTCCCATCTCAAAATGTTGGGCGGTAAGATTATGCTCAACTCTGCTTTGATCTCACATAATCCATCCAACTGACAGGTAAGTACCCAGTATTTCAGGTAATTGCAAGCATATGACTCGTTCCTCTTCCATGCATGTAATATTGCAAGTGCTTGACGATTGGCCTTAGCAGCCCTCAGCCCTGTGTAGGCTCTGACCACATCAAGACTACACAGGACTTCCTTTTCTTGCCCCTAGTGGCTGAGCAAAGCAGCATGGGAGTGGATGAGTATGTGCTCTTGGGGAACTTTAGTTCAACATTATTTTTTTAAGTGATACAATTGGTGGGCTTGTGCAACTCCACATTGCAAGTAGGGTGACCACATTTCCAAACTGCCATTCAGGGACACCCCCACCCTTTTCTCAATAATAAGCTGGATTTCAAAACCCTCGCCGACGATGGAATCGGTCACTCCTTTTCTGGGGCTAATGCAGTCTCGGGGTTGACAGGGAATTCAGGTGTGGGTGATTTGTTGTGCGAATGGCTGGTGTTAGCAATTAAAT
>CM053030.1:480488905-480617964 GCA_028564925.1 Lithobates sylvaticus
AAGTAAAAATGCTGTTTTATTTCATTTTCCTTGCATGTGATTGAGTATTCTTTGCAAAGTAAAGCTTTAACTAAGCTCTGGAGCAACTGCACTTGCAGAGTGCACAGTTTATTTGCCTTTAGTAAATCAACCCCATTAATTTACTAACATAGGAAAGCTATGTCTAATGATAAAACCCAACTACAGCCAAAACTTTCCTTTTTTTATTTATTTTTCTTGGATCGGCTGGTCTACAACTTAGGTTTTAGTCCTGTGTATGTCCCCATTGGTGAGATTTGACCCCATTTCCTGTCCCAGTAAGACCCTTTCACACCCTGATACACATGTCACCAGTAGGGATGGTCCCGGTGTTCGATTCGAACCCATGTTCGAATCGAACATCGGGCGTTCGCCCGCTCGGCGAGCCCAGAACTATTTGGGCCGCTCGCATCAATTTCGTGTGATGCGAGCGGCCCGCAATGCACTGCGCCAGTCGCAGTGCATTGCTGGCTGATGATTGGCCAAGCATGCACTGTGACCTGCATGCTTGGCCAATCATAGAGCCAGCAGCGAGGAGAGCAATAATTGGCCATAGGCAAGATGCCTGTGGCCAATTATAGCTCAGGGGGGTTAGTACACGCCCCACAATATAAAAGGCCGCCGCGCCGGCGGCCTCGTATATTGTGTTCCAGTGTCAGTGTGCTGACTGCTGACATTATGTGCAGTGATTCTGGGGATTAGTGTGTGTGTGCTGTTAGTATAGCATTGCAGTATCACATCTGGGGGGTGTCTATAGTATGCCTGTGAAGGGGCGCATGTTTCCTGTGCTTAGACCTGTCCCTGCACAAAGTGTCATTTTTGCAGGAAAAAAAGCTATTTAAAATCTCTCGCGGGTAATGAATTGACGGCTCCCGTAACACAGAGAACAGTCATTCATTGAAAGTCATTGATAAAAAAAAGTCATTGATAAAAAAAAAAAAAACAAAAAAAAAAAGCGTGGGGGTCCCCCAAATTCAATAACCAGGCCCTTCAGGTCTGCTATGGATATTAAGGGGAACCCCGGCCAAAAAAAAAAAAAAAAATGGCGTGGGGTCCCCCTCAAAATCCATACCAGACCCTTATCCGAGCACGCAACCTGGCAGGCCGCAGGAAAAGAGGGGGGGACGTGAGCGGCCCCCTCTCCCTCCTGAACCGTACCAGGCCACATGCCCTCAACATTGGGAGGGTGCTTTGGGGTCCCCCCCAAAGCACCTTGTCTCCATGTTGATGAGGACAAGGGCCTCTTCCCCACAACCCTGGCCATTGGTTGTGGGGGTCTGCGGGCGGGGGGCTTATCGGAATATGGAAGCCCCCTTTAACAAGGGGACCCCCAGATCCCGCCCCCCCCCTGTGTGAAATGGTAAGGGGGTACGAAAGTACCCCTACCATTTCACCAAAAAAGTGTCAAAAATGGTAAAAAAGACAGGAGACGGTCTTTGACAATTCCTTTGTTAAAATCTTCTTTCTTCTGGTCTTCCTTCTTCCTTTCTTCATCCTTCGGTTTCTTCATCTTCTCCTCCTGTCATCTTCTGTCATCTTCTTCTTCCATCATCTTCTTCCTCCGATCCGCTTCTTCTTGCTCTGGTCATCTCTTTCGGCATCTTCTTCCATGGCATCTGTGTCTCTTATGGGCTGCTCCGCGCAATGGGAGGCTTCCGCTGTGTGAGGCTTCGCTGCGTCTGACAGGTCTTTTATAACGGAGGGTGGGGCCACCTGGTAACCCCGCCCCCTCTGATGCACGGGGATGTCATGGGGAATTCCCTATGGCTTTCCCCATGACGTCAGAGGGGGCGGGGTCACCATGTGGCCCCGCCCTCCGCTATAAAAGACCTGTCAGACGCAGCGAAGCCTCACACAGTGGGAGCCTCCCATTGCGCGGAGCGGCCCAGAAGAGACACCGACGCCATGGAAGAAGATGCCGGACGAGAAGACCAGAGCAAGAAGAAGCGGATCGGAGGAAGAAGATGATGGAAGAAGAAGATGGAAGAAGATGCCGGAAGGAGAAGATGAAGAAACCGAAGGATGAAGAAAAGAAGAAGGAAGACCAGAAGAAAGAAGATTTTAATAAAGGAATTGTCAAAGACCGTCTCCTGTCATTTTTACAATTTTTTACACTTTTTTGGTGAAATGGTAGGGGTACTTTTGTACCCCCTTACCATTTCACACAGGGGGGGCGGGATCTGGGGGTCCCCTTGTTAAAGGGGGCTTCCAGATTCAGATAAGCCCCCCGCCCGCAGACCCCCACAACAAATGGCCAGGGTTGTGGGGATGAGGCCCTTGTCCTCATCAACATGGGGACAAGGTGCTTTGGGGGGGACCCCAAGGCACCCTCCCAATGTTGAGGGCATGTGGCCTGGTACGGTTCAGAAGGGAGGGGGGGGCGCTCTCGTCCCCTCCTCTTTTCCTGCGGCCTGCCAGGTTGCGTGCTCGGATAAGGGTCTGGTATGGATTTTGAGGGGGACCCCACGCCATTTTTTTTTTGCCCGGGGTTCCCCTTAAAATCCATCCCAGACCTCAAGGGTCTGGTAATTGAATTTGGGGGGACCCCCACGCTTTTTTTTTTGTTTTTTTTTATCAATGACTTTTTTTTATGAATGACTTTCAATGAATGACTGTTCTCTGTGTTACGGGAGCCGGCAATTCATTAGCCGCGAGTGATTTTAAATAGCTTTTTTTCCTGCAAAAATTACACTTTGTGCAGAGACAGTTCTAAGCACGGGAAACATGCGCCCCTTCACAGGCATACTATAGACACCCCCAGGTACGAAATTTAAAGGAATATTACACTTTTATTGTTTCACTTTAAACATTATTAAAATCACTGCTCCTGAAAAAACTGCAGTTTTTTAAAAAAAAAAATTGCATTGATACATGTCCCCTGGGGCAGGACCCAGGTCCCCAAGCACTTTTTATGACAATAACATGCATATTAGCCTTTAAAATTAGCACTTTTGATTTTGAACATTCGCATCCATTGTAACTAATAGGGTTCTAATGTTCGCACGGACTTTAGGTCCGTTCGCGGGTTCTGGTGCAAACCGAACCCGGGGGTGTTCGGCTCATCCCTAGTCACCAGAAGGATCAGTATGGAGAAACCTCCCCAATAAAAACAGAGGATTCCGGAGGATGAGCCATGGGGTACTCCCCATGCAATTTAAGGTAGCCCTACATCAGAAGGGTGTAGCATGTCTTGGTACACAGAGGAGCATGTGAATGCCACCCAGGGGTACCAGGTGTTACTAAAACCTTTCTTCTCTGTTATATAGAGAAGCCATAAGACTTTCCATGTCCCTAATGTTGTCAGTTTTAGCTAGCCACAGGGAGACTGAGAGGGTAATTGGCTGCTTCCATAGATGCGTTGGCAGCGTTTATTAGGTGGATTGTTAAGGAAAACTTATAATGGAAAAGCAGCACCTTTTTAGGGTTTTATAGATAGCTTATGGGATGCTGGCCCAGATCTACTGAAGTAAGCTGAAGCACTTAGGGCTTGTTTACACTCGCTTCGACTTCAACACGAAACAAAGCATCTACTGCTTCAACATGTGTTTTTGATGTGTTTTTGATGCTTTGGTGATGCTTTGGTGATGTTTCTGTGGTGCTTCAAGGATGCTTCTGTGGTGCTTTGATGATCCTTCGGTGGTGCTTCTTTAAAGCTTTGATGAAGCTTGGCAAATGCCCTGTGTGTGTGGATATCTCATACCTGTAATTTCTCCTAAACAAAGCAATGCTGAATAAAAGCCTCTCAAAAGCTGCAGGTGCTTCAAGCTAACTTTGTCATAGACTTCGATGGAGGGTTTGAAGACACTTTGAAGCACTACTAAAGCTACACGGGGTATCATTTTTGAAGCAAAGCAAATGCAAGGTGTAAACAGGGCTGTAAGCTAACCATTTTATTTAGTGACTTTGAGCTTTGACTGACGTTCAGTGAGCTTTAAAAAAGTGTGTCCGAAGCCATGTTTTGAAGCAAGTGTATATGAGCCCTAACTGACACAAGTCGCGGCATTTGATGGCGCACAAGTGGTGGCATTTGATGGGGCACAAGTCACGGCATATGATGGGCACAAGTGGCTGCATATGATGGGCACAAGTGGCTGCATTTGATGGGGCATAAGTGGCTGCATATGATGGGCACAAGTGGCTGCATATGATGGGCACAAGTGGCTGCATATGATGTTTTTTATTTTTTTTCAGTATTTTTCAGTTTGTTTGCATTTTTGAGCACCAGCCGCCACTAGTGTACACATCAGACCAAGAAGAGGTTCAACTAAGGAAGAAAGGACAGAGGAGATTGGTACCAAAAGAGGGCCAGTAACCCAATTGAGGGACAGTTGGGAGCAATGCGTTTTCTGCTGTTTTGTTCTATTGTATCGCTTGAAGCTAACAAACCAGAGAACAAATCTTTTAAATCAGGCCTATAATCTCCCTCCCAAATTGGGTTTAGTTTTTGTCAGTGCCAACCGCATGTTGTCCAACTGCATGCTGGCTGCACACAGCCCGGCGTTGCCAAATTTGCACTTAAGCGAGTGAACTCCCTACAGTCTCCTGTAGGAGCTCTTCACCTTCTAAATTATTTAAATACAGAATGTGAAAAGAAGGGGGGGAAATCACAGAGACTGTTTTCCATGCCAGCACTGCTTCTAAAAGAAGATATTGTAAGGCAGAACTTGTTTACCAAGGTTGATAAAAATAAAGTTTTTTTAGGCAATTCTAAAAAGAGTTTGAAAATGCAAAGTTGTGATGTTGAAGTAAAACTAAACATGTTGTAAATATGGCACAAAAATAGTGTAATAAATAAATCACCTTTTTGGAAATTTCTTCTCTGAGTTTACTCCAATAATATATTATGAAAATTACTGATTTCACAGTTTTTGGAGCAGATATATTATTGGAACATTTTTGATAAAAAAACAAAAATGTAGGAAAACCTAGAAGGCAAGGGAAGCTACAACATAGATTGCTTCTTTATCTTGCCCAGTGCTTCTTTATCTTGGATCTAGCAAATGTGTGTGTTCCAGAGTAGGCCAGTATATTTTAACATTAAATACTGGTTTTAGAGTGCAGAGGGTGTGACAGTGGGCATTATGTGTTGGAGAGGTGTGCAGGGGGTATGACAGCAGGCAGTATGTGTAGAAGAGGAGTGCAGAGGGTAGTATGTGTAGGAGAGGAGTGCAGAGGGTATGACAGTGGGCAGTATGTGTAGGAGAGGAGTGCAGAGAGTATGACAGTGGGCAGTATGTGTAGGAGCAGTGTGCAGAGGTTATGACAGGGGGTAGAATGAGTGGAGAGGTGTGCAGAGGGTATGACAGCGGGCAGGATGTGTAGAAGAGAAGTGCAGAGGGTATGACAGTGGGCAGTATGTGTAGGAAAGGTGTGTAGAGGGTATGACAGTGGGTAGTATGTGTAGGAGAGGTGTGCAGAGGGTATGAAAGTGGGTAGTATGAGTGGAGAGTTGTGCAGAGGGTATGACAGTGGGCAGTATGTGTAGAAGAAAAGTGCAGAGGGTATGACAGTGGGCAGTATGTGTAGAAGAGGAGTGCAGAGGGTATGACAGTGGGCAGTATGCTTAGGAGAGGAGTGCAGAGGGTATGACAGTGGGTAGTATGTGTAGGAGAGGTGTGCAGAGGGTATGACAGCGGGCAGTATGTGTAGAAGAGAAGTGCAGAGGGTATGACAGGGGGCAGTATGTGAAGGAGAAGAGAGCAGAGGGTATGACAGCGGGCAGTATGTGTAGAAGAGGAGTACAGAGGGTATGACGGTGGGCAGTATGTGTAGAAGAGAAGTGTAGAGGGTATGACAGTGAGCAGTATGTGTAGGAAAGGAGTGCAGAGGGTATGACAGCGTGCAATATGTGTAGGAGAGGTGTGTAGAGGGTATAACAGGGGGTAGTATGTGAAGAAGAGGAGTACACAGGGTATGACAGCGGGCAGTATGTGTAGGAGGGGAGTGCAGAGGGTATGACAGTGGACAGTATGTGTAGGAGAGGAGTGCAGAGGGTAGGACAGCATGTAGTATGTGAAGGAGAGGAGTGTAGAGGGCATGACAGTGAGCAGTATGTGTAGGAGAGGAGTGCAGAGGTATGACAGTGGGTAGTATGTGTAGGAGAGCTGTGCAGAGGGCATGACAGTGAGCAGTATGTGTAGGAGAGGAGTGCAGAGGGTATGACAGTGGGCAGTGTGTGATGGAGAGGAGTGAGAAGGGTACAATGGCAGGATGTAAGTATATGAGTGCAGAGGGTACATGTGCAGGAGCATGTGCAGGAATGGAGTGCAGAGAGTATGACAGTAGGCAGTTTGTGCAGGAGATGCAGGAGAGGATGAAGGTGATAATGAAAAACAGTACTAAGGGCATGATGGAAGTCAGAACAAGCAGGAGAAGAGTGTGGAGCTTATGACGGCAGTAATTATGGGCAGGAATGGAGTAGGACGTGTAGAACATTGGGCAGTATGTATAAGAGAGGGGTAAAGAAGGTATGTGGGGTAGTATACACAGAAGAGGAATGTGAAGGGTATGATAACTAATCATATATGCAGGAGAGGAGAACCGAGAGTATGACAGTAGTCAGTATGTGTAGGTGTAAACTGGCAGTGATTATGACAGCAGACAGTACGTACAGGATAGCAGTGCAGAGGAGGGATAGTATGTGCAGTATAGGAGAGCAATGCAAATAACATCACTTTACATTCTGTTTCCCCCAATGATACTAGTGGGACGTCACATACTTGACCAACAAATATGTGCTCAGCTAATATATTGGCCAGTAGTGCATACTCGTGTGTTATGAATCACTCAGTGACATGTATTTGCTAGTCAACAGTACAAAATTGCAGGATGTCAAATATATTTCAAAATGTGACTAGAAGGATGTAAAGCACTACATACATGACATATAACCCGCCTTTACAAATGGAAAAAAAAAATTGATTTTGAAATGTATTTAATCAAATAAAAGTCACATTAAAAAATGTAAAAAAAAAGCAGAACCTACAGAAGAAGAGAGTTTATAGTCCAGTGGTGTATTTAGGTTTTGTGCTGCTCTTGGCCTGACTAAACTCGTGCACCCCCTAATTTAAATATGACACACCCCTTCCTATCAAGGCCACACCCCTTCCTGTTTAAAACCCGCCTTGTCATCTGTGTTTCATCAATGCAGCCTATCAGTACCCATCAATGTAGCCTATTAGTATCTATCAGTGCAGCCTACCAGTGCCATCAATGCAGTCTATCAATGCCCATCAATGCAGCTTCATCAGTGCCCATCAATGCAATCTCACCAGTGCCCATCAGCACATTCTCATCAGTGCCCATCAATGCAGCCCCATTAATTCCCTAATCATTGCAGCCTCACCAGTGACCATCAATGCAGCCTGATAAGTGCCCATTAATGCAGCCTCACCAGTGCCCATCAGCGCAGCCTCATCAGTGCTCATCAAGGCAGCCTCATCAGTGCCAATCAATGCAGCCTCAACAGTGCCCATCAATGCAGCCTGATCAGTGCCCATCAATGCAGCCTCACCAGTGCCCATCAATGCAGCCTTATCAGTGCCCATCAGCACAGTCTCATCAGTGCCCATCAATGCAGCCCCATAAGTGCCCATTAATGCAGTCTCACCAGTGCCCATCAGTGCAGCCTCATCAGTGCCCATCAATGCAGCCTCATCAGTGACCATCAATGCAGCCTGATAAGTGCCCATCAATGCAGCCTCACCAGTGCCCATCAGCGCAGCCTCATCAGTGCTCATCAATGCAGCTTCATCAGTGCCCATCAACGTAACCTCACCAGTGCCCATCAGTGAAGCCTCACTAGTGCCCATCAATACAACCTCATCAGTGCCCAACAATGAAGCCTCCCAGTGCCCATCAATGCAGCTTCATATTGCCCCAATAAGGGTCTCCTAATGCATTTTAATCAATGTAAATGTTCTACATAGTAAAGTCACTGCAGAACATCTCAGCATTAACTAAATATGGGAAATAGAAAAATTATAAATGGCAGATCTGTAGCTAAGCACACATCACATGTTCAAGCAGTAATAGAAATCTAAGCACACAAAACTATAGGACGTTAAACTGGCAGTAACGCACAAAACTATATGGCGTTAAACTGGCAGTAACGCACACAGAACAATATGGCATTAAACTGGCAGTAACACAAACAGAACTATATGGCGTTAAACTGGCAGTAACACACACAAAACTGTATGGCATTAAACTGTCAGTAACACACACAAAACGATATGGCGTTAAACTGGCAGTAACACACACAGAACTATATGGCGTTAAACTGGCAGTAACGCACACAGAACTATATAGCATTAAACTGGCAGTAACACACAGAGAACTATATGGCGTTAAACTGGCAGTAACACACACAAAACGATATGGCGTTAAACTGGCAGTAACGCACACAAAACTATATGGCATTAAACTGGCAGTAACACACACAGAACTATATGGCGTTAAACTGGCAGTAACACACACAGAACTATATGGCGTTAAACTGGCAGTAACGCACACAGAACTATATAGCATTAAACTGGCAGTAACACACAGAGAACTATATGGCGTTAAACTGGCAGTAACACACACAAAACGATATGGCGTTAAACTGGCAGTAACGCACACAGAACTATATAGCATTAAACTGGCAGTAACACACACAGAACTATATGGCGTTAAACTGGCAGTAACACACACAAAACTATATGGTGTTAAACTGGCAGTAACGCAAACAAAACTGTATGGCGTTAAACTGGCAGTAACGCGCACAAAACTATATGGCATTAAACTGGCAGTAACACACACAGAACTATATGGCGTTAAACTGGCAGTAACACACACAAAACTATATGGCGTTAAACTGACAGTAACGCACACAAAACTGTATGGCGTTAAACTGGCAGTAACGCACACAAAACTATATGGCATTAAACTGGCAGTAACGCACACAGAAGTAAATGGTGTTAAACTGGCAGTAACGCAATCAAATAGACTGTGCTCAACCCTCACAACACTGGCGCTATCTGAACTGTCCCTACTCTATACACTAATGTAAAGATTACTGACACTACACTACACTACACTGAAACTATCTGAGCTTTCCCTACTCTAGCTGCACACTATGCAAAGCTGAATGATGGTCCTCCTCACTACACTGACACTATCCCTAGACTGACACTAAACTAATATTCTACATTGACAATTGAAGCAAAATAGCACAGTATAGCACACTAACTAATAGCACTGAACAGAGCCCTGTTTTATCTCTCTCCATGCCAAAATCACACTGAAAATGCCTGCCACTGAAAGAAAACTTTTATACTGTGGGGTCGGAATGAGCCATGATTGGATAAAGTCATGATGGCAGTGTCCAATCATGACTCTGACAGTGCTCTGTGGCCTGATTGACTGAAGCTTTCACTGCTTCAGACAATCAGGGCTTGCAATGCACTGTTCAGCGCCGCAATACATTGTGGTTGGTTCGGGGGGCCGAACAAACAGTCGAATGACCCGTTTTTGTTCAACTGTTCGTCAAAAACATCCATACAGCGAAGGTTCAGTACAAACTTATGCTCGGGCCGAACCTTTCGCCCATCCCTATACATCACTACTGTAATCTGTAACAACATAGAGGCCAGTGGAAGGGACAACAGGTTTACAATGGAAGACAAGGTACCCACCGCATCCAGTGTGATGGATGTGAAGGGTCTGTTGCTCTACTAGAGAGTAAAGATCAAAAGAATGGGCTGAGGAAAAGGTTATAAACACTCTTAATTTTCAGGTCCTGTTTTTTTACATTCTTTAAGCCTGTGACAGAGTCAATTTAATCATATACACTATATTAACAAAAGTATTGGGATGCCTGCCTTTACACTCACATTAATGACATCCCAGTCTTATGCCCCATACACACGGTCGGAAATTCCGACGGAAAATGTCCGATCGTACCATGTTGTCGGAAAATCCGACCGTGTGTGGGCTCCATCGGACTTTTCCCATCGGAATTTCCGACGGAAAAAATTTGAGATCCTGCTCTCAAATTTTCCGACAACAAAATCCGATCAGACTTTTTCCGATCGTGTGTAGAGAATTCCGACGGACAAAGTGCCACGCATGCTCAGATCAAATTAGGAGACCAAACCTATTGGCTAATAGCCTCTACGTAGTTCCGTCGTACGCAACGAATGTCACCACGTTCAGAATGATCGTATTTTCCGACAACTTTGTCCGACCGTGTGTATGCAACACCAGTGTCGGGCAAAATCCATCTGAAAAAATCAGACGGATTTTGTGGTTGGAATTTACGACCGTGTGTACGGGGCATTAGTCTGTAGGGTTCAATATTGAATTGGTCCACCCTTTGCAGCTATAACAGCTTCAACTCTTCTGGAAAGGCTGTCCACAAGGTTTAGGAGTGTGTCTTTGGGAAGGTTTGACCATTCTTCCAGAAGTGCATTTGTCAGGTCAGGCACTGATGTGGACAAGAAGGCCTGGCTCGCAGTCTGCGTTTTAAAGGAAAAATTGGTAATTCCCCTTTAAATCATAATTTTTTTTTAAGCCTGAGAAATGAACTTAGAAAGAGCTCTGATGTAAAACTACATATGAATAATGCTTTTGAACTCACTTCATGCACAGCTAGCAGAGCCTGGTCTGCCTCCAGGGCATGCACATCGTGTAACCTCAATGTTGATTCTCCCGTCTGGTCCAAAAATCATCAGAAAGCTTAAAAACGGCAGACTGAGCCTCGGCTGAAATTCGAGATGTTAATGTGCTTTGCTGATTTATATAAATAGTTTAAGTCTTAGGCTGCCACTTTTCATTCCTAATCATCGCGGTGCTGTAGGGATGCTTTTGGTGGCCTTTCTTGATGAAGACTACTTGTATATGAGTTACATGATTGGCGCTCTTGTAATTGGTGCTGTGTAAACACTAACTAAGGTTATTTAACTAAACAAACTTTTTTTCTAAAGGGAACATACATACCACTAGTCCCACTTCAAATAATGTGCTATTTACAGCAGTAAAGCTTCATGTGTTTTTACTAGAGGTACAGAAACTTGGAAATGATCCAGTCATTTTTGTCTTAATTTGACAACAATTGAATGTCTATAGGGCAGTCTCTGACAGCCTCAAGCAATTCTTAAGGGTTAAATCAAAGAACAGGCAAAAAAAACCCTCACGGTAATCTGATGACACGCCTGTCTGTGCATTCATCCAACCTCCTTCCTCATTACCTACACAGGAATGCTTAAGCAATCAGAACATTTATGTTTAGAGTAGAAGCTAAGCCAAATTATATTTTGAGATGGTCGGAGAGGTTTGTGGAGACCTGACCAAGACAGCCAATCATCTCATTCAAAAATCATTGGCATTAATATGGAGCTCCCCTTTCCTGAGGCCATAAAAGTCTTCACTCTTCGGGGAAGGTTTTTAACAAGATTTTGGAGTATCTGTATGGGAATTGGTATCCATTCAGCCAAAAAAGCACTTTAGGAGGTCAGATAAAGATATTGGATGTGATTACTTGTTTTCAGTTAGTGACAGCACTATGGATTGGTGTAATAGACAGGGAACTACTCCATATGGCTAATACCATATATAATCGAGTATAAGCCGAGTTTTTCAGCACATTTTTTTGTGCTGAAAGATGGGATTCCTAGCACTAAGTGGTCCCAAGATACGGGGCCCCAAAGTCGGTTCGGGAAATGTCATTCTCTGCTGCAGAAAAGTGCTTGACATTTTCCGACCCGACTTTGGGGCCCCATATATTGGGACCACTTAGTCCCACTTGGCACTTGGCACACTTGGGCTAGGAACCCCAAATTTGATATTCAGTGGAACCAGCACTACAACATATCCAAAGATGGGGTTCCTAGCACCAAGTGACCCTGGGATACAGGGCCCCAAAGTCGGTCAACTGTGTCCATCTGCAGCAATGTCATTTCGGGACCCTTTGGGCACAGTGAGGCATGTAAATTGGCACAGTGAGGCTGCAAATGGGCATTGGTGACCCTCTTTTCCACTTACAGTAGCTGAACATTTCTCACTTTAGTCTTATACTCAAGACAATAAGTTTTCCCAGTTGTTTGTGGTAAAATTAGGTGCCTTGGCTTTTATTCGGGTCGGCTTATACTCGAGTATATATACGGTAATTAGTGTTCATTACACCTATATGAGCTTATTGAACGTCCTTTGCAGCTATACCAGCCTTCACTTTTCTGGGAAAGCTTTCCAAAAGATTCTGGAGTGTGTTTGTGGGAAGTTGTGTCCATTCAACCAAAAGAGCATGTGCGAGGTAAGATACTGATGTTGGACATAAAGACCCCGGATTGCAATTGGCTTTCCAATTTATTCCAAAGAAGTTCAGTAAGGTTGAGGTCAAGGCTCTGTGCAGACCACTCAAGTTCCTCCACACAAAACTCATCAAACCATGACTTTATTTAGCTGACTGGAGTGCAGTCATGCTGGATCAGAAAAGGAAGTTCTTCCCCAAACTGTTGCCAGAAGGCTGGAAGTGCAAAATTGTCTAAAATGTCTTTGTACGCTGTAGCATTAACCTTCCACAGGAAACATCTGAATAGCATAGCTAACATGGAGTCCATATTTTTTGCTGATATTGTGTGTACTGTATATATTATGGCCAGCTTGATTATGGGAGATTTTTGGTCACACTGTAGCAAAATAACACATTTAACCATGCTTGTTTTCAGCCTGTGGTATTCATAGGATATGTTTTCTGTATGATGAGCCACAGTGGATTAACCACCCCTGTTTACTTATACCGCTAATCTGACAGACTCCTGTGGTAGGCAGTTGTGGTCTGTATTCCCCACTGTAGGTGGCAGAAGGGGAAGGAAATTGTGGGGAACTGAGTTCCTCTATGACAGGGGTAGGCAACCTCAGCCCTTCAGCTGTTTTGAAACTACAAATCCCATGAGACATTGCAAGACCCTGACAATCACAGGCATGGCTCCTATAGGCAGAGGCATGATGGGATTGGTAGTTTCATCACAGCTGGAGGGCCAAGGTTGCCTACCCCTGCTCTATGACTTCCTGCAGTCACAGGAAGACAGCTGTCCGATTAGACACTAGCTATGTGACCTCGTGGCTATCTTGGGTCAGGCAGAGTCTATTTAAAGTGGTGTTGCCACCAAAAAAAAAAAAAATGTGGCTTAAAAATCATAAAAAGGAGGGGGGGTCTCGTTCCCCCGCACCGCTGGACCCCGGGACAGGTAAGTGTCCGATTATTAAAAGTCAGCAGCTGCAGTATTTGTAGCTGCTGACTTTTATTTTTATTTTTTGTGGGCACTCCACTTTAAGACTCTGGCACCTGGGCTTGGGGCACTTTATGTGAGTGGTTAGTGTATGGACAAGTTCTTCATCTGGCAGGGGCAGTGCTTAGTGGCAAGTAAAGGTTCCTGAGGAGTAACGAAGGTGCAAGGACTACACCATCTGCTTGTAGGAAGCCTCCTGTTTGAGTGTGGACCGGCCCGGCCACATTCCTGTTCCTCGCTGCAGAAGCTGTCAGCATCATTCCAGGATCTCAATCCTCTGCCACAGTTTGTAAGTGGTTCTGGTCATCTGTGTCTTCCCGTTAGGCCTGTTTGTACGTTGTTGGAACTCACAATGTACTGTTTTCCTCTTCCTCAGCCTCCAAGTGCATTCTTTGCCGTTAGCACACCACGCTGTACCCTACCCACAAGTTTGTGCCTTTGACACTTTCACAAGGTCAGAATAAAGATGTAAATTTCTTGCAGCTCCGCTTCCCAGTTATTTATTCTGCTCTAGGGATTCTCCCAGAGAGAAAGAAAGAGAGTGACACTCATTTCCTATGGTCATAACTGCAGCAGTGGAGTAGAATTGAGGACAGTGATGAAGATATATCACTGGAGTCCCCAAAAAGAATCAAGTGAAACATTCATCTGACAATCCAGCAAAACAGTTTTCTATGAGTATTCACTTTTTTAATCTTCGGACAAATTTTTTTTCCCATTCAGTGGGGCACGGGTTAACTGCTTGTTTTTTTCTAGGGGAGAGGAGAACAGAGATATACTTAACTGATCCTCTGAGCCTCTCAGCACAAGACTGGTCTGGCACCCCCACGCTCCAGCGGTCTTGAATAATGGACTGGTCCTTGATGTCAATCACGCCCCGAGTCAGGCCTCATAGACCAGGAACAGTCCACTGCTGGACTGTGGGGAACGCAGTCTCTGGAGGATGGAAGGATCGGGTGAGTATATGCTTTCTGCTTACCCCTAAACAAAACGAGCAGTTGGCCTGTGCAGGGCGGGCACAGCCCCACTGCAGGAGTAAAACATTTTTTGCCTGGATTTGGGCTTTAAAGCTGAAGTTTGACCTAAAAATTATTTTTACCATGCAGCTTTAGTGATATAACTTACCTGCAATGAAGTCTTTCCCACATTGTGCAGGCAGCTGGATCCTGCAGAAATCTTCATTGCAGGGATGCTCTATCCTATTCCTGTGTCTTCCGACATATGGGGGGTTTAGGGGGGCTCAGGGGTGAGCTGTGAAAAAGTTGCACTGAGACCCACCCCATCCTCTATCCTCCATTCAGAAACATTATTTCACTGTATTCAGTGCTTGTAACATGATCTGTGAAGGGGGGAGAGGATCCTGTAACTCATCATGCTCTCCCCCTTTCAGAGATCATGTCACAAGCAGTGAAAGCAATGGAAGAACATTTCTCATTGGAGGAGGAGGGGGCTGGTCCAAGGCAGAATCACATGGTGTCACATGGTGTGTATTATGGCATCCAAAAAATTCAATATTGGTCTCATTATTCAATATTGGTCTCATCTGACCAGACTATATTCTCCCAGGATTTCACAAGCTTGTCTAAATGTTGTGCAGCAAACTTTAAATGAGCTTCAACATGGTTTTTCTTCAGCAATGAAGTCTTGCGTTATGAGAGTGCATACAGGCCACCTTACCTGCTAATTCCAGGTCTTTCTGAAGCTCTCCACAAGTGGAGAGTCTTCCTTGGCTCTTGGACAACTCTTCTGATAATTCTTTTCACTCCTCTGTCAGAAACAGCTGGTCGTGGCTGGTTTATGGTGAAATTATGTTCTTTCTACTTCCGCATTATGGCCCCAACAGTGCTTACTGGAACATGCAGAAGTTTAGAAATGGTTCTGTAACCAATGCCATGAGTATGTTTTACAACAATAAGGTTGCAAAGGTCTTGAGAGAGCTCTTTGCTTTTACCTATCATGAGATGTTTCTTGTGTGACACCTTGGTAATGAAACACCTTTTTATAGGCCATCATTTGAGACTGAACCAGCTGATATTAATTTGCACTGACAAGGGGCAGGATTGCTTTCTAATTAGATAGATTTCAGCTGAGGTCTTGGTTTTCCATGCCTTTTTGCACCTCCCTTTCTTCATGTGTTCAATACTTTTCCATTTTATAACACATAACTTAATTTATGAACTTATTTGTTCTGGATGCTTTGTATGTATGGGTTGCATGGGTTGTTATCGACATGTGGTGAACATTTTATGTCAATAGCACCTTTAGAAATATATTTACCTAGAAAAATGGTGACGTGTTCAATACTTATTGTCAAGGAAGACATCCCAGTGACCCAGGAGGACCTGCCCACAGAACTTCCTTCAAACCCAATCAGCGATTGTCAGCGCGCTTGCGCGCGCGGGTGTGCGCTGACGCGCCGTCAATCAGCCATTGGCGCCAAAGAGCCTATAAGAGGAAGCTTGTGACTGAGGCCTCTTGCTGTCCAGTCTACAGTGTTTCCTGAGACCCCTGCTAATACTAAGTACCTGTTGATTCCTGTTACCCGGCTTGTTCCTGACTACACCTGCCTGCTGCCTGCCTCCGACCCCGGCTTGTCTGACTATTCTCTGCCTGCTCCTCTGGTCCTGTTGTTGCCCGTCTGTTGCCGACCCTGCCTGTACTCTGACAACCCGCCTGCCTCTGCCTGAACCTGTTCTGTCTGCCAATGTCTGCCTTTGCCTGAACCTGCTCTGTCTGCCAGTGTTGACCCGGCCTGCCTGACCACGTCCAGCGTTCCAGTGTTCAAAGCACGTGTTCTCTTCAGCCTGCTGTTCCAGAAGTTCCTGCAAACCTCAGAACCTACAGTGCTGTCTGCAGTTCCTGTGTTCCTGATACCTGCACGGTTCCAGTCAAGCCCACAGCTGCCATCTGCCAGGCACTTGTGCACCCCTGCACTCGCGGGCCCCTGTTCCCACCTTCGGGGGTTCACGAGCCAGAGGCATACGAGAGGCCGCTCCCTGCATTCTGGGCTCCATCCCTAGGTACGTGACACTTATTTTACCCTCTGTATTTCTCTCTTATTTTGGCAGAGTAGTGATCCTGTCAGGGGCACCATCCTGCCTTCCACAGGAACAATAAATAAAACGCATACCTGCTATGGCATAATTTTTTCTGCAGAATCTGTCCATTGAGGGAGCGGCAGTAGAGCAACATCTTGGTGGATCAGTCTTTGAAGCAACAATGCAAAGGAACAGTTGAGTGTTTTCTTTGACCTCCTAGCAATCCTGTTGCTGGCAGGTTCATTAGCGTTATGTGGGCCTTAAAACAACTCTGTTGCTCCAAATAGTGCCACACAAAACCAGTTCCTTGGATCTTGAAGAGATAAGGCCCCAAATAGAATCTTCACGTTCGACACTTGTGTGTCATATGCTTACATCCATCGCTGCACACTGTGATTCCATATCCCGGCTCCTATGTCACTACCGTGTTCCATAGTAAAGTAGCTGCCGGTAATAGGAAAGGTAGGGCAGGGGACCAGGCATCTGACACACAAGTGTTGAACGTGTAGATTCTACTGGAGGCCTTATCTCTACTGGAGAGTAAAGGACTGAGGAACAGGTCACAAGCCAGATGTATATTACAAGTATTCTTTTGGCGTATTATTTATTTATTTTAAGAAGGAGAAAGGAATAAAAAAAAAATAAAAGAGAGTTTTAACTATTCCTCACTGTATGTGCAGAGATTTCCCCTAATTGCCTGTCCCTGTGACCCCCCTGTCACCCACGGGATGGGAATTGAGGTGGAAATACCCACAACTTGGAAACAGACAGGCACTTTGTCTGAGAGTAGATCTAACCCTTCTACGCTCTATCAATGATTATGGGCCCCTTCATACTTTAGGCTTGTGGCAAAGTGTACCCTGTATCTGTCCCACCTACAGTTGAAAAAGTATTTGCCCACTTTCTGATTTCTTTATTTATTTGCATATTTGTCACACCTAAATGACTCAGCTCATCAAACAAATGTTATTATTATACAAAGATAACCCAAGGTAAATGGGTGGAAGGAGCGGGATTATTGCGGTGCAAAAATAATCAACCTGGGCTCCATCCCTAGGTACGTGACAGTACCGGACAGCCATGTCCGAGCCCACGCAGGGAGCCTCGCCTATGGATGATCTCTGCCGCCACCTTGCAGGACTTACCCAGGCGGTGAAGAACTTGCAGGAAGTTTACGCTAACCTGGAGGAACGTGTCCAAGTCCTGTCCGCTTCCGCTTCTGCTGCCCCTGGGACTTCTGCTACACCCTCTGTGGTGATGTTGCCACCGGAACCCCGGGTTCCCCCGCCTGAGAAGTTTTCCGGCAACCGGAGCAAATTCAGGACATTCCGCAATGCTTGCGAGCTCCTTTTTGCCTTACAACCAAGGACTTTTTCCCTCGAAGCCACCAAGGTTGGGTTTGTCATCTCCCTGCTGTCAGATGAACCCCAGTCCTGGGCCCATCGGCTCTTGGAAAAGAAGGACCCCCTCACTGAATACCTTAAACACCTTCTTCCATGCCATGTCCTCACTTTATGAAGACCCGCAGCTAACCGCTACCGCGGAGACAGCCCTGCATACCCTGCAGCAAGGACGCAGGCCTGTGGAAGACTACGCGACGGAATTCAGGCGCTGGAGCGCCGATACAGACTGGAATAATGCTGCATTACGCCACCAGTTTCGCATGGGTCTCTCAGTTCCTCTAAAGGATGAACTAGCCCATGTGGGCACACCAGACACCTTGGAGGCCCTCATGGAACTGTCCATCCAAACAGACAGACGGCTACGGGAGCGACGTGCTGAGAGGTCCGCCGGGTCTTCTCGTCCCGTTTGGATGCTTCCCCGTGTGCCCAGTCCTCCATATCCAGCTCCCCCAGCTTCCGCTACCGCCAGGTTCGATGCCCCGGAACCCATGCAGCTGGGCTTGCTCCGCCCCTCTCTGACCCCTGAGGAACGTCAACGCCGCCGAGTCGGCAACCTTTGCTTGTACTGCGGAGAACCAGGACATTTTGTACGAGCCTGCCCAGCAAAGCTCCGTAAGTGCTTCTCCATCTCTCCTGCCTGTATCCCTGTGTCACCTAACCTTATGTCTCACCTGGCTGTTCCCATTGTCTTGCAGCTTCCCGAAGGGAACATCCAAACCAGCGCAATTATTGATTCTGGGGCATGCAGTGGCTTCATGGACTTATCCTTCGCCTCCAGGTACCACATCCCCCTACGACCAAGAGCATAGGAACTTTCTGTACACCTGGCCAACGGGTCCACTCTTAAATCTGGACCAGTAACCCACGTGACCTCTCCTCTACCAGCTACCATTGCCGGGATTCACCAAGAACTGCTGTGCTTAGATGTCATCAAGTCCCCGTTATTTCCCATCATACTGGGCATGCCCTGGTTGAGGGCCCATAACCCGCAAATCGATTGGGTCCTAGGGAAGATTGAGTTCCCCTCTCCTTACTGTCATCAGCATTGTTCACCTGGACCCGGTGAGGCGCCTGCTTCCCTACTGTGCCTGGAGGTTGAGGCCGAAACCCGTCAAGCGGTACCCGAAGTTTATCACCATTTCCTGGACGTCTTTAGCAAGAAGGGTGCAGAGACTCTCCCGCCACACAGGCCATACGACTGTCCCATTGAACTGAAATCTTCCCCTTATCTGAACTGGAACTGGGGACATTAAAGACCTACCTTGATGACAATCTACAAAAGGGGTTCATCCGACCTTCCACCTCACCTGCAGGAGCGGGAATCTTCTTTGTGGAGAAGAAGGACCACTCATTACGCCCATGCGTAGACTATCGGGCCCTCAACAAGATTACGGTTAAGAACCGTTACCCCCTGCCCCTAGTGCCAGAACTTTTCCAAAGACTGGGGTCTGCAGCAGTGTTTTCTAAGTTGGACCTTCGCGGGGCCTACAACCTTGTTCGTATACGGAGTGGAGATGAGTGGAAGACTGCCTTCCGCACACGCTTCGGGCACTTTGAGTACTTAGTTATGCCCTTTGGCCTGTGTAATGCCCCCGCCACATTCCAACACTTCGTGAATGACATCTTCAGAGACTTTCTCGACCTATTTGTTGTTATTTATCTTGATGACATTCTAATTTTTTCCTCCTCTCTAGCTGAGCACAGAGAACACGTCAAGAACGTACTGACACGACTACGACTCCATGGACTTTACGCTAAGCCCGAAAAGTGTGTCTTCGAACAACGGAGTATCCCCTTCCTCGGTCTCATCATCTCCGTGGAGGGCATTGAGATGGACCCTCAGAAGGTCTCAGCCATCCTAGATTGGCCAGCTCCCACCGATAAGAAAGGAGTGCAACGGTTTGTGGGCTTCGCAAATTTTTATAGAAAATTTATAAGAGGATTCTGCACCATCATTTCCCCCATAACCAGGTTGACCAAACAGGGTCTCAAATTCCAGTGGTCCACCGAAGCCCAGGCGGCCTTCACCACGCTGAAGAACCTGTTCGTTTCTGCCTCAGTCCTGAAACACCCCGACTCCACCCTGCCATACATTCTGGAAGTGGATGCCTCGGAAATAGCAGTTGGGGCCTTTTTTTCATGTAAATTATCAGAGGCAGAAAGGAACTACGATGTCGGCGATCGGGAGTTGTTGGCAATCAAGGCGGCACTTGAGGAGTGGCGCTATCTCCTGGAAGGAGCAACCCATCCGATTCTTATCTATACTGACCATAAGAACTTGGAATACCTGAAAGCCGCCAGAAGACTGAGACCGCCGCAGGCCAGGTGGGCACTTTTTTTTACCAGATTCCAGTTCCATATAACTTACCGTCCCGGATCGAAGAACACCAAGCCTGACGCGTTGTCACGGATGTACAGCGAGCCTGAAGCCCTTTCGTCCCCAGACACTGTCCTGCCTTCAGGGAATTTCCTCCTACTCCAGGGGGACTTACTTACCCAGATTAGACAAGCGTCCACTGGCACTCCTCTCCCACCTGACACCGCTCTACTAGCCAGAGATGGTCTCTTATGGTTCGGGGACAGGATCTTCTTGCCCCAGGAAGCACGGGTCTCGGTCCTCAGCTCTTGCCACGACCATATGGTGGCTGGCCATTTCGGGGTGTACAAGACCTCCGATCTGCTCCAGCGCACGTTCTGTTGGCCGCAATGGCGAAAGGACTGTAAGGAGTATGTTTCATAGTTTCATAGTTTCATAGTTAGTAAAGTTGAATAAAGACATCAGTCCATCCAGTTCAACCTGAGCGAGTGTCTACAATTGTCCCCATCCCCTTACATTGCACACTCACATCAGTCCCTACCCTCAAGGAGCCCACAATCCAAGGTCCCCATTCATATACTAGGGCCAATTTTTGGACAGAAGCCAATTAACCTACCTGCATGTCTTTGGATTGTGGGAGGAAACCGGAGTACCCGGAGGAAACCCACGCAGGCACAGGGAGAACATGCAAACTCCAGGCAGGAAGTGTTGTGGTTGGGATTCGAACCAGCGACCCTTCTTACTGCTAGGTGAGAGTGCTAACCACTACACCACTGTGCCGCCCAAATGTGGAGGCGTGCGTTACCTGCATCCAGAATAAGGGCAGCAAGACCAGAGCTTGGGGTTTGTTGAAGCCGCTCCCTGTCCCGGAGAGACCATGGAGGATGATCTCCATGGATTTTATTGTGGAGCTACCGCCCTCAGAAAATTGCACTACCATCTTTGTGGTAGTGGATAGACTATCTAAGATGTCCCACTTTCTGCCCATGAGGGGCACACTATCTGCCGCCGAGACGGCTAAGACCTTCATCAGGGAAATAGTGAGGCTCCATGGCATACCAGCAAATATTACGTCGGATCGGGGGTCACAATTCACGTCTAAGTTTTGGAAAGCTCTGTGTGGGTCACTAAGGATTGACCTGTGTTTCTCCTCTGCTTACCATCCGCAAACGAACGGTCAGACGGAAAGAACCAATCAAACGCTGGAGCAGTACCTGCGCTGCTTTTCCTCATTCTCCCAGGATGATTGGGTCCCGCTGCTTCCCCTTGCTGAGTTTGCTTATAATAACTCTGTCCATTCAGCCACTAAGCAATCCCCGTTTTTTGCAAATTAAGGGTTCCACCCTCTATTTCTATCGAACAATCTTCCGGAGTGCCCGGTACCAGCCGCCCAGGAACACCTCAATTTTTTTGAATCCAACAACAAGCTACTACAAGAGACTATGGCAAGGACCCAGAGTTACAACAAGGAGGTTTATGATAAAAAGAGAAGAGGGGAGCTTGACCTCAAACCTGGAGACCAAGTCTGGTTATCCACCCTGAATTTAAAGTTAGCATGCCCATCCAGGAAACTAGGTCCCAAGTTTGTGGGGCCCTTCCCCGTAGTGAGGAGAATCAATAATGTAGCCTACGAACTGAAGTTACCGGAGTCCTTCCGGATTCACCCGGTCTTTCATGTGGCCCTGCTCAAGCCTGTGGTGCCAGACCCATTTGCCAACCGAAAGGTCGGTCCCCCGCACCTGTAATCATTAACGGAGAAATGGAATTCGAAGTAGAATCCATCCTGGATTGTAGGAGAAGGGGTAACCAGGTTCAGTTTCTGGTAAAATGGAAGGGGTATGGACCCGAGGAGAACTCCTGGGAACCGGAGGCCAACATACATGCCAGAAGACTGATCCTTGCCTTCAAGAGGTCCCATCCCAGTGAGATGTCACAATTGGGCATCCGGAGGTTGCCCCTTGGGGGGGGGGGGGCAATGTCAAGGAAGACATACCAGTGACCCAGGAGGACCTGCCCACAAAACTTCCTTCAAACCCAATCAGCGCTTGTCGGCGCGCATTGGCGTCGGCGGGCGCGGGCGCACGTGCGCGCGCTTGCGCATGCTTGCGCGCGCGGATGTGCGCTGACGCGCCGTCAATCAGCCATTGGCGCCAAAGAGCCTATAAGAGGAAGCTTGTGACTGAGGCCTCTTGCTGTCCGGTCTACAGCGTTTCCTGAGACCCCTGCTAATACTAAGTACCTGTTGATTCCTGTAACCCGGCTTGTTCCTGACTACACCTGCCTGCTGCCTGCTGCCTGCCTCCGATCCCGGCTTGTCTGACTATTCTCTGCCTGCTCCTCTGGTCCTGTTGTTGCCCGTCTGTTGCCGACCCTGCCTGTACTCTGACAACCCGCCTGCCTCTGCCTGAACCTGTTCTGTCTACCAGTGTCTGCCTTTGCCTGAATCTGCTCTGTCTGCCAGTGTTGACCCGGCCTGCCTGACCACGTCCAGCGTTCCAGTGTTCAAAGCACGTGTTCTCTTCAGCCTGCTGTTCCAGAAGTTCCTGCAAACCTCAGAACCTACAGTGCTGTCTGCAGTTCCTGTGTTCCTGATACCTGCACGGTTCCAGTCAAGCCCACAGCTGCCATCTGCCAGGCACTTGTGCACCCCTGCACTCGTGGGCCCCTGTTCCCACTTTCGGGGGTTCACGAGCCAGAGGCATACGAGAGGCCGCTCCCTGCATTCTGGGCTCCATCCCTAGGTACGTGACACTTATTTTACCCTCTGTATTTCTCTCTTATTTTGGCAGAGTAGTGATCCTGTCAGGGGCACCATCCTGCCTTCCACAGGAACAATAAATAAAACGCATACCTGCTATGGCATAATTTTTTCTGCAGAATCTGTCCATTGAGGGAGCGGCAGTAGAGGAACATCTTGGTGGATCAGTCTTTGAAGCAACAATGCAAAGGAACAGTTGAGTGTTTTCTTTGACCTCCTAGCAATCCTGTTGCTGGCAGGTTCATTAGCGTTATGTGGGCCTTAAAACAACTCTGTTGCTCCAAATAGTGCCACACAAAACCAGTTCCTTGGATCTTGTAGAGATAAGGCCCCAAATAGAATCTTCACGTTCGACACTTGTGTGTCATATGCTTACATCCCTCGCTGCACACTGTGATTCCATATCCCGGCTCCTATGTCACTACCGTGTTCCATAGTAAAGAAGCTGCCGGTAATAGGAAAGGTAGGGCAGGGGACCAGGCATCTGACACACAAGTGTTGAACGTGTAGATTCTACTGGAGGCCTTATCTTTACTGGAGAGTAAAGGACTGAGGAACAGGTCACAAGCCAGATGTATATTACAAGTATTCTTTTGGCGTATTATTTATTTATTTTAAGAAGGAGAAAGGAATAAAAAATAAATAAAAGAGAGTTTTAACTATTCCTCACTGTATGTGCAGAGATTTCCCCTAATTGCCTGTCCCTGTGACCCCCCTGTCACCCACCGGGATGGGAATTGAGGTGGAAATACCCACAACTTGGAAACAGACAGGCACTTTGTCTGAGAGTAGATCTAACCCTTCTAGGCTCTATCAATGATTATGGGCCCCTTCATACTTTAGGCTTGTGGCAAAGTGTACCCTGTATCTGTCCCACCTACAGTTGTGTGAAAAAGTATTTGCCCACTTTCTGATTTCTTTATTTATTTGCATATTTGTCACACCTAAATGACTCAGCTCATCAAACAAATGTTATTATTATACAAAGATAACCCAAGGTAAATGGGTGGAAGGAGCGGGATTATTGCGGTGCAAAAATAATCAATGAAATAATAATATTATATAAAGTTTATTATCACATAGCATAAATAAACACCCAGGGTTACACATTACAAATTGTACGATTAAAAGAGGGTTCATTTAGAGAGCACAATCGATTATTTTGTGAAGCCCGATGGTAGAAGGCCTTGATGTGCTGACAGGTCAAATTTTCCCTACATGTTTCGCCATAACAATGACTTCCTCAGGGGAAATAGAATATGACCAGTAGTGAAAACAGAAAATAATTCTATAAAAGAAAGAAAAAACATAATATAAGTACAGTATAGTAAGTAGTATAAGTACAATAGTATAATGGGTATCACTTGAATGCTGCGTGATCTGAAAAGGCTAACTCCTACCCAGTGGACGCTGTCATGGATTCCCAACACATCACCCAGATAACATAACAAACAACACATCCAAAGGATTGCATACATACCCCTAAAAAGCACCCAGCGATGAAGCAAATATGGAACGAACCCAATGGCTGATACCCCAATATTAACCACCTCAGTGTGGCTGCAGGGTTTTAAAAAGCAACCAGTAAAACTGAAAAGATATAAAGGATACATATTATTAGTGTAGCATTGTGGGTGATTGGGCCAAAAAAGCCTCAAATACAACCCCAAAGGATTACATAAAAAAAGATAACCCAGGTAAATACAAAATTCAGTTTTTAAATGATGGTTTCATTTATTAAGGTAAAAAAGCTGTCCAAACCTGCCTGGATTTATGTGAAAAAGTAATTGCCCCTTAAACCTAATAACTGGTTGTGCCACAACTGCAATCAAGCATTTGTGATAACTGGCAATGAGTCTTTCACATTGCTGTGGAGCAATTTTGGCCCACTCTTCTTTGCAGAATTGTTTTAATGCAGCCACATTGGAAGGTTTTCCAGCATGAACGGCCTGAGTAAGGTCATGATACAGCATCTCAATTGGATTTAAGTCCGGGCTTTGACTAGGCCACTCCAAAACTCACATTTTGCTTTGTTTGAATCATTTGAACAGCTTGAACTTTGTTTGAACTGATGGGCAGACATTTTCGTTTAGGATTTTCTGGTAGAGCTCAGAATTCATGGTTCCATCAATTATGGTAAGTCGTCCAGGTCCTGAAGCTGCTGGTAAATGTGAGATGAGCCTCCGTGTTGTTTTTGGTCAGCAGTGGCTTTGGCCTTGGAACTCTCCCATGGATGCCATTTTTGCCCAGTCTCTTTCTTATTGTTGAATCATGAACACTGATCTTACCTGAGGAAAGTGAGGCCTGCAGTTTTTTAGATGTTGTTCTGGGTTCTTTTATGACCTCCTGGATGAGTCGTCGTCATGCTCTTGGAGTGATTTTTGTAGGCCGGACACTCCTGGGAAGGTTCACCACTGTTCCAAGTCACATTTGTGGATAATCCCTGTGGTTCACTGGAGTTCCAAAGCCTTAGAAATGGCTTTGAAACCCTTCCTAGACCGATACGTGTACATTACTTTGTTTCTAATCTGTTCTTGAATTTTATAGATTGTGGCATGATGTGTGGCTTTTTGTAATCTGTTAGCGTGCTTCACTTTGTCAGATAGCTTCTATTTATGTGATTTCTTGATTCAACAGGTCTGGCAGTAATCAGGCCTGGGTGTGGCAAGTGAGATTTAACTCAACTTTCCAAAAAATTGTGGTTAATCACAGTTCATTCATGATTCAGCATGGGAGGGGGCAATTACTTTTTCACATAGGGCCAGGCAGGTTTGAACAGCTTTTTTTCCCTTAATAAACTTAATAATAATTAAAAAACTGCATCTTGGATTTACTCGGGTTATCTTTGTGTAATAATAAAAATTTGTTTGATGATCTGAATCATTTAAGTGTGAGAAATATGCAAAAAAAATAATAAATCAGGAAGAGGCAAATATTTTTTCATACAACTGTATATGTGTTTTATATATAGTTGCAATGAGCTGTATCAGTTTACTATTGTTTTTCAGTATACCAACATCTAGTGATGATTTAGGGCAACCACAATTTCTTTACTTGTGAATTGGTATCTCCCTCTGTCCTCCCCTCCTGTTTAGTGCTAATTAGTTTAGCCTTAGTGTCAAGTACCTGGTCAGAGGCTGGAGTGCTGAGAGGGCTCCCCTTGCGGCTGAGTGCAGCGCACCCCTACAGCTGATAACAGGAGAAGCTATGCCGAAACAAGCACGGGTTGCCAGCTGCGGTAGGCTGAAGTGCTAAGAAGATGTTCACTGTATGACAGCCAGACAAGCAGAATGCACTGCAGGGTCCCTCAGAAGTCTTAGGCGATACCTGGCAGCAGGGAGAGACAGGAAGCAGGGTCAGGAGCCAGGCCAGTAATCATGCACGGGAAGTCAGCCAGGAGCAGAAGCAAGAAGCAGAATCAGGAACAAGTCGGGGTCATACACAGGAGATCAGGCAGCAGCAGAGTCAGGAGAACAGGTCAAGGTCATACAGGGACAATCGGGCAACAGCAGAAACAGTAGAACAAGCCAGGAGTCAGAGCTAGGGATGCAGACAAGACAGGTCAAAGGCAAGCTGAGTTGGTAACAGGGAACCCAATAATAGCACAAGCAGGAGCACAGGAACACATGGGGGGCTAACAATCATCTAGCAACTTGTGGAACAGACTGCTGGCCTAAATAGGCTCCTGGGCATAAGGTTATGTAATGCATTGTGTGCAGGATCGCACTCCAGTCACACAAGCGCATGCATTAGTGCGCGCAAACATTGTCTGTGGCCCTGTTGGGTGTTACCAGATATGCCAGCTCTTCTGTGAATCATCCTCTGACACTTAGATATACCCTCTCTGTTTCTGCCACGTTCCCTCAGTCATTGTTAGTTCTTTGCAGAGGTAGGGAAGTTATTGTCTTTTTACACTTCTAAAGACTGGAAAAACATCCTGTTTGGGTTAAACTTCTTATTAAAAAGTTAAGCTGCATGTGGATGGTGCCAAGTCAGCAGGTGACCATACTGCATGGACAGATTGAGTCTATGAAGTGTAGCACCCAGTGACTCAGGGAGGCTGGTATGACTCACAGGAAGCATCTCTAAGACCTCTCCCTACCTCTAGAAACTGGTAGAAGTTTCCAGAAGAATGGGAGTGGAGGTTAGGAGGAGCTGCCTGGAGTATTCATGAGGGCCCTGACCAATTCCCAACAGAAGGGTTGGCAGGGGCAAGCCCCCTCAAATACTCGTGGTCAGCCCAGCTGGGGCAGTGGCGTTTGAGTGGAAGATGGAGATGAAGTGTTAGTTTGTCGGGAGACCCTAGTCTGGGAGGGGGTGACTTTGGGCCTGGGCTCGGGTGCGGAAGGGACCCTCTTCATGACACACAGAGGTGTCCTGACCAGGAGGCAGGGGCACAAGGTTGAGGACAGCAGTAGAACACTGCCAGGCAAATCTCCAGGAAGGAAGACAGCCAGGAGGGCTGGTGAGTGTACAGTCAGAGGACTGAGAGGACTGGGTAAAAGCAGTCTGGGATAGATGCAGAGTCAGTCTGGGAGGACTGTGGGAAAGTAGCCAGAGGGGCTAGTGAAAGGGGCAGCTGCAGCCAGGCGGGCTGGCAGTGCCTGAAGAGGTGGGGCTGGGATCAGTAGCCACAGGAGTAGGACAGCTGAGAACTGGGACTTCTTTTTGCTACACTACCAAAGGGGCCCGTGGTCCCTGCCTGCAAAGGGCATTTGCTATGGTCTGTTTTCACTCTTGTCAGGCCATCCAAACAGTGCCAGCTGATCCTGGGAGTTGTTGATCTACAAACAAGATTGTGCAGGAGGTAGAAGGAGAAGTGTATATACTACAAGTGGGCATCCCATAATACCCTTAACCCTATCCAAGTTCAATTCCCCTAACAAAACACAAAAACAAAGTTGTAAGGACTGTTTCTTGTCTCCAGTGTGTGGTGGAAAGGGGTGGGAGATACCAACATTCACCAGCGGCTCCTGTGGGGTAGCGTTACAGGAGGTATTTCAAAGCCAAAGCTTCATATGAAATAGAACACATACCATGGCAATGGCACCCTAATATACCTTGCCAACTGACATTGTTGCAATGCACTGCCAAAAATGGTTGGTAATCCATTCATTTTGATGTTGATGGTTGGCATAAGGCATGTGTGTTGATGCACCATAATGGTGTGAATGGGCCCTTAAAATAGTTCCACTTGCAGGGTCTTGGCCACGTACATAAAGCATTCCTATAAATAATTCCAAAGCAGAACTTGATATGTGTAAGGTATCCCTGCAGGAATCATTTGTTCAAACAAGGCTTAGACATGACCTGAGTGAAGAACTGAAGGGCTCAGGTGAAAGTGATGAATGCTGTGCCTGGCATATGGAAGCTTCTCTGCCTTTGATTCCTCTACTCTGTCAATGTTGGAGCCTCTTGAACATATTCAAGGACTCTGCTGTGAACCTCTTCAGTATTCTAAATGTCATTTGGAAAACAAAACACTAGAAAGTCTATTGAATACGACATGCTGTGAAATGAATGCTTTTGCGCTTCTCTTTTGGCAATCACTATGTGGGCACTAATAAGGGTACATGGGTACCACCGCAATTATTACGCTTGTCACTCTTAAAAGAAGCCTTTTTTAAGTGGAAATGTGGTGGAGCTCTGCTGCCACCACCTGGAGAGAGTTATAAAATGCACATTTATGTTAAAGCTACAGTATAACATGCTGTGTAAGGATACCTTCATAAATAATGCAATGAATAACCAAGCAAGTGCATGAACAGAAAAAAATCTATTAAAATAAAATTAAAAATATAAGTGCAGCACTATTAATCTATTATGTGAAATATCCAGTGATATCAAATGATATTCAAATAAATAAATGAATCAATCTATATAATAATGTGTACAATTAAAGTTCATATGCTGAAACTTTTCTGCGTTGAATTATTGTGACTTCTCAATTATTGTGACTTCTCAATTCATCCACCACTGTGCAAATCGTGTCTTCAGCAGATTATGTGCACACCTTCACCAGCCGTCATACCTGCTCATCTTATACATGAGTCAGACTCAAAACAAGTCCTTTCTTTCTTTCAGCTATGGTCTCATCTCTTCCACTTCCGACCAGCTACTCTGTATCCATTTTCCAATCAGTAGCCTCCCAAGAAAGATCTCTCGTTTACTGCCCCACTGCTTTACTCCTTCCTCAGTATTCCAGATAGGATATGGCTCCACATTCATGCAACAATAGATGATACATAGTGCTCTCCGTGTGCAACATTTATTAAAATGCCCCAATTAAAAAAAACACTACACTACACAAGATATTAATTTAAAACCAGCTCTGTATACCACCACTGTGGCTGTATAACCTCACAGGCTCGGCTCCTCCCCTCTACCTCTGATTGGGCTTTCTCAATAGATCTATTGATCTAATAAATGTTGCAAACGGAGAGCACTATGTATCCTCTATTTATTGGATGGTGTGGGTGAATAGCTGCGCTATCCTACAAAACTGGGAGCTGCCGACACAACAATCTGACGAATTGTGGACTAGATAAAAATGTGAAAAGTGTGGCGCTAAAATACAACATGTGAGAACATTCTAAGTGGGCACGCACATGAAAATCGAGACCACTGTTAGAGTGTTCAAAAAATTAGTATATATAAAAAACAAGGACAACAGTCCTTCATGCACGCCGTGAAAAAACGTGTAAAATGTGGACAAGTTTCAACAGGTGCGCATAAAGAGAGTGGAAGGAATCAATCATGAGAAATGTGTACAATGTGAAACAATAATAACTGCTCACCTGTAGTGCACAAAAAAAGTAAGCTAAGGTCAACAAGTCTCCGAAAAGGAGGGGGCTAGTGTTAAAAATGGATCATATACACTATTCATAGAACCACAGGAAGTGTACATGAAAAATGCACTAGTGAAATCAAAAACTAGACATTCTATACAGATGAAAATAAACGGAATCACCAAAATGAGAGTGTCATTGCTAACTCACAGGACAATGCAAACAACCAAAACATAATTGGTATATGAAACATGAATGGTAATGCGATATATGTATCTACTGTGATAGCTGGTAATAAGTGTGTCACCATAAATTGGTTATCTGTGCATTTAGGCATAGAATAGCATCATACAAAACAATGAAGACATAAATGAAATTACACCAAACAAGACTGGAAAAGTCTGGAATCATGTAAGTAAAACCTATGGATGCTCCTATTGAAATAACACGCTGTAAAAGAAAAAAGAAGAAAAAATGTCTCTTGGGAACTATTCAAAACGCCAATAAAGCCATGTGATAGTGTCCACAGCATAAATAGGTGTATCACAGAATTGCTTGGAAACTGGGTCCTCTAGATGTCGGATTCAGTTGCAAACAAAGAAGTATGGAAAATAGATTGGGTACGCTTACCGCATCCGGTGGACCTACTCACCGATGGTGAGGGGTCAAACGAGCTTGAAATTTGTAAGGCCTAAGCCTCTACAAATTAGGTGTATGTAGTGGAGTCTCCTCAGCAGTTGTCACTCACCGACCATCCATAGATCGACGGGAACCAAAGGAAGGGGTCTCACCAAAGCTCATGGATCATCACACCAGATAGAAGTATGTGGATAAAGAAAACAGAGAGGGCCTCCTCATAGTGTAAAAAAGGTCCAGGCAAGGACTCGATTTATTACTTAAAAGTTTGCGTTCAGCTTTCCAAAATACATTTTCGATAAAAAATATTTAAAAGCAAAACAAAAAGAATATATGAAAACGCACTGATAATAGTAGTTTGCAAGGTTCTCCCGACGCGTTTCGTCTTAAACTTAAAAATCAAAAAGAGTTTTCCCACGCTAAACCTTTCATCTGATTTCTAAATTGCTGTATTTGTAAATTCCAAATGCCAATATAAAGGAATAGTAGTGGTAAAAAAAAAAGCACTTGTGGGTTTAACTAATCTTGTTTTTTTGTACAATTCTCCTTAAAGCGGGTGTGTCCTATGTCTGCATACTTTTGCTGATAGGTGTCCCTTATTCCCATCTCAAAAAGTTGGGAGGTGTGGACTACTGATTGGAAAGTGGATACAGAGTAGCTGGTCGGATGTGGAAGAGATGAGACCATAGCTGAAACAAAAGAAAGGAATTGTTTTGAGTCTTTCTGACTCATGTATGAGGTGAGCAGGTATGACGGCTGGTGAAGGTGTGCACATAATCTGCTGAAGACATGATTTGCACAGTGGTGGATGATATATGAAGTTTCAGCATGTGAACTTTAATTGTACACATTATTATATAGATTGATCCGTTTATTTATTTGAATATAGTTTGATATCACTGGATATTTCACATGATAGATTAATATTGCTGCACTTATTTTTTTATTTTTATTTTATATGTTGCATGGTGAGCTGAATTCACTGGAAGTGTACAGCAGCTGTGGAGTACTAATTAGTAAACTTTATAGCACATAACACTTTAGGTAGGTGGCGCTAATTGTCTTTTATCCCTTTCATGACTAAGGCCCCTTTCACGCGGGCAGTCCGTTCAGATCCGCCTGTCAGTTTTTTTGGCGGACCTGAACGGACCCTCCATAGACCTCTCTGGAGGGACGGATGTCAGCGGTGATATGTCCGCTGACATCCGACCCGCTCCGAAAATTTATATCAAATACTTACCGTAATTTTCCTTTCACTGATGGACTCCATGGCAGCCTACGTATGGGTTAATCCCGCCTCTCCTACCTCATAGGGACCCCACTCCCATAAATCTTTGCTCCTAGCCAGGTACCGTGTTCCATAACTTAGCCTACTCCAGCAATGGGAGGGAACTCCTGCTGCCATGGAGTCCATCAGGAAAGGAAAATTACGGTAAGTATTTGATATAAATTTTCCATTTTCCTGACAGACTCCATGGCAGCCTACGTATGGGAAATAACTAGCCATACACTCCCGGGTGGGAAATATTGCTGGTTCAAAGAAAAAAGGTTTAATTGGCACCGTCAACAGATAAGACATTCAAACCAAAATTAACTGAGGAAAGAGCCGCTGGCTCAACACAATAGTGTGTCATAAATGTATTTATCGATGACCACGAGGCCGCTTTGCAAATCACTTCTGCCGACACGTGACGGGAAGCTGCCCAAGACGTTGAGACACTCCTAGTTGAGTGAGCCGTCACTGCCTCCGGAGGAACCAGACCCTTAGCCGTATACGCCCTTTGAATAGCCTGGACGATCCAGGTTGAGATGGATCTGGAGGAAGCACGTAATCCTCTGTTCTTCCCTTGGAAGTAGATGAAAAGGTAATCCGATTTCCGGAAGGGAGCCGTTGCTTCCAGATAGACTCTTAGGATTTCTCCGACATCTAGAGGATGGATACTAGAATCATCAGATGAATGGAATGTTGGGAGAACTATTTCTTGATTCTCATGAAAGACGGACGTCACTTTGGGATTTGATCCCAACATAGGGATCAAGACCACCCTATCAGGAAAAAAGGTGATAAACGGTTCTTTGAAACCCAGAGAGCTGATCTCAGATACCCTCTTGGCAGATGTTATGGCCACCAGGAACACCGTCTTGAGAAAAAGATCTTTGATGGACAATTGATCCGTTTGTTGAAAATCTTCTCCTGAAAAGAAGTCCAAAACGAGGGGAAGATCCCACTTGGCAAATCTTGGCCTCCTTTGAGGTCTAAGTCTTGTTGCACCTTTAAAGAATTGCCTGACGAGAGGATGTTTTGCCCAAGCAATGCCTGTGAATGCAGAAATTGCAGAGACCTGAACTCTAAGAGAGCTAACAGCCAAGGGCAACTCCAGGCCTGTCTGCAGGAAACTCAGAATGTCCGATATTCTTGGGTCCTTAAATGAACCTCCAACAGTAGGGATGAAACTCACGAATCTTGCCCAGATTCTTTGGTACACTCTATTAGTACCCGCTCTCCTGGCACTCATCAAGGTTTCAATTGCTGTGTCAGGACACCCTAAGGCCGTCAACCTTTCCCTTTCAACCACCAGACCATCAGGTGGAGATGGGATGGACATGGGTGAAGCGATGCTCCTTGTAGCAGGAGATCTGGCCTGGGAGGAAGAGGGACTGGGTCCCGACAACTGAGCTGCGTCAGGAGAGGAAACCATGGCCTGTTGGGCCAATATGGAATTACCGCTATTACTTCGGCTTCCTCCCAGCGGAGTCTTGACAGAAAACGGAGAATGACCGGTACTGGGGGAAAGGCATACGCCTTGAGAAACCTCCACCGGTCCGTCAACGCATCTATCCCATAAGCTTGGGGACAACGATTCCTCGTGTAATACTTCTCGAGTTTCGCATTGCAGGGTGATGCAAAGAGGTCCACTTCCGGTGTTACTCCTAGAGACAGAATCCAATTGAACACTTCTATGTGGAGGGACCACTCGTTGTTGTCCAACGCTACTCTTGAGAGGAAGTCCGCCTGGACATTCTGGACTCCGGGGAGGTAAACAGCCGTTAGATTCGACAAATTCGCCTGGGCCCAAACCATAATCGGACTGACCTCCTCTAGTAGATCTAGACTGCGTGTACCCCCTTGTCTCTTGATGTAGGCTACCGCGGTCGTGTTGTCCAACCTCATCAGAACCGAAGCTCCTAAAATCAGGTGACGGAAGGCTTGAAGAGCTTGAAAGGCAGCTCGGAGTTCCAAGACATTTGACACTATCCCTTGAGATGGGAAGTCCCATTTCCCTTGGGCTACTTCTGAAAGACAGAGGGCTCCCCAGCCGCTGTTGCTGGCATCCGTCGTCACCACAATCCAGGAGATTGGTGCAATAGAGTGGCACTTGAGGAGATTCTCCTGATGAAGCCACCATGGAAGACACTCCCTCATGGACGGGGTCACTCTGACAAAGTGATCTTGTGACTCTGGGATCCATTGCTGAAGAAAACCCTTTTGGAAGGGTCGCATTCTCCACTGTGCCCATTTTACCATGGGAGCTGTGGCCACCATGGTGCCGATAACTCTGAGGCAATATGATGCCCTGAGGCGAGGACATGCCAGGGCGAGCCGAATCCTGTCTTGAATTACCGGGATCTTCTCCATGGGTAAGGAAATGGTACTCTTTACCGTGTCGAACTGCGCCCCTAGGAATATCAGGGACTGGGTCGGATCCAACTGACTCTTCTCCCTGTTCAACAACCAGCCGAACTCCGTCAAGACCGAGATGACTTGGTCCCGATGTAAACAAAGCTGGTCTCTGTCCTGCGAGAGCAGGAGTAGATCGTCCAGGTAGTGGTGTAACCGGACACCTTTGACCCTGATTAGGGCTACCACTGCCAGTAATATTTTTGAGAACACTCGAGGCGATGTTGTCAGCCCGAAAGGAAGACAGGTGAACTGGAGATGTCTCTGCTCCACTGCGAACCTGAGATATTGCTGAAAATTCCTCGCGATTGGCACATGAAAATATGCGTCCTTCAAGTCCACTGAGACCATCCAATCGCCTGGCTGAATTGTTTGACTTATGGTCAAGAGAGTCTCCATCTTGAATCTTTCCTTCTGGATGAAGGAATTCAAATATGTTAGGTCGATGACTGGCCTCCATGACCCGTTCTTTTTGAGAACCATGAAGAGGGGGGAATATACCCCCTGAAATTTTTCCTCCACTGGTACCGGAATGACGGCCCCTTGAGATATCAGGGAGTCTGTGTAGGATAAGAGAATTTCTTTCTTCTCTTCCGATCTCGGTAGAACTGTGGGAATGAAGCGGTGTGTGGGTGGGTTGGTGAAAGTCCAGGTGTGACCTGTAGAGATGGTTTTGATTGTCCAATAATCTTGGACCGAGGCTGCCCAGACGTGCTGGAAATGGAGTAACCGTGCTCCTACCCGCTCCACCTGGACAGGCTCCATATCAAAAGGACTTAGTCGCATCACGACCCCCGGAAGACGTGGCCTTTGTGGACTTCTGACCTGAAGGTTGGTTTCTTTTCCAGTTTTTTCTGAATTCCCTACCAGGTCTGTATCGCCGTGCGTCCCTAGCACGCTCCTGATCCTGTCTGGGTTGGGTTCTTCTCTGGCTCAAGAGACGACGATCCTGGGGTAGAAAACCCGACTTACCCCCAGTAGCGCGTGTGATGGCCGAGTCCAGCTTGTTCCCAAAGAGGGAAGAACCCTCAAAGGGAATCTTGCACCATGCCTGTTTGGAGGCAGGATCCGCTGCCCATGGACGTAACCATAGAGCACGTTTAGCTGTGACCGAAGATAGCATGACACGCGATACTAACCGGATAATGTCCAGGGATGCTTCCCCCAGAAAAGCCGATGCCATCCTTAATTCATGTACTGGAGAATTCCTGAGCACATCTTCGGATATACTTCCCAGGATTGCACCCACGTCATCTGTCCAGGTTTCCATGGCTTTTGACAAGGCCGCAAGAGCCAAGGCCGGCTTGCAGGCCATCCCTGCGGTGATATATACTCGTTTGAGATCAGTATCGATCTTCCTTTCCAGACCGTCTCTGAATGACACTGTGTCTTCCAGTGGAAGCGTAACATGTCTCACCAATCTCATCAGTGCAGCATCAATGAGGGGGGCTGAATCCAGGTATTTCACCTCCTCACTCCTGAATGGGTACATTTTCGCTACTTTGGTGATCAAAGAGTTCTTTCTTTCAACCTTCCCCCATTCATCAGATATGATTTCACCTAGCTCCCCCAAGAAGGGGAAATTCGGGCGCTCTTTTTTCAGATGCTTGAAATACTTTTTCTGTTTGGAGGGCATCTCTATTGGGTCTTCCCATTTCAGCGCGTCTTTAACTGCCCTGACCAGATGAGGAACCTGGGAGAAGTCGAACCCCGCTCCATATTCATCCACCTCAACCTCACTATCGGAGGATCCATTTGATGAAAAATTGTCATGAGAAGGACCTGGAACTTCAAGATCCACTACGTCCGCGGCTGAGGCTGGTGCTGAGGGAGGAATGGCTGTGTGGGCTGAATCCGTCCTATTCAGAGATTCCTGTACCACCTTTCTAACCAGTGCTTCCACCTGCTGGTCTCCCGCACCTCTCTCCCTCACAGCCTTGGAGTAGCATGCTTCACATAGGGATTTGTCCTCCGGGACATGAGCCCTACACCCCCAGCAGGCTTTTTTCTCTGAGCGACCAGAATGGCGGTGGGAATCACGTTTAGATCCGGACCTTGACCTATCCGTATGATGTCTAGAAGAAGACTTTGATTTTGATTGGTCACGCTGTGACCTAGATTTTTCTTCACGTGCTACTGAATGATGATCGGACCTAGAAGGGCTGAGGAAACAACAGGAAAGAAATATACTTTATAATTCCCCAATCCTCAAAAACCCATGCAAAACAGGCAGAGGGAAAAAAATATTCCGTCCTACCTGCGGCATAAGGGCTGACCACTAGGCGGCGACGACACATCCATGGCAACAGAACAGCAGAGACTGCAGGTGAAATATAGACCATAAACATTCAAGAACAGTATAACCAGAGAAACTCATAGCATATGAATAGAAAGCACCCAGCCTACCTCCACAAGTATTGTCAGTACAAGAACCGGCGTCTGCAGTGTCTGTATGAAGCCAGGGCATAGCTGTATCTGACAGCTATTTGAATTTGCCGCCTGGATGACGTCACGGCGCTCCGAACGTCGTCGCACGCCGCCCCCCGACGTCCGCGCGCATGCGCGGCCACCGCTGACCCGTCGAACCGCGCAGGCGCAAACCAAGCCTCGATCTGGATCGAGGCCGTGCGCACGCGCAGTAGGAACGAGCAGCGGCGGACTGGAACGCAGATGCGCTCCAGCCGCCATACCAGGAAGACAGAGACACACACATAATACACACAGGCTGCCATGGAGAAACGAATAAACATACGATACCCATCCAGCACGAAGATGATCCGACCTGACCCTCAAGCGCCTCCTAAGCGACCATGACCGGGTATCGATGGGGGGGGGGGGAGGCCTCCTGCTAATAGCGAGGACGATTGGCCAAACTGCCGCTTGCCAGTCAATGACTGGATAGTAAGCTCTTCAGGGCACCACAACATCACCCGTATCCACCCTGCTAATAGCTGGGTAACTGGACTGCAACACCGCCATTCTTCCATCGCCAACGCAAGGGGAAACGCCAGGCCTGGATCAACTACTCCTTAAGGTAAGAACTACCTCTTTAGTCCTAAGGAGGAGGACAAAAAAGGAACACGGTACCTGGCTAGGAGCAAAGATTTATGGGAGTGGGGTCCTATGAGGTAGGAGAGGCGGGATTAACCCATACGTAGGCTGCCATGGAGTCTGTCAGGAAAGATGGAAAGGGGGAATAGTGCGTGTGAGAGTGGGAGGAGGGACAGGGGGGGGCGGGGGGGGACGGGAGGCCCGGTAAGAGCAGCGAGAGGCGGCGGGAGGGGGGGTGTCCCCTCCCACTCCTCCGGTATAACAGCCGAGGGGCTTTTAGTTCTCAACCTTGACTGTTTCTTTTTACTTCTGCAGAAGAGCTTGGACAACACGTCTGGAAACACCGGTCTTCCTTCAAATTTCTGCCTGTGAAAGACCTTGTTGATGCTGTAAGACCACCCTGTGCCTTGTTGCTGACCAACGTATATCATTTTTTTTTTTTTACACTGAACTATCTTCAGTGTCAACCTTTTAGCGGAGTGTGGCTTTTCCTCACCTTGTTGAATTCCTGTTATAAGCTGATTCTGTCTGATTTATGGATTGAAAAAATTGAGAATGTGCGAACAGGCAGTTGGAGTTGATAATGTCTCTTCTCTATAGATGTGCACATCTTATTGCATTAGGGTGTGCACCCCAAAGCTCAAACATATACACATATGTACATACGTATATACATATACACACAGACACATGCGCTCTTATAAATAAACTTAAAAAAATTATTAAAACAAGGACGGTGTCAGTAGAGAAGTGGACATGTCAGTAAGGCCTCATGCACACTGGGCGTTATAAAAACCCCAGTAGTGTTAGCTGTAGAAATATTTAGCTGTAGAATTAGCTTTTCAGCGTTTTTTAGCTGTTGCATTTTTTATTTTTTTACTAAATTTATACTGCCTCAAAAGCTTATGGCTCAAAAACACTGATAAACGCAGAAGAGCCGCATTTTTTAGCGTTTTTAGGCTTTTATCAGAGTTAGAGCGTTTTTAAAGCTTAAAAACTCCTCTCAAAACCCACTAGTTCTGTTTTTTTTTTCCAAGCCAGAAAACGTCCCTGCCACAAAACGCTGATAACAGCCTATGTGTCCATGGACACCTAGGATAATATGCTGGGGAGTTTACTGGCTGCAGAAAAAATACCTGAAGCCAAAAACAGCAGCTGTAAAAATGCCCAGTGTGCATGAGGCCTAAGGCAGAGGTTGGGGCAGAAAAGAAAGAAGACACTTTTGATGTATATAATGTGTATCTCAATCCAAAAACAAAAGTGTGATAAATTGCAACTTACAAGTCCTTTTTTTTTTTTTTTGGTGGCATTTTGACTTCATAACACACATCATCTCCCAGGGTGACAACACCCACTGCTCCACTGTATCCTTGGAGCAACAGCATTGCCAACCTAGGACAGGAAGTGTGTTAGAACTACAGAACCCCCCCCCCCCCCCCCGCTCCTCATCTCTATAACATGGGGGAAGGGGTTCTGTAGTCCACATAGAGAAAGGATTAGAGCTGATAACACTGTTTGAGATTTCAGTGATCTCCCTGACCACACAAAAACTCCCTCCAGATGCCGAGCAGAAGCAGGCTGAGATTAAAGTGGAGCTCCACCCAAAAGGGGAAGCTCCGCTTGTTTACTTCCTCCCCCCTCCACTGCCAAATTTGGCACCTTTCGGGGAAGGGGAATATCTGTTTGTTCCCCCCCCCCCCCCCCCCCTCCGCTGCCAATTTTGGCACCTTTGTCAAAACCAGGTATCTGCTCCCACAATGCCACAGGCGATCTAGGAAACTTCCGGCCCCTCCTGTGTCCCCCGCTGCCTTCTGGGAGATACACAGGTCCCAGAAGACAGCGGGACCATTCAGAAAGTGCAGCAAGACTTGTGCATGCGCAGTAAGAAACAGGCTGCGAAGCCTCAAGGCTGGCGGCTGGTGCTCAAAATTTTTGGGGGGCGCAAACTGAAAAAAAAAAAACATCAATTGCAGCCTCACTGTGCCCATCCAATGCAGCTACTGTGCCCATCAATTGCTGCCACTATGCCCATCAAACGCAGCCACTGTGCCCATTAAATGCAACCACTGTGCCATCAAATGCAGCCACTGTACCCATAAATTGCCACCACTGTGCCCATCAAATGCAGCCAATGTGCCATCAAACGCAGCCACTGTACCCATAAATTGCCACCACTGTGCCATCAAGCGCAGCCACTGTACCCATAAATTGCCACCACTGTGCCCATCAAATGCAGCCACTGTGCCATTAAACGCAGCCACTGTACCCATAAATTGCCACCACTGTGCCCATCAAATGCAGCCACTGTGCCAAATGCAGCCACTGTACCCATAAATTGCCACCACTGTGCCATCAAGCGCAGCCACTGTAACCATCAATTGCCGCCAGTGTGCCCCATCAATTGCCGCCAGTGTGCCCCATCAATTGCCGCCAGTTTGCCCCATCAATTGCCGCCAGTTTGCCCCATCAATTGCCGCCAGTTTTCCCCATCAATTGCCGCCAGTGTGCCCCATCAATTGCTGCCAGTGTGCCCCATCAATTGCCACCAGTTTGCCCCATCAAATGCTGTGAGTGTTTCCCCCCTGTCCGGCACTTACCTGTCTCGGGTCAGCGCATTCCTCCACGCTCCCTCTGAGTCCTCGATGTCTTCTACCGTCCTCTTCTGCTATGATTGGACGCCCGATAGGCATCCAATCACAGCGCCTGTCACTTCAGCCAATCAGGTGACAGGTAAGCAGACCCGGTGACCTGATTGGCTGAGAGGCGGGTCAGTGTTAGGGAAGCGATTTATTTGATTCCCTAACACAGCACTACGTAAGCATTACCAATTTGGAAGCCTATTAGAGCCCACGGCTCTAATCAGGATGCTATTAGAGCCGGCAGCTCTAATCAGGCACTTCTGAAAACACCCCTTCTGCTGTAATTCAGATGCCCGGCGCCCGACAAGGGGCCGGACACCTGAATAGGGGGCGGCAGCGGCGACAATAGATAGATTCATGCAATGCATGAATCTATCTATTAAAGATTGACGGGTGCAGGAGAGAGGGAGCGGCCACTGCCATAGAGAAGATGCCGGCGCCTCCACCCGGAGCCAAAAGAAGGATCGGCTTGGGGTGCTGACATCGCCAGCTCCCTGGACAGGTAAGTGTCCTTATATTAAAAGTCAGCAGCTACAGTATTTAGCTTTAGTAGCTGCTGACTTTAAATGTTTTCCCCCAGGCTGGCTCCTCTTTAAGGATAACTTTAAAAAGTGGTCTGCATATGCCCTGTGTGTATATATTCCCTACACACTTTGTACTGAAAGATGTCCCTCTTTCTCACCCCAGAAAGTTTAGAGGTATAACAGCATGACAGCCAGGCAACTAGTATTCTTGGAAGACAATTCATCAGTTGCAGTCTGGTTAGGTCTTGCTTTAAAGTGCAATACTCACATCCACCATATGGTGGCAACATGTCCTCACTTTGTCATTGTAAAAATGATACAATATTTTTTTGTTTCATTTTTCTCAGTAATGTCTCTAAAAAGAATAAGTTACATTTACTAATAAAATATTGCTGTACTTTACTAGATAGCAACACTTTGCAAGGCATAGATTTTCTTTTTCTTTTTTTTTTTTTGCTAAGATTTAACCGTTTTTAACCATTTCAGCCCGGAAGGAATTGCCCCTTTCCTGACCAGGCCATTTTTTGCGATACGGCACTGCGTTGCTTTAACTGTTGCGCGGTCGTGCGATGTTGTACCCAAACAATTTTATGTCCTTTTTCCCCACAAATAGAGATTTCTTTTGGTGGTATGCGATCACCTCTGCGATTTTTATTTTTTGTGCTATAAACAAAAAAAATGTGACAATTTTAAAAAAAAAAAACACAATATTTTGTACTTCTTGCTATAGTAAACATCCCAAATTAAAAAAAGAAAAAAACAAATGTATTCATCAGTTTAGGCCGATATGTATTGTTCTACATATTTTTGCTTAAAAAAATTGCAATAAGCGTATATTGATTGGTTTGCGCAAAAGTTATAGCGTCTACAAAACAAGGGATAGATTTATGGCATTTTTATTCTTTTTTTTTTTTTTTTTACTAGTAATGGCGGTGATCATCGATTTTTATCAGGTCTGCAACATTGCAACGGACACATCAAACACTTTTGACACTTTTTTGGGGCAACTGCTACAGTGTCTTAAAGAGCTGACGTACAGCTACGATGGCTTGCCCAGGGGATGTAAGCGGAGGCTCTCCGGGGACCCTGATGCAAGAGGGAGGATCTCCGGGGACCCTGATGTAAGGGGAGGCTCTCTGTGGACCCTGATGTAAGAGGGGGCTCTCTGGGACTCTAATGTAAGGGGGGGCTCTCTCTGGAGACCCTGATGTAAGGGGGGGGGGGGCCCTTTCTGGGGACCCTGATGTAAGGAGGTGCTCTCTGGGGACCCTGATGTAAGGAGGAGCTCTCTGGGGACCCTGATGTAAGGACAGGCTCTCTGGGGATCCTGTTGTAATGAGGGGGCTCTCTGAGGACCCTGATGTAATGAGGGGGCTCTCTGGGGACCCTGATGTAAGGGGGAGGCTCATTGGGGACCCTAATGTAAGGGGGGAGGCTCTTTGGGGACCCTGATGTAAGGGGGAGGCTCTCTGTAGACCCTGATGTAAGGAGGGGCTCTCTGGGGACCCTGATGTAAAGGGGGGCCCTCTGGGGACCCTGATGTAAGGGGAAGCTCTCAGGGGACCCTGATTTAAGAGGAGGCTCTCTGGGGACCCTGATGTAAGGGGGGCTCTCTGGGGTCCCTGATGTAAGGGGAGGCTCTCTAGGGACCCTGATGTAAGGGGAGGCTCTCCGGGGACCCTGATGTAAGGTGGGCTCTCCGGGGACCCTAATGTAAGGGGGGCTCTCTGGGGACCCTGATATAAGGGGAGGCTCTTCGGGGACCCTGATGTAAGGGGTGGACTCTCTGGGGACCCTGATGTGTAAGGGGGGGTCTCTGGGGACCCTGATGTAAGGGGAGGCTCTCTGGGGACCCTGATGTAAAGGGAGGCTCTCCGGGGACCCTGATGTAAGGGGTGGACTCTCCGGGAACCCTGATGTAAGGGGGGTCTCTCTGGGGACCCTGATGTAAGGGGTTGACTCTCCGTGGACCCTGTTGTAAGGGGGGCTCTCTGGGGACCCTGATGTAAGGGGAGGCTTTCTGGGGATCCTGATGCAATGAGGGGGGCTCTGGGGACCCTGATGTAAGTGGGGGATCTCTGGTGACCCTGATGGGGGGGATCCGCACTCATATCAGTCCTAGCAATGCCCCTAGTGGGGGCCCTTCATGGTATCTTGCACCGGGGCCCTGAAGATTCTAGTTACGCCTCTGGGAAAGATGAACCTTCGCCCCAGTCTGAGGTCCAGAGCGCTCTGGAGCAGGTTTTCATCAAGAATGTCTCTGTACATTGCTGCATTCATCTTACCCTCGATCCCCACTAGTATTCCAGTTCCTGTCGATGAAAAGCATCCCCATGGCATGATGTTGCCACCACCATGCTTTACTGTAACAATGGTATTGGCCAGGTAATGAGCGGCGCCTGGTTTCCTTGAGACATGATGCTTGCCATTCAGGCAAAAGGGTTCAACCTTTGTTTCATCAGACAAGAGAATTTTATTTCTGATGGTCTGAGAGTCCTTCAGGTGCCTTTTGGCGAACTCCAGGTGGGCTGTCATGTGCCTTTTTCTGAGGAGTTGCTTCTGTCTGGTGACACTACCATACAGACCTGATTGGTAGAGTTCTGCAAAGACGGTTGTTCTTCTGGAAGATTCTCCTCTCTCCGCAAAGAAACGCTGGAACTCTGTCAGAGTGACCAATGGGTTCTTGGTCACTTCCCTGACTAAGGCCCTTCTCCCCCGATCGCTCAGTTTGGCCTTGCGGCCTACTTTAGGAAGAATCCTGGTGTTTCTAAACTTCTTCCATTTACGGATGATGGAGGCCACTGTGCTCATTGGGACCTGAAGAAATTTTCTGTACCCTTCCCCAGATCTGTGGCCTCCATACAATTCTTTCTCGGAGGTCTACAGACAATTCCTTGGACTTTATGGCTTGGTTTGTGCTCTGACATGCACTGTTAACTGTGGGACCTTATATAGACAGGTGTGTGCCTTACCAAATCATGTCAAATCAGCTGAATTTACCACAGGAGGACTCCAATGAAATTGTAGAAACATCTTAAGTCTGATCAGTGGAAAAAGGATGTACCTGAGCTCAATTTTGATTGTCGTGGCAAAGGCTTTGATACTTTTGTACATGTGATTTTTTTTCGTTTTTATTTTGAATATATTTGCAAAGATTTCAAACAAACTTCTTTCATGTTTTCATTATGAGGTATTGTTTGCAGAATTTTGAGGAAAATAAGGAATTTAATCCATTTTGGAATAAGGCTGCAACATAACAAAATGTGGAAAAAGTTAAGCGCTGTGAATACTTTCCGGATGCACTGTATTCTGCTACATATTTTTGTAAAAAAATACCTATAATTAAAAAAAAACTTTTGTAACTTAACAGTGTTACACCATAACAGCACAAATCAAGGAGACAAGTTTTGTGTCTTTTGGGTGTTGTAGGGGGGCTGAGTGACCTTTGGTGTCCTTTAATAAATCATTAATAATACAAAAACGATAAAAGATAGAACAGAAATTTAAACAGCACAAACCAGCACAAACGTGGCACTAACCAACCAGCCTGGTTTCATGTCAATTGGCTGTTGTAGGGGGGCTAGGTGATGTCATAGTCTGGAAAAAAAATGCTAATATCTTAAAAATAAAAGCAGCACAAATATAGCACTAATTAAACACACTTGAGTTTTTTTTTGGGCTGATTGTAGGGGGGCCAGCTTCGCTGAGCTTCAATAGCTTATAATAAATAAATTGTCCCTTTTTTTTTCTTATACATGTGCTTAGATGCATCTCCAACTGTGTACTCATGAGTACTTTTCATTCAAAACTGCTCACCTGGAGAGGTTGGACTATATACTGTATATAAATAGGTGATAATGCGCCTTCCTCTTTAAGGGGATTCAAACACCTCCTTAGCCTATCTCTGGATTTACCACCAGAATTATTCTCTTTGCAAAACCTCCAATTTGGTGCAGCAGAAGGGGTTGTACCTTTTTTCTTTTTCAAATGATGTCAACCTCAACAAGGGTGGTGAGGCTTTGGATGATTTCTCTTTATAGTGTTCAATACATTTGAAAAGTAGACAGTGTATAAAGTGTACCTAGAGCTCACAAACCTAGCACCAGCCAGCTCTTGTATTGCCTTCCACTGAGAACCAAAATGCAAGTGCTGGAAACCCTAGGTTCTCATGGAACCCTGGTTAAGAATAGCTGCTTTAGGATGACCATACTGGACATACAGAAGTTTCTTCCATAAGCAAAATGTTCCAAAGAAGTCTCCACAGACACAGTTGGTCAGAGGTGGCTCTCTAATTAGGAAAATTAGGCGGTCGCCTAAGGCCTTCGCACTCACAGGGGCCTCACAGCCTCCTAATTTTCCTGTGCTCAATCACTGATCCCCCCCCCCCCCCTTTATCTCACCCTCTTTTCTGTGTGCTTTTTTTTTCCTATTACGGGCGTGAGTGGGGCCTCATGTGTAAGTTTCGCCTAAGGCCTCACAAAGCCTAGAGCCGCCTCTGCAGTTGGTATATACCAGCCTTTATCAAACAGGGTTCCATGGAACATCCTTGATTCCTTCAGAGGTTGCTAGAGCTGCAACCCCTAGCAACCTCTGGAGGAACATTAGGTTTTCATGGAACCCTGTTTAAAAAAGGATGACCACACTGGGTCATACCGAACTACAAAGGTTCTTGTATAAGCAAAAAGCTCCAAAGATGCCCCAATGGACACAGTTGGCACATAACAGCCTTTCTCATCTAGGATTCCATGGAACCCTAGGGTTCCTCCAGAGGTTACTAGGGGTTCATTGAGCATGAGAAATTTCTGCCTCCCAGATTATTAACCACTGGCGCCAATGATCATGTTTAAATATCTGTAAGTAAGAAAATGTTCCCAATGGCCACAAATGTAAGGAGCATTCCCCCCAAAAGTAAGCATCCAAGTTGGGATATTATGCCAATAAGCTCAAAATAAAATGAAAGAAATCAGGTCCACCTGTAACTGAAATATACGTTTTTTTAGGGACTGGCCTAATTGAATACAGCAAAATATTATCAGTTGCATCTGGCTGACGCCTCCAATATATAAACTAGAGCACATGCCTTGGAGCTTTGCCACCACTTTTATCAGCCAGGAACAGATGGACTTGGCAGGAATGTTTCCCCATCAGTAATAGTCAGTTTAGCGAGTTTGTTGAATTAGCAGAAAGCAGTCATTTTATAAACTTTTTACACATACACACAGCCAGATGCTAAATGACCAAACATAATATCGAGTGATGTGCGTTTATTTAAGGCCAGACCCAGCCAAAACTGATGTTACAGTTACATGTGGATGTTTGCAAGTGGGTTATGGATGAATGCAGCGCTTAAGAGAAAAATTAGTACCTAGAGAGTAAGTACTATATAGGTATGATTGAAATGAACTGTCTTAATAATGGTGGTATGCAAATGGAAGAGAAGAGGATTTTTTTGCCAGGTGTGGCGTGATATCAACCTCTATCTACCTTAGATATATATGAATATAAAAGCATAAAACCTCATGACTTGAACAGAGTAAAAACTTATAATATAATAAAATATAAAAGTTATATTAAACAAATGCAGAAAGACAAACTAAGAAAGCACATGTGGTTATATTTTGTGAAAAAACCTTGATTCGTTTGAGTGATAAATGTATCGTGACAAATAAATATAAAAATGGGCTCAACAGTGGTTGAGACAGTTGGTGCCGGGTGAGAACCTATACACTGAAGTGTATGGTAGTGAAGTCCATATGGATGGTTGGTGGTCAGGTGAATGACATAATATCCAGCAGGTGACTTTGTTCAATGTGTTACGTGGGGTGATAGTTGACTGGTGGCTCTTAAGCCTGATGGAATAAGGCTTACCGGATCAAGTGGACTTGAAGGGGCATATGCCTCACAAGTCACAAAAGGCTTGTCATAAAAAGGTTGGCAGATCTCTGTTCAACTCAATGGCTCCAAAGCTCGTATAGGTACCGCATGGGTCAGTGGTCACAGGGAGATGTGTATCAGATGGAAAATTGGTTTCAACAATCCATGTAAAAAACCGTATTGTGATATCATGGAAGAAAAAAATTTGGTAGAATAAAACAGGCCTGTTTTTAAAATGAAGATGGCGTGGTGCTGTCGCTCTGGTCCACCCGACGCGTTTCGTGCGAAATTGCACTGATCTAGACACTTTCAAATCACAAGCCAATACCCTCTCACCTGGAACTTCCTGTCTACCATAGAGACTTCCTGTCTGGGTAGAAGTGAGATCACCACCTTGTGGAGGTCAGAGGAACTGCAGCCCGAGGAACGTCTCGTAGTGTGAACACGGCCTTGTGACAACACTTCTACCCAGACAGGAAGTCTCTATGGTAGACAGGAAGTTCCAGGTGAGAGGGTATTGGCTTGTGATTTGAAAGTGTCTAGATCAGTGCAATTTCGCACGAAACGCGTTGGGTGGACCAGAGCGACAGCACCACGCCATCTTCATTTTAAAAACAGGCCTGTTTTATTCTACCAAATTTTTTTCTTCCATGATATCACAATACGGTTTTCTACATGGATTGTTGATACCAATTTTCCATCTGATACACATCTCCCTGTGACCACTGACCCATGCGGTACCTATACGAGCTTTGGAGCCATTGAGTTGAACAGAGATCCGCCAACCTTTTTATGACAAGCCTTTTGTGACTTGTGAGGCATATGCCCCTTCAAGTCCACTTGATCCGGTAAGCCTTATTCCATCAGGCTTAAGAGCCACCAGTCAACTATCACCCCACGTAACACATTGAACAAAGTCACCTGCTGGATATTATGTCATTCACCTGACCACCAACCATCCATATGGACTTCACTACCATACACTTCAGTGTATAGGTTCTCACCCGGCACCAACTGTCTCAACCACTGTTGAGCCCATTTTTATATTTATTTGTCACGATACATTTATCACTCAAACGAATCAAGGTTTTTTCACTAAATATAACCACATGTGCTTTCTTAGTTTGTCTTTCTGCATTTGTTTAATATAACTTTTATATTTTATTATATTATAAGTTTTTACTCTGTTCAAGTCATGAGGTTTTATGCTTTTATATTCATATATATCTAAGGTAGATAGAGGTTGATATCACGCCACACCTGGCAAAAAAATCCTCTTCTCTTCCATTTGCATACCACCATTATTAAGACAGTTCATTTCAATCATACCTATATAGTACTTACTCTCTAGGTACTAATTTTTCTCTTAAGCGCTGCATTCATCCATAACCCATTCTTGACCCACCGACAATCTTTCGGGAATGCTAGCAGCTCCATCTATATAGTCACATACAGCGCCATATCTCCCCCCAGGGGTCAAGTCCTGGGGAAAAAAGTGTGGGAACTCCCACCCAAGATCCACTCGCCCACCAAAAAAAAAAAAAGATACGCTCATATGCACGAACGCTTCAAAGTGGTATTTTTCATCCAATTTTCGTATTGTGTGTATGAAGTTTAACTGTTAGTACATAAAAAAAAATAAAAAATAATCCTCAATAAACATAAATACGGTAATTCTCTGAATAATCAGCATTCATTCAATTGTGCTTCCATGCAAATGTGAACATCATGTTCTGATCTTTATTGGGGAATTTTATTTTGTATATACGGTGTTTATGTGGTGAGTTTACACTTTTCATTGAACAGAGTTTGGATAACACAGGGTTAAATGGAAAAGTCATAAATGAACTGCACATTATCTGGAGGAGATAGTTGGGGAGATAGTGATGTGTTCCTGCTTAGGAGATGTATGTTAGCTTGGGGGGCTGCAAACTCTGCAGGGCTCAAACACACACTCGCTGCTATTCCAACCCTTCACATATTTCCACATAAACTTCCCTCCTGGCATTAAACTTTGCCAGGTATTGTGCTCAGCTTACCACCCCAAACTGATGTTCCTCCCTCAGCTCACCTCTCTCCCTGCATGTCCAGTGAGCAGAATAGCTGACCTACCCGTCAGCTAGACCTAGACCTGATCTACTCGTCAGCTAGACCTAGACCTGATCTACCCGTCAGCTAGACCTAGACCTGATCTACCCATCAGCTAGCTGTGATTGACAGGTAGATCGAAGCGGAAGCTGTCACGGAGCCCCCTACTGGCAATGCCTGAATGGTCAGGTGTGCGGCACTTGATATTGCGAGCTGTGTCGGCGGTTGCTGGTGTAGCACCAGCCACACAGCTCGCATACTTCAAAGTCTTGCAGGAAACGGCTGCTAACGGGAACTGAGTTCCCGTTGTGGAAAAAGTACAGGAACTCCGTTCCCATGCGTTCCTGCAGGACTTGAGCCCTGTCTCCCCCCACCTTTACCATTTGATTGCAAGTGGCATTACTTGCTGGCCTGTAATATCTCACCAGTGGTGGGATCCCTCTCCAGCAGCTGCTGTAGCCCAACTGAAATGTATTTTTGTATGCCACTAAAGCTGACTATACACTATCTAATTTTGCAATCTCCTTTGGATCTATCAACTATGTAGGACAAGGACCTGGCTCATTGGATACTAAATGATTGGCTTGTTTAGGTTTGTCTTCATATTACACTGTTATGGTAAAATGAAAGGAAATTGTCCAGAAATCGTACAATCAGCTTGTATAGTGTATGGCCAGCTTAACCACTTGAAGTCTGCTCTATAATCGAAAGATGGCTACAGCGCACACCTCAAATGCCGGGATGGCGTCTATGTACGTCCTCCCGTTCTCGCACTGTCCGTGATTCGGACTCAGCTGATCACAGAACAGGGTAAAGGGTCAATCACAGCAGGCCCTTAACCACGTGATCAGCTAATGACAACTGATCATGGAAGTAAACAAAAAACAGTTACCAGCTTTTTTTATCAGCGTGAAGAAAAGAATAAAGCAGGTTACTGGCTTCTGTTAGAGAGACATCAGTCCCCTAAGTGCCAACCAGTGCTGCTAATCAGTGCCCTCCAGTGCTGCAAATCCCTGCCCACTAGTGCCATCTATCAGTGCCTCATCATCAGTGCCTCCTGATCAGTGCAGCCTATCAGTGCTACTTATCAGTGCCACCTCTCCGTGCCACTAATGATTGCCCATCAGTGCCACCTATCCTTGCCTAACAGTGCCACCTATCAGTGCCACCCATCAGTGCAGCCTCATCAGTGCCTGTTGATCAGTGCCCACCAGTGCCGCCTCATCAGTGCCCATCAGTGAAGGAGAAAAATTACCTGTTTGCAATATTTATATTTATAATAAAGTATGAAAAACTTATTGTTTTTTTTTTTTTTTAGGTCTTTTGTTGTTTCTTTAGCAAAAAAAAAAAAAAAAAAAACAGTGGTGACTAAATACTACCAAAAGAAAGCTCTATTTGTTTGAAAAAAATATATAAAAATGTAATTTGGGTATAGTGTTGCATGACCGCTTAATTGTCATTCAAAGTGTGAGAGCGCTGAAAGTTGGAAATTGGCCTGGGCAGGAAGGGGCTATAAGTGCCCAGTAAGCAGGTGGTTAAAATGTCAATATGCAAAGTGCAATAAATGATAGAAACCAATCAGCAGTAGGGTTGCTATGACCTAATGAGATCTGATTGGTTGTTATGGAATGAGCATGCCATAGCTTTTTATAGAATCATGAATATTAAAAGGAATACTAATGTGCCTTGTTTTTTTTATTTTTTTACAGATAATTATTTTTTGGAGGACAGCTTTATCCCCTTCCGGCCTCCTCCAGATGGGTCCCAACACTGAGAGGTGGGACTGATTCCATATTGTGTGACAGGCCGTCATAGTGCTAATATTGTCTGGCAAAAATGATTTTATTTGTTACACAATCCACAGAAAAATCTCCCACCCCTCCCTAAGTGCATGAGTAGGGGATAATTTGTACCCCTACTTATTCACCCAAAAAAGTGTCAAACATAAATAACAGTACACATGTTTTTGTCCTTTTTATTAAAAATAAAGAATGTCCCCCCACACTCTAACGCATCTTCTTTCTCTGGTGATGTCTTCTCCCTCCGGTTCTTCTCCCTCCACTGTCTTCTTCCTCTGGTTCTTTTACTGCTTCTTGTCATTCCGAAGTCTTCTCCCAACACTGGCTCCCGCTGTTGTGTCGGCTCCCATTGTCTGCCATTTCCTTTATAGCTATGGGGCATGGTCATTCAGTGACATCATCGGGAGACCCCACCCTCTTGTGATGTCAGCGCCCACCATGCACCAGGTGGTGAGGTCACAAGGGGTGGGGTCTCCAGATGACATGACCAGATGGCCACGCCCCATAGCTATATAAGAAATGTCAGACAGCGGGAGCTGACACAACAGCCGGAGCCAGTGGCGGGAGAAGACATCAGAAGGAGATGAAGCACCAGAAGAACCAAAGGAAGAAGACAGCAGAGGGAGGTGAAAATAAAGGGGAAAAAGGCAGAAAAAAAGATAGTCAATGGTATCTAATATCTATCTATTTATTTATCTTACATACCTCCCAACTTTTTGCAATAGCGATGAGAGACACCTATTAGCAAAAGTATATAGGCATATGACACACCCCCTGCCACACATCCTGCCATGCCCCTTTAAGGGGAATTATACAAAAGACGCAAGTGCTTTTTTTACCACTAATATTACTTTATACAGTTTTTTTTTTTTAATTTACCAATGCAGAAATTTAGAAATTGGATGAAAGGTTTAGTACTGGGAAACACTTTTTGAAAGATAAAAAGGGCATTTTATATACAACTATATAGATCAGACCAAAACGAGGGACAAATGAGGATGAAGGAGGGACAGAGGGACATTGCTCCAAATCAGGGACAGTTCCTTTAAAATCAGGGACAGTTGGGAGCTATGATATTATGTGGCTTTTGTATACTTTAATGGTTCTGAAATAAAACATGAACACAATCAGTAAACCATTTTATTTTTTATTTTTACAAGTAGTACACTGCCATCTACGGTCAATAAAAGGTAAGGCATCACTAAGAGACCAAAGATGTTTGGAGTCAATTGAACAGAGTGGTTTATTAAAAGCAACCGCAGCAATGTTGGAGACATAATCAGATAATTATCATTAGTCAAGTTCATATTTGCAAGCTTTGTATTGCTCCACAGCAAAAACATTATGATAAATACTGAAAGACCATATACTCCAAGACACCTTCATAAATGAAACTCAGAGAATAGCCATATTTACTTGTGCTGCTTATATAGCCAGGAGATGACATGGTCTGGCTTGTCATATAGACCAGTCAAAATAACAGATTTATATATCTATAACATCTATATTATATACCATTCATCCTGACACCCAGGTTTTTTTTTCAGCGGGCCCTATTGTGCCAAACGACATACCCGTACCTCGTTGTTTAGTGCACGGGACACTGCGTGCGCGTGCACGCCACCGAAGCCTACTGCATGGCGGGGGAGCCGATGCGTCGGTCCAGTGGCCGCGATGTCCGCTGGCCACCTACAATTGCACCTAATGTAAGCAAGGTAAATCCCCGTTCTGACAGGGGAGTACAGAGCGATCGTCTGCTCCACAGAGAGGCAGAACGGGGATCTGCCAATGTACCCGGGTCCTGCCCCAGCAAGATGCATAAAGTAAAAAAAAAAAGTCCCCTGGGGGGTGTCTAAAGTTGCCTGTGAAGTGGCATGTGTTTTCTGACAGGGAACAGGTACATCATGAGTACAAATGTTTTTGAGCAAGATTGGTGATAAAGTATCGTCCTGTTTTCCTCTCACTAGTGATCAGAAACCTGGCGTATATACTCTGCAGCCCTATTAGATCTCTAGTTAATAGTCAAGATTTGTAATTGCATGCACCTGTTGAACAGGGCAGAAAAATCCCACAAGACTGTAAGCTCTCACAGTTACTCTTGGTGGGCGCAGGAATGGGCCCTGCTGTGAGTTATTAGTCAAGATTTGTAATTGCAGTCAGGGCACTCCCCACAAGACAGTTCACAGTTAAGGAATAGTTATTAGATCACCACCTCCCAGAAAAATAGGACACACTTATAGTTACCCTTTGTGAACTCGAGGCGGTGGACAGGCGCACCCTATGATCAGTCACAAATCCTCCAGCAGCACTGAATGTGCTTTCGGAAAGAACGCTGGAGGCAGGACAGGCCAGTAGCTCAATTGCATACTGTGCAAGCTCTGGCCAGTGATCCATCCTCAGGACCCAGTAAGCCAGAGGATTTTCGGTGGGAAAGGTGTCCAAGTCTGACCTTGCCCCAAGGTATTCCTGCACCATGTATATCAGACGCTGGCGATGGTTGCTGGAACCGATCATACCTTGGGGCTGCGGACTAAAAAATTGTCTGAACGCATCGGTCAGACGTCCACCTTCCCCACCGCTCCTTCTGCCACTGACCGAAGCCTCAGCAACTCGTCGCCCAGGACCAGGAGTTTGTAGCCTCCCAGTTTCTGGGAACGCGTTGCACAGACCTTTCTGCAAGGCCTCCCTGAGATGTCTCATCCTCTGCTCCCTCTGCGACGGCAAGATAAGGTCCGCAACCTTACCCTTGTACCGCGGATCAAGGAGAGTGGCCAGCCAGTAATGGTCCCTCTCCTTGATCCGAAGAACACGAGGATCCTTCCGCAGGCTTTGCAGGATCAGGGAGGCCATGCAGCGTAGGTTAGCTGAGGCATTCGGTCCGGAGTCTTCTGGGTCACTGAGGATGACATGATCGCCAGCCACCTCCTCCCAGCCACGAACAAGTCCACTGGTTTGTTGGGACTGTACATCATCCCTAAAAGACTGCTGCTGCTGATGCTGAGTGCCAGGCTCCACCTCCATGCTCACACAATCCTCCTCCTCCTCCTCCTCCTCCTCCTCCTCCTCATCCTCTTCCTGTGTGATGGGTGGGACAGAAGGAACACTGTCCGGATAAAGGGGGCCTTGAGAGGCAAGGAAGTCCTCCTCTTCCTGCCTCTGTTCTGCCTCAAGTGCCCTGTCCATTATCCCACGCAGCGTATGCTCCAACAGGTGGACAAGAGGGACAGTGTCACTGATGCATGCACTGTCACTGCTCACCATCCTCGTGGCCTCCTCAAATGGTGAGAGGACAGTGCATGCATCCCTGATCATGCTCCACTGACGTGGGGAAAAAAAACCAAGCTCCCCTGACCCTGTCCTGGTGCCGTAGTCGCAAAGGTACTCATTGATGGCCCTCTGCTGCGTGTGCAGTCGCTGCAGCATGGCCAACGTTGAGTTCCACCTGGTGGGCATGTCACATATTAGGCGGTTCTTGGGCAGGTTCAGCTCCTTTTGCAGCTCAGTCAGCCGAGCCGAGCACTGGCATTATAAGATCGGCGGAAATGCACGCAGACTTTCCTGGCCTGCCTCAGGACATCCTGTAAGCCTGGGAACCTGCCCAAGAACCGCTGCACCACCAGGTTGAGGACGTGAGCCATGCAGGGCACATGGGTGAGCTGCCCCTGTCGCAGGGCGGAGAGGAGGTTGGTGCCATTGTCAGAAACGACCATTCCTGGCTTAAGCTGACGTGGCGTCAACCACCTCTCGGCCTGCCCCTGCAGAGCTGCCAGAACCTCTGGCCCAGTGTGGCTCCTGTCCCCCAAACACACCAGCGCAAGCACGGCATGGCATCTTTTTGCCTGCGTACTTGCGTAGCCCCTTGTACGCCTACGGAGCACCGCTGGTTCCAAGGACAGAGCACTGGAGGAAGAGAAGAAGAGGAGGGGGTGGAGGAGAGGTGTGTCACAACCAGTAGCAGTAGTAGCGTTTTGGAGGCGTGGTGGCGGAACACCTCCAACACTACTGCACCTTGTCCTGCATCCCTCCCAGCTGCCAATAGAGTGACCCAATGGGCCGTGAAAAGAAAGGTACCGTCCCTGTCCATGCCTGCTGGACCATGAGTCAGCGGTAATATGCACCTTACCGCTGACCGCCCTGTCCAGCGAGGCATGGACATTGCCCTCCACATGCCGGTAGAGAGACGGAATCGCCTTCCGTGAGAAAAAGTGGCGTTTGGGAACCTGCCACTGAGGAACCGCACATTGAACAAACTCACGGAAGGGGGGCCGAGTCTACCAACTGAAAAGGCAGCAGTTGAAGTGCTAGCAATTTAGCCAGGCTAGCATTCAACCGCTGGGCATGTGGATGGCTGGGAGTGTACTTCTTTCTACGGTCCAGCAGCTGGGGCAGGGAAATTTGCCTGCTGCAATCGGACGTCGGTGTACTGCAAGTACTTGGTTGTGACACACCTAATTCTACACCTTCAGTCCTCTCAGAGCAGCTTTCAGAGAGGACTGAAGGTGTAGTGGGGATGGAGATCCCAGCTGAGGAGGAGCAAGGAGAGGTCCGCTTAGTTCTTTGGTGTGGGTCTTTTATGTGTGCCTGCCAACGAGCTGCATGGCAGGTCGCCATATGTCTGGTCATGCTTGTGGTGCCCAAGCGGCTGATGTTTTGGCCACGCGAGATACGCTTGAGACAAATATTGCAAATAGCAGTGGTGCGATCTGATGCACTCGTCTCAAAAAAGGCCCACACCAAAGAACTTTTCTGATAACGTGCAGAGGCAGCGCCCTGCACAGGCGGAGCTCTGCGGTGTTGTACAGTTGCTGTGCTGGCCTCTACCTGGCCTCCAGGGGGCATCCTGCCTCGTTGGACATGTGACGCCGCATCCTCCTCCTCCTCGTCCTCCTCCTCATCCTCTCTCCCTTCAGGCACCCACGTGGAGTCAGTGACCTCATCATCCCCTCCCTCTTCACCACTAGAGCAAACCTGGCAGTAAGCTGCAGCTGGTGGAACAGTACTGCCAGATTCCTCAAGCTGGGTATCATCATCCGAGCCTTCGAATCGTTGGGCATCCTCCTGGAGCATGTACCCAACACTGTGCTCAAAGAGTTCGGGGGACTCCTCAGGAGGACATGGTGGGTCTAGGGAAGGGGTGGCTGATGATGCTCTGTCAGTACCCTGAGCCTGGGTGAGAGAGGATGAGGAGGGCTTGGTCATCCATTCTACCAAGCCTTCAGCATGATGCGGCTCCACATGTCCAGCTGCCGAAAACAAAGACGCGCGTGTCCCATGGCCACGTGCTGATGACGATGCTCGAACACGTCCACGTCCACGGCCACGTCCACTAGAAACAGAGCCTGCCTGCCCTGTGTTCTTGGCTCTGCACGCTCTGCCTCCCCTTGGCGGTCTTCCAGCCATTGTAGTCGGTAGTCCTGTTGGTGCTGCTTAGAAGAATATATAGGAGCTCTGTGTGATGCCACTAACACACTAGAAGTCCTATGGGTGCTTCTGCAAAGAAAATAGAGGATCTCTGTGTGATGCCACTAACACACTAGAAGTCCTATGGGTGCTTCTGCAAAGAAAATAGAGGAGCTCTGTGTGATGCCACTAACACACTAGAAGTCCTGTGGGTGCTGCTGAGAAGAAAATATAGGAGCTCTGTGTGATGCCACTAACACACTAGAAGTCCTATGGGTGCTTCTGCAAAGAAAATAGAGGAGCTCTGTGTGATGCCACTAACACACTAGAAGTCCTGTGGGTGCTTCTGCAAAGAAAATAGAGGAGCTCTGTGTGATGCCACTAACACACTAGAAGTCCTGTGGGTGCTTCTGCAAAGAAAATAGAGGAGCTCTGTGTGATGCCACTAACACACTAGAAGTCCTGTGGGTGCTGCTGAGAAGAAAATATAGGAGCTCTGTGTGATGCCACTAACACACTAGAAGTCCTATGGGTGCTTCTGCAAAGAAAATAGAGGAGCTCTGTGTGATGCCACTAACACACTAGAAGTCCTGTGGGTGCTGCTGAGAAGAAAATATAGGAGCTCTGTGTGATGCCACTAACACACTAGAAGTCCTATGGGTGCTTCTGCAAAGAAAATAGAGGAGCTCTGTGTGATGCCACTAACACACTAGAAGTCCTGTGGGTGCTTCTGCAAAGAAAATAGAGGAGCTCTGTGTGATGCCACTAACACACTAGAAGTCCTGTGGGTGCTTCTGCAAAGAAAATAGAGGAGCTCTGTGTGATGCCACTAACACACTAGAAGTCCTGTGGGTGCTGCTGAAAAGAAAATATAGGAGCTCTGTGTGATGCCACTAACACACTAGAAGTCCTGTGGGTGCTTCTGCAAAGAAAATAGAGGAGCTCTGTGTGATGCCACTAACACACTAGAAGTCCTGTGGTGCTGCTGAGAAGAAAATATAGGAGCTCTGTGTGATGCCACTAACACACTAGAAGTCCTGTGGGTGCTTCTGCAAAGAAAATAGAGGAGCTCTGTGTGATGCCACTAACACACTAGAAGTCCTGTGGGTGCTTCTGCAAAGAAAAATAGAGGAGCTCTGTGTGATGCCACTAACACACTAGAAGTCCTGTGGGTGCTTCTGCAAAGAAAATAGAGGAGCTCTGTGTGATGCCACTAACACACTAGAAGTCCTGTGGGTGCTGCTGAGAAGAAAATATAGGAGCTCTGTGTGATGCCACTAACACACTAGAAGTCCTATGGGTGCTTCTGCAAAGAAAATAGAGGAGCTCTGTGTGATGCCACTAACACACTAGAAGTCCTGTGGGTGCTGCTGAGAAGAAAATATAGGAGCTCTGTGTGATGCCACTAACACACTAGAAGTCCTATGGGTGCTTCTGCAAAGAAAATAGAGGAGCTCTGTGTGATGCCACTAACACACTAGAAGTCCTGTGGGTGCTTCTGCAAAGAAAATAGAGGAGCTCTGTGTGATGCCACTAACACACTAGAAGTCCTGTGGGTGCTGCTGAGAAGAAAATATAGGAGCTCTGTGTGATGCCACTAACACACTAGAAGTCCTATGGGTGCTTCTGCAAAGAAAATAGAGGAGCTCTGTGTGATGCCACTAACACACTAGAAGTCCTGTGGGTGCTTCTGCAAAGAAAATAGAGGAGCTCTGTGTGATGCCACTAACACACTAGAAGTCCTGTGGGTGCTTCTGCAAAGAAAATAGAGGAGCTCTGTGTGATGCCACTAACACACTAGAAGTCCTGTGGGTGCTGCTGAAAAGAAAATATAGGAGCTCTGTGTGATGCCACTAACACACTAGAAGTCCTGTGGGTGCTTCTGCAAAGAAAATAGAGGAGCTCTGTGTGATGCCACTAACACACTAGAAGTCCTGTGGGTGCTGCTGAGAAGAAAATATAGGAGCTCTGTGTGATGCCACTAACACACTAGAAGTCCTATGGGTGCTTCTGCAAAGAAAATAGAGGAGCTCTGTGTGATGCCACTAACACACTAGAAGTCCTGTGGGTGCTTCTGCAAAGAAAATAGAGGAGCTCTGTGTGATGGGACTAACACACTTCAAGTCCTATAGGTGCTTCTGGGAACAAAATATATGATCTCTGTGTGATGGGACTAACACACTTCAAGTCCTATAGGTGCTTCTGGGAACAAAATATATGATCTCTGTGTGATGGGACTAACACACTTCAAGTCCTATAGGTGCTTCTGGGAAGAAAATGTAGGTCTGTGTGATGGGACTAACACACTTCAAGTCCTATAGGTGCTTCTGGGAACAAAATATATGATCTCTGTGTGATGGGACTAACACACTTCAAGTCCTATAGGTGCTTCTGGGAACAAAATATATGATCTCTGTGTGATGGGACTAACACACTTCAAGTCCTATAGGTGCTTCTGGGAACAAAATATATGATCTCTGTGTGATGGGACTAACACACTTCAAGTCCTATAGGTGCTTCTGGGAAGGAAATATAGGTCTGTGTGATGGGACTAACACACTTCAAGTCCTATAGGTGCTTCTGGGAACAAAATATATGATCTCTGTGTGATGGGACTATCACACTTCAAGTCCTATAGGTGCTTCTGGGAAGAAAATGTAGGTCTGTGTGATGGGACTAACACACTTCAAGTCCTATAGGTGGGACTAACACACTCTGGGAACAAAATATATGATCTCTGTGTGATGGGACACACTCAAGTCCTATAGGTGCTTCTGGGATATCACACTTCAAGTCCTATAGGTGCTTCTGGGAACAAAATCTGGGGAAACAAAATATATGATCTCTTTGTGATGGGACTAAACACACTTCAAGTCCTATAGGTGCTTCTGGGAACTAACACACTTCAATCCTATAGGTGACTTCTGAAATAAAGGTCCGATGTGTGATGGGACTAACACACTTCAAGTCCTATAGGTGCTTCTGGGAAGAAAAAGAAAATGTAGGTCTGTGTGATGGGACTAACACACTTCAAGTCCTATAGGTGCTTCTGGGAACAAAATATATGATCTCTGTGTGATGGGACTAACACACTTCAAGTCCTTAGGTGCAAAGAACAAAAATATGATCTCTGTGTGATGGGACTAACACACTTCAGTCCTATAGGTGCTTCTGGGAACAAAATATCTGTGTGATGATCACACTTCAAGTGTGATGGGACTGTGAACTAACACACTTCAAGTCCTATAGGTGCTTCTGGGAACAAAATATATGATCTCTGTGTGATGGGACTAACACAGATCTCCCCCTAGGGAACAAAATATATGATCTCTGTGTGATGGGACTAACACACTGTTATAGGTGCTTCTGGGAACAAAATATATGATCTCTGTGTGATGGGACTAACACACTCCAAGTCCTATAGGTGCCACACTTCCCACTTCAAGTCCTATAGGTGCTAACACACTTCAAGTCAGTGTAAACAAAATTACAAGTCCTATAGGTGCTTCTGGGAACAAAATATAGGAGCTCTGCCTGCCTGCCACGAACACACTATAGGTGCTTCTGGGAACAAAATATAGGAGCTCTGCCTGTCTGCCACGAACACACTACAGTGATCAGTGCATCTGCGCCGGAACAGCATTTTTTTATAGGGGGGGGGCGTGTACTACAGCTTGATCGCCAGCCGCGCCGGCCGCAATTTGCGGGGCCGCTCGCATCACACGAACGTGTAATAATGGCACTGGTCCCAAAAAATCTCCCCCTAGTGTTAACTCCTCCCCTGTTTCAAAAGTGTCCGATCTGTCCGCTGCGCAATATCGCAGTCCCACTAAAAATCGCTGATCACCGCCACTACTAGTAAAAAAAAAAAAAAAATAATAATAAAAATGCCATAAATCTATGCCCTATTTTGTAGATGCTATAACTTTTGAGCAAACCAATAATTTTTTATCAAAAATATATAGAAGAATACATATTGGCCTAAACTTTTTTTTATTGGATATGTATTATAGCAAAAAGTAAAAAATATTGTTTTTTTTTTTTTCAAAATGTTCGGTCTTTTTTTGTTTATAGCGCAAAAAATAAAAACCGCAGAGGTGGTCAAATAGCACCAAAAAAGGTTCTATTTGTGGGGAAAAAAATGATATCTTATTTGGGTACAGCGTCGCACGCCTGCGCAATTGTCAGTTAAAGTAGCGCAGTGCCGTATTGGAAAAAAGGCCAGGGCAGCTGTTCCTTCTGCCCACCCCTTGTCCCAGCCCTGACTCCCACTGTGGTAAAATTGGGAAGAAAATACTGCGCTGTAACTAAAAATGTATGTGTAAAGGGAGCAGCAAACATTACCGAAAGACTATCGGTGAAGGAAAAAATTGCAAGGTGGAAAAATGTTGCGGCTTACCAGATCTCACAGACTTGGGAAGGCGTACGCCTCGCAAGTCGTGATACGCTTAATGGTAATGGACTGGCGGTTCTCCACTCCACGGTCTCCAGAAGCTTCACTCCGTATGGCGTTTAAAACACAGATATAGAGATATGGCAGCGGACAAGCAATGGGCGTCAGTACTCCACATATTCAAACTCATTCATATGTAACAGACCATGGTAGGAAGAAAGGGGAACTCGCATAGTGTATTACCATTAAAATGATGTTTTAATGTTTAAAAGTGGATTAAAAACACTCACATTTAAGAAGAAAAATTCAGGCTTGTCTTAAAATTGGTAGTAGCGTAGTGCTGTTGCTGTGGTCCACCCGATGAGTTTCGTCCTCTAAGACGTCATCTGGGATATATTATTATTCACAGTAAACCTACGTTTAGAGCATCCACCATCTTATAGTCCTACCTATAAGCTTTACTTATCATCTTTCTTGTTTACACGTGTATGAGCAACCATATACAGTATATGTATTTAATGAATTCCTGAATTTTATCTATAAGTATTAGCGCTATTTTGTGTATTCATAGGACTATACAAGCACATTAGCACTTTAGCGCAACATTTTTCCACTTTGAAACTGACTCCCACTGTGACTGTGATTGAACACAACAGGATTTTGTCAGCAGATCCCAGCCAATGATTGACGGCCAGGACCTGCTGATTGGCTGTGTCCAATCACAGCCCAGAGCCGTGTGTTGACAAAAAACACAGGGCTCTGTACAGAGAGAACAATCTCCTTATTGCTTTGCAGGGAGACGAAACAGACAGATTTTTAGTGAAAAGCAGGACCTACTACACACATTAGCTAAAGTAAATTGTTAATTTCCGCGCTATGGTAAAAAGCAGGTGTGGCTACTGCCTACCCCCAAAAACTCCACTAAGTTAGTGAAAAAAAAAATATATAGGAAGGGGGGTAAATTGGTGCTGCCAAAATCTGATAAGTGATCGTGTTAACAAGATGTGTGTTGTCTCTTTAAATAACAAACCACATAAACATTATTGGTGTTGAATCCTATACGTGCTTAATATAAATGATCCTCCATATACACTCCTAAAAAAAAATCCAAAAACCAAAATATACACTAATAAGATGTAACCTTATTTTAAAAGTGCAATGTGCTTATTGTGCAAAAAGGTGTCCATTAAGATATTTCAGTCCGTACAGACCGGAGAAGACTCCGTATAAAAAAAATATATATATACATAAATTCTCTGGTGTAAACAAAAAATCACAGTTCAAAACAGTTTGTTTCTTTATATAGTGACTTCCAAAGTGCCTTGTGCCTGGGTCAACAAAAACTTATGGTGAAAGTTGAGTGAATTCCACACATGCTCCCCTCTTGGTTTCACAGTCACTGGAAAGATGTACCCCTGCAGGGGTAAAGCGTATTCGTATTCAGTTGTCTCTGGTCTTTTGTCAATAAAGCCTCCTCCTCCTCCCGGGGAGGTTTGATCATTGGGTACACTCACATATGGGTGGATGGAAAAAATTGTGTAGCAGTAGATCTGGGACGCCTTGTGTTCCACGGACTTGAAACTGAAAGTGACGTCTCTGGCTTACGCGTTTCGTCATACAGACAACATCAGAAGCGGTTTCTGATATGACTTTTATATATATATATATATTTTTTTTATACTACACACACTTAACACACTTAACCCCTTGATTACTTCCAGATGTTAACCCCACAGGAACAGAGCTGAGGCTGTCAATCAGCTGTAGCTCCCTTGTTTCTGTTGATGTCAGGAAAACTTGACAGAAGTGACTCATGCTGATAGCAGAGGAACGAAGAAGCAGATAGAATGACACTTAATGCTCCTAATTGAGTACACACTATAAAGGGATATGCTTTGTTTATATTTTATATCTGGGGTTTACATCCACTTTAAGTGAATCAACCACATTGCCTTCTTTTATCCCAATGTGTTCTGTAGCAAATCACTGTGCGTGTGATGCGAAACAATGCTGTCTGCTTCCTTTTGTTTACAGCACACATCGCATTAGTGGAAATTGTCACAATCAGGGCTTTTTTAGCGGGAACGCAGAGGAACGCAGTACCGGCACCTCCAGCGCTGAAGGTATCTAATGGCAAGTGGTTCTGGGGTGTGCTGAGGGTCCATTGATGTTGGCTGCTGGAGAATCTTATGTTGCTTGGGGGGATGTATTGTTAAGGAAGTGGTCTATTGTTGCTGGGGGGTCAATTATTGCTGGGAGGGATCTACTGTTGAGGGAGGGGGTCTATTGTTTCTGGCTGCTTGAGGGTTTAATCATGCTGGCTGTTAGGAGATCTACTGTTGATGGTGGGGGTCTATTGTTCTTGGGTCGAATCTGTTGTTGTTAGGGGGTATTTTGTTGCAGGGGGGTCTATTGTTGCTGGGGGGATCTTCTTTTGCTGGGGGTCTATTGTTGCTGGAGGGATTTATTGTTACTTGAGGAGCCTATTGTTGCTGGCTGCAGGGATCTATTTTACTGCTTTTCATATTATCCTTAACATTATCCATAAAAATTACTTAGCAAAACAAAATGATACTTGGTTCTGTTTTCTATAAAAGGGACGGTGCTGGGAGGTGGGTAGGGGGTGGTGCCAAGGGACAGTGCTTGAAGGTGGGTAGGGGGTGGAGACAAGGGGTGACTTGGAAGAGGGGAGTCTCTGCACGTATTCTCTGAGAAACAAGGCCCTGGTCACAATACAAAACAAAGGTTTTTCCTAGCATTTAAGGGATACTGATATCATTGCTGATACTAAGTACTTGTGCAATTGTATTATCCAAAACCAAAGCAGATAACTTTAAGTCTGCAGACTGTAACCGCCGCCTTTTTGGAGAGAAACGCAGGAGGACATTGCGCGAGGGCGGGGCAGTGTGAGACATGACATCCGAACCACAAGCTATACCACCAGGGCAGAGGCAGGTGAGCTAGGCATTATGTGCAAAAAATAAATGCATCCAAGGTACATGACACTATAAGTAGCTATTGGTATTTGGTTTTGCCGAGTACTTGAGAAAAATCATTGGTACTCATACTCGGTCTTAAAAACTGGTATTGGTGCATCCCAAGTTTTTGCATTGTCCATGTGTTGGCCAACAGAGCTTAATGCATAAGGTGTAAACAGTGATTTGAGGATTTTAAAGTCAGATCCCGGAAGCTTCTGTGTGAACCTCTGGAAGGGCTTGTGGTTTCAGGTTGTATTACAGGTTGTGTTAGAGCAAGGACCATACAGGTTGATAATTCCTGAACTACTGTACCTATCTCTTTGTTGCCAGAGTTTCTCCATGCTTGAGTTCTCAGATCCATACAGTTGCCAAGGTAGATATAAGAAGTTGCATCTCTCTCTGTTTTGTATTCAAACTTATTTTATATTATAGGGAATACAGCACCTATTTGGTTGCAGGGCAGTTAAGCCTCCAAAGTAGTAATTAACTATGAATAAGGTTGCCAACTTTTCTTCAAGCCCAACCTGACCACTTAACGGTGCACAGCAATTTTTTTTTTTTAGAGCAGAGTCCTCTTATATCAGCGAATCCCCTTTAGAGACTAAAGGCCTGTACACACGATCGGATTTACAGACGGGAAATGTTCGATGTCAGGCTGTTGGCGGAAAATCTGACCGTTTGTACGCTCCATCGGACAATTGTTGTCGGACTTTCCGCCAAAAAACTTTGGCTAGCATGTCTTCAAATTTTCCGCCAACAAATGTGTGTTGTCGGATTTTCCGATCGTCTGTACACAAGTCCGTCGGACAAAAGTCCAAAGTACAAACAAGCATTCTCGGAAGCAAGGACGAGCCAGGAGCGGCCGGTCATGTAAACTAGCGTTCGTAATGGAGAATTAACATTCGTGACATGGCAAATTATCTCTAGTTAGTCTCTAAATGCAGCGCACAATTCTCTTCTTCTTTAATGGGATAATAATGAAGCTGCTTTGCTGGTGATACTGATGGAGTTATTGCAAACTAATTTTCAAAGGCTTTTTTTTCTAGTGATATCAAGAATAATATTATTATGCTTTTTTATTTTATTTTTTATTTGGGCAAGTTACCACAACACCATTATCCCGTAGTTTTTAAGATCAAAGAAACAACTATGTTGGTGTCTCTTGTCAATTTTACATTGTATTTTATTAAATGTAACTGCCTACTCCCAAACTGTCATTTGAAGTAAAACACATAGCCAAGTATTATTCGCCACAATTTTTTTATTGTGCATTAATACTATTAGACATGCTATCTGCCAATAGAACTTAAAAGGTGCATTCTATGCATCCAAAAATATAGAAAATATACCAAATCAAATCATTATTCAACCAAAAAAATAATGTCAAAGTAATAACTCTGAGGCCAATAATAAATAACACGTTATCTCCTCCGATTCTGCAACATGGCTGGTTGACGAATGGCCGTTCAGAAACTAATTGAAAAGCGTGAACTGAAAAGCGCAAAATGAATAGTGCAAAATGAAAAGTGCCATATGAAAAGCATGAATCGACACTCACCAAACTTCTACTAACTAAGGATGGGCCCGGTGTTCGATTCAAACCCATGTTCGAATCGAGCACCGGGCGTTCGCTCGCTCGGCGAGCCCAGAACTATTGGGGCCGCTCGCATCAAATTCGTGTGATGCGAGCGGCCCCGCAATGCATTGCGGCCCCGTGCCGGCGGCCTCGCATATTATGTTTCAGTCAGTGTCAGCGTGTCAGTGTGCTGCTGACAATATGTGCTCTATTTCGGGGGATATGTGTGTGCATGCTGTTAGAACAGCATTGCAGTATCACATCTGGGGGGTGTCTATAGGTGGCCCGTGAAGGGGGGCAGGTTTCCTGTGCTTAGAACTTTCCCTGCAAAAAAGTGTCATTTTTGCAGGAAAAAAGTTATTTAAAAACACTTGCGGCTAATGAATTGATGGCTCCTGTAACACAGAGAACTGTCATTCATTAATAAAAAACAAAAAAAAAAGCGAAGGGGTCCCCCCAAATTCAATAACCAGGCCCTTCAGGTCTGGGATGGATATTAAGGGGAACCCCAGCCAAAAAAAAAAAAAAAAAAATGGCGTAGGGTCCCCCTCAAAATCCATACCAGACCCTTGAGGTCTGGTATGGATTTTAAGGGGAACCCTAGCCAAAAAAAATGGCGTGGGGTCCCCCTCAAAATCCATACCAGACCCTTATCCGAGCACGCAACCTGGCAGGCCGCAGGAAAAGAGGGGGGGACGAGAGCGGCCCCCCCTCCCGCCTGAACCGTACCAGGCCACATGCCCTCAACATTGGGAGGATGCTTTGGGGTCCCCCCCAAAGCACCTTGTCCCCATGTTGATGAGGACAAGGGCCTCTTCCCCACAACCCTGGCCATTGGTTGTGAGGGTCTGCGGGCGGGGGGCTTATCGGAATCTGGAAGCCCCCTTTAACAAGGGGACCCCCAGATGCCTCCCCCCCCCTGTGTGAAATGGTAAGGGGGTACAAACCTACCATTTCACCAAAAAAGTGGCAAAAATGGTAAAAATGACAGGAGACAGTCTTTGACAATTCCTTTATTAAAATCTTCTTTCTTCTTTCTTCATCCTTCAGTTTCTTCATCTTCTCCTTCCGTCATCTTCTTCCATCTTCTTCTTCCATTTTCTTCTTCCTCCGATCCGCTTCTTCTTGCGCTGGTCTTCTCGTCCTTCTCGTCCGGCATCTTCTTCCGTCGGTGTCGGTGTCTCTGTCTCTTCTTGGGCCGCTCCGCGCAATGGGAGGCTCCCACTGTGTGAGGCTCCACTCCGTCTGACAGGTCTTTTATAATGGAGGGCACCTGGTGACCCCGCCCCCTCTGACGCACAGGGACGTCATGGGGAATTCCATGATGGCTTTCCCCATGACGTCAGAGGGGGCGGGGTCACCAGGTGCCCTCCGTTTTAAAAGACCTGTCAGATGGAGCGGAGCCTCACACAGCGGGAGCCTCCCATTGCGCGGAGCGGCCCAAGAAGATACCGACACCGACGCAGACGCCGACGGAAGAAGATGCCGGATGAGAAGGACGAGAAGACCAGCGCAAGAAGAAGCGGATCGGAGGAAGAAGAAGATGGATGAAGATGGAAGAAGATTTCACACAGGGGGGGGGGCGGGATCTGGGGGTCCCCTTGTTAAAGGGGGCTTCCAGATTCCGATAAGCCCCCCGCCCGCAGACCCCCACAACCAATGGCCAAGGTTGTGGGGAAGAGGCCCTTGTCCTCATCAACATGGGGACAAGGTGCTTTGGGGGTCTTAGACCCCCAAAGCATCCTCCCAATGTTGAGGGCATGTGGCCTGGTACGGTTCAGGCGGGAGGGGGGGCCGCTCTCGTCCCCCCCTCTTTTCCTGCGGCCTGCCAGGTTGCGTGCTCGGATAAGGGTCTGGTATGGATTTTGAGGGGGACCCTATGCCATTTTTTTTGGCTGGGGTTCCCCTTAATATCCATCCCAGACCTGAAGGGCCTGGTTATTGAATTTGGGGGGACCCCTACGCTTTTTTTTTTCATTTTTTTTATTTTTTATCAATGACTTTTTTTTATGAATGAGTTTCAATGAATGACTGTTCTCTGTATTACGGGAGCCGTGAATTAACATTAGCCGCGAGTGATTTTAAATAGCTTTTTTACTTTCAAAAATGACACTTTGCGCAGAGACAGTTCTAAACACGGGAAACATGCGCCCCTTCACAGGCATACTATAGACACCCCCCAGGTACGAAATTTAAAGGAATATTACACTTTTATTGTTTCAATTTAAGCATTATTAAAATCACTGCTCCTGAAAAAACGGCCGTTTTTAAAAAAAAATTTTTGCATTGATACATGTCCCCTGGGGCAGGACCCAGGTCCCCAAACACTTTTTATGACATTAACATGCATATTAGCCTTTAAAATTAGCACTTTTAATTTCGAACGTTCGCATCCATTATAACTAATAGGGTTCTAAAGCTCGCACGGACTTTAGGTCCGTTCGCGGGTTCTGGTGCGAGCCGAACGGGGGGGTGTTCGGCTCATCCCTACTACTAACACAAAATTAGCCGAAGGAGCCCAAAGAGTGGCGCAAAAGAGCTGAAAAACCACGTAGTACGTCACTTCGTTGGTAATTGTTGGCCAACAATTGTGTGACCGTGTGTATGCCAGACAAGTTTGGTCCAACGCCCTTTGGACAAAATGTCACGGTTTTGTTGGCGGAAAGTCCGATCGTGTGTACGAGGCATAACTGTTGGTCTAAAATTGAGAGTCTGTATCTACCTTGTGAGGGCACAGAAAGTAATAAAAACATGACAGGGGTCTCATCCTTCCCTACACTATTGAGAATTAGAAAAAACTGTTTGGATTTACATACACTTTAAATGGTAACTTCAGCAAATTATCATGCAATGTCAAGGAAGGTGGCTTCACTATGATACTGTGTCTAATTACTAATGTGCCCATAGCAATGCATTATAATACTCATGAATAAGTTATTTTTGTCAGAAGACTACCAGAAGGACAACACTGACACGTATCCGGAAAAATATTTAGTTCAGAGAATCCTACCCAAAGGCACAGAAAAATATCCCATCCATTTTCCACAGTGAGTTGGTGTGGAAGTGATGTATTGGAAATTACAAAATGTGACATGGAAAATGATCTTAGGAGTCATAGCATGCCTATCTGCTGAGAAATGTCATTAGAGCATAACCATGTGGGAAGAGGCATGACTATAGCTGTGTATACCGAGGATCAAGACCTAGGGGGCATCCAGCTCCTGTGAGAGAATCCTAGGGTCCCCCAGGCATTGCACGGGTATGCCAAACATGCACACATTACCGCTAATAGTCACAGGCATGGTTGACCATGTCTGTGCAATGTGTTGTCATTTCCTTGTAAGCCTCATACACACGATCGGATTTTCCAACGGTAATTGTGTGTTGACAGGCTGTTGGCGGAAAATCCGAGTATTTGTACGCTCCATCAGACAATTGTTGGCCAACTTTCCATGGACAAATGTTGGATGGCAGGTTTATAAATTTTCCGCAGACAAATGTCTGTTGTCGGATTTTCTGAGCGTGTGTACACAAGTCCGTCAGACAAAAGTCCAAAGTACAAACACACATGCTCGGAAGCAAGGACGTGCCTGAAGCGGTCGGTCTTGTGAACTAGCGTTCATAATGGAGAATTAACATTCGTGACGCGGCAAATTATGAAATCTGGAAATGCAGCGCACAATTCTCTTCTTCTTTAACCACTTAAGCCCCGGACCATTTTGCTGGCCAAAGACCAGAGCACTTTTTGTGATTCGGCACTGCATCGCTTTAACTGACAATTGCGCGATCGTGCGACGTGGCTCCCAAACAAAAATGACATCTTTTTTTCCCACAAATAGAGCTTTATTTTGGTGGTTTTTGATCACCTCTGCGGTTTTTATTTTTTTGCGCTATAAACAAAAAAAAGCGACAATTTTGAAAGAAACACATAATTTTTTTGCTTTTTGGTATAATAAATATCCCCCAAAAATATATAAAAAAAAATTTTTTTTCTCAGTTTAGGCCGATACGTATTCTTCTACATATTTTTGGTAAAAAAAAAATCGCAATTAGCGTTTATTGATTGGTTTGCGCAAAAGTTGTAGCGTCTACAAAATAGGGGATAGTTTTATGGCATTTTTATTAATATTTTTATTAGTAATAGCTGCGATCAGCAATTTTTTTATCGTGACTTTGACATTATGGCGTGTGTAAGACAATTTTGGTGCGACTTTGGGACCATTCACATTTATACAGTGATCAGTGCGATTAAAATTGCATTGATTACTGTGTAAATGACACTGGCAGTGAAGGGGTTGACACTAGGTGGCGCTGTAGGGGCTAAGTGTGTTCTGGGGAGTGTTTCTAACTGTAGGGGGGGTGGGCTAGCTGTGACACATCACTGATCAGCGCTCCCGATCACAGGGAGAGCTGATCAGTTACACTGTCACTAGGCAGAACGGGGAGATGCTTGTTAACATTAGCATCTCCCCGTTCTTCCTCTCCGTGAGACGATTGCGGGTATCCTGCGGCGATTGAGTCCGAGGGACCTGCGACCCGACTCACGGAGCTCCCGGCCGGCGGCACGCACGCAATGGCACGGTGGCAAATTTAAAGGGACGTACAGGTACGCCCATTTGCCCAGCCGTGCCATTCTGCCGACATACATCGTCGTGCGCCGGTTGGGAACCGGTTAATGGGATAATAATGAAGCTGCTTTGCTGGTGATACTGATGGAGTTATTGCAAACAAATTTTCAAAGGGTTTTTTTTTCTAGTGATATCAAGAATAATATTATTATGCTTTTTTTTTTTTTTAATTGGGCAACTTACCACAACACCATTATCCCGTAGTTTTTAAGATCAAAGATACAACTATATTGGTATCCCTTGTTAATTTGACTTTGTATTTTTTTTAAATGTAACTGCCGACTCCCAAACTGTCATTTGAAGTAAAACACAAAGCCAAGTATTATTCTGCACAATTTTTTTATTGTGCATTATAAAAATAGAAACAAATAAAATTAGACATGCTATCTGTATCCAATAGAACTTAACCAAAAAGTGCATTCTATGCATCCAAAAATATAGAAAATATATGAAATTAAATAATTATTATTCAACCAAAAAATAAAAGCCTCATGCATGTGTCCTGCTTCTTAATATAGGGGGTCAACAATGCCAGGAGTTGGTGAAAGCAGGGGTCCGTCATCCAGAGATAACTCTGAGAAACATCTGGATTATTCTCCTGGAGCTCCCGCAGCAAAGACATATGACATAATTGGTCACGATTTAATAAAGCAACCAATTTTGGTACAAGAAATCCTCCTCCTCCTGTTCCTGGACTGGACTTGGGTCAAAGCAATAACTCCGAGGCCAATAATAAATAACACGTTATCTCCTCCGATTCCGCAACATGGCTGGTTGACAAACGGCCATTCGGAAACAAACTGAAAAGCGCAAACTTAAAAGCGTGAAATGAAAAGCACGAATCAACACTCGCGAAACTTCTACTAACACGAAATTAGCAGAAGGAGTCCAAAGGGTGTCTCTAAAGAGCTGAAAAACAATGTAGTTTGTCACTACGTTCGTATTTGTTGGCCAAAAATTCCTTGCCGTTTGTATGCAAGACAAGTTTGGGCCAACGCCCTTCGGAAAAAAAAAGTGGAAGTGATAATGCAGGAGAACAATTAAGGCCCCTTTCACACTGGGGCGTTTTTCAGGCGGTACAGCGCTAAAAAATTGCGCCTGTACACCGCCTGAAAAAATACGGCCCCATTCACTCCAGTGTGAAAGCCGGCGGGCTTTCATACTGGAGCGGTGCGCTAGCAGGACGGTCAAAAAAGTCCTGCTAGCAGCATCTTTGGAGCGGTATAGGAGCGGTGTATTCACCGCTCCTATACCGCTCCTACCCATTGATTTCAATGGGACACCGCGTAATACCGCGGCAATACCGCCCCAAAGCGCCGATACCGCTGCGATTTGCGGGGGATTTTAACCCTTTTTCGGCCGATAGCGGGGGTTAAACCGCACCGCTATCGGCCGAATACCGCGGCTAAAACGACGGTAAAGCAGCGATAAATATAGTGCTGCTTTACCGTCGCCGCGGCTCCCGCCCCAGTGTGAAAGGGGCCTTAGAGACAGTTGACAACCCATAACAAAAAATAAAAAAAAGCATGACAGGATCACCATGTATTCTTTTATGAAAGCTGAACATTTAAAATGATCACATGCACCCTTCAAATAAAAAAAATAAAGACCGCTCTAGCAATACACATCAAATTGATCATGTGCAGAGTGCCCCAAGGCTCTGTTTTCTCAGAGGCTAGATTGGGGACAGTGGAAGAAGGGGAGGATCAGAGGAGACAGGATCAAATAGCCTTTTTACACAATGCAGTAGATTAACCCCTTAGGTTCCAAGCATTCTTTACTGCATACACAGACTGATTTTACTGTTGTGGTTTAGTAACACTTTAAATGATAACTGTACAAAATGGCAATCAAATAATAAACTCAACAGAAACACCTCATCCTTGGGTTGGAAAGGGGTCTTAGGTACGGTGTACATTTTGTTAGTCAGTCATAAAGTGTAAGAGAGGGCTCTACTTTTTAACCCCAGAGAACCTAGAATAATATAACAGATATATAAAACCTAAAACAATTAAAAAATAAATTGAAAATAACAAAAATCATATAAAATAACAGCTTTGCTGCTTGGAGAGGTGTACAACCATTGGACAGGGTCTCTTACACTGTACAAAAGGACCAAAGGACCTCTTTAAAGGGCACAAAACAAATTATTTTATCTCAGTAGCCCTAATAAGGGAGGCTCAAACAGCAGGTAACAGAACAGAGAAAGGAGTGTGAAAAACAAAGCAATATTGCTTTATTCCAGGGATATGCAATTAGCGGACCTCCAGCTGTTGCAAAACTACAAGTCCCATCATGCCAGTGCCTCTTGGTGCCATGCTTGTGGCTGTCAGAGCCTTGCTATGCCTCATGGGACTTGTAGTTCTACAACAGCTGGAGGTCCGCTAATTGCATATCCCTGCGTTTATTCCATACACAATAGTGCAATCAAACCTCAGGGAGAAAATGAGAGTGACAGCTATACTGGGCCCCATAAATCCATGGGCCTTACCATAGTTGCACTCTATTCACCCCTTGTAATTAGGGAAATAAGATGATGTCACTTTTCCCAGGGGCCAGCTACTCACATCTCTATTAATGCAGCATCACAAAGTATGACCTCATTCTATACATGATCCTTAACTGGAGTTATGACATCATTGACGTCTGTTACTGGACAACAGAGAGTGAATAGAGTCATAAAAGACTGGAAAATATCAGGTCGACATGTGTCCATCACTTCACAGGCATGGAATATGTTTGGAAAATAGAAAGGAAAATGTATAGCTTATATGGAAACGTTGGGACCTCGGATGTGTTTGTTTGGAGTTATATGAGTAAATGCTGGAAAGAATGACTAAAATTAGTAATTATCCGACTTTCCTGGTCACCAGCCTATAGGTACATATTTTCAGGGTCTCCATCTATTCTTTTTCTCAATATGTTCTTATTTGGGACAATATCTATCCGTAATTTTTTTTATAATTAGAGTAATTGATCTGTAAAGTGGACAATGTCCATCATATTCTTTTTCTCAATATGTTCGTATTCGGGACAATTTGTATCCGTAATTTTTTTGTTTCATTGAAAATACACAGTAAAGCTGCCTGTGCTTATCTCACACTATGCATTGAACATAGATTATTACAGGCATTTCATGGATATTTTCTATATATCTTAACCAGATTACTTGTTTAACTTTTTTGAAAAAAAAATCGCAATAAGCGCCTATTGATTGGTTTGCGCAAAAGTCTACAAAATAGGGGATAGATTTATAGCATTTTTATTATTATTATTTTTTTACTAGTAATGGCGGCGATCTGCGATTTTTATCGTGACTGCGACATTGCGGCGGACATATCGGACACTTTTGACACATTTTTGGGACCATTCACATTTATACAGCGATCCGTGCTATAAAAATGCATTGATTACTGTATAAATGTGACTGGCAGGGAAGGGGTTAACACTAGGGGGCGCTGCAGGGGTTAATATGTTTCCTATCTTAGTGATTCTAACTGTGGGGGGAGGGGACTGACTGGGGGAGGAGACCGATCGGTGTCCCTATGTACAAGGGACACACCATCGGTCTCCTCTCCAGTGACAGGACGTGGATCTGTGTGTTTAGATCCACGTCCTGCTCGATTACCGGGCAATCGCGGGTGCCTGGCGGACATCGCGGCCGCTGGGGCACGCGCATCGGGTCCCCAGCTACGCGGCGGGCACGCGCGCGCGCCCCCTAGTGGCCAAAAAGCGAGCCACAATAGCTGCACCGCTCCGCCGTCATTTGACAGTGGGCGGTCAGCTACAGGTTAAAGAGGAGGGCCCATCATAAATTTTCGGACACTTACCTGTCCCAGGGTCCAGCGATGCGGGGGAACGAAGCCCCGCTCGTTCCCCGCTCATCGGGATACGTCGCACAGTCATCTGGGACCTGTCACGTGTCCCAGATGACTGACTGCCGAGAGGAAGTGACGTTTCTAGCCCAGGCTGAGGAAGAAGCAGATTTCGTGGGACCACCTAGCAACAGGGAGAAATAGGTAAGTGAATTTTTTTTTTTTTTATCCAATTATTTTTTATTGTTAGATTTAATGTAAATAGGCATAATGTTGTCATTTTGGTGGAAACACCACTTTAAGCCCCCTTTTGGAAAGGGGGGTAGAAGGATAGTGTGCTAAAACTGTAGGTAAATAATAGAAAAAGAACCTTTAAGTGGAGGAGTGGGTTTTATAATCAAGCTGGCAGTGCCTCCACCCAGGACAGGGCCTCTGTGAACAGAGGGAATTCCCTTCCTGGGAAATTAATCAGTTATCAATCAAAGTTATTTAAAGCAGAAGAACTACTGCCACCAGCATATGAAATTAACTATAAGTTTAAAGATGCACACTAGCATGGAAATAATACAAGATTTTTTACAAGAAAAGATTAATAATAGTACATACATCCAATGTACAAACAGGTAATATCAGAAAAGAGCCCAACATAAGACCTGGTAGAATTGTGCACATTTGTCCAGGTATACATAGTTATTAATAAAGGTACCTCCAGATGAATGTTGTAGCAAAGTTCACTTGCAGTGGCCCCTGAAGACAATTGGAACATGGTGTCCGTCTTGATGCCAAAGACATGAAGACAAGATCAGCAATGATGGGGAGACTGTTGTCCAACCTGCCTGGTACACTGCTTGTCACCAGCAGGAGCCATGGTGTGGCACTAGAACTCAGAGTCAGCCTATATTCTCTAGGTCTTAGTCCCAAGTAATGTCCAATCTGTCAGTCAAACGGACCTCTAACTACCTGAAGTGGCCATCGGATAACTAACCTGGCTCTAGCCTATGCTGGTTATTAAGCCCTGCCCCTGAGCTAAAGCTTGCTATAGAATCCCAGACTAGGGATGGGCAGAACGACCCCCTGTGTTCTGTAGCAATGTTCCTGCATGATGTCAGCCCTCCCACTTCACGCAGTGATGTAAGAAGGAGGAGAAAAATACAGAGGAGTGTAAGTAAAATAATAAAAGTGGTGAGTGAATTATTTATGACACCTGCCATTGAACGGAGTGTAACTTACACATGTCATTCTAAAGACGTCTGTAATGTTGGAATGCATCTTTTTCTCTAATTATGAGTTAAAAAAAAAAGCTGTTTATACTTACAGTGGAATGTTTTTACTTATGTTTTTTTGCGCAATTGCGTATAGTTTATATACTGTTATTGTGCGTATTTGCAAAATTAAAGTCGGTCTGGATGAAGTCCATTTTTGTCCCCGTCCAGCCCTGCTGGAAAGAAAACAGGCCTTATCAGCCTTATCCAATACCAATCGTCTATATAATTGTTGTGTATCCCTCCAGGCGCAGCGGTTGGGGATGGTAGGGTCTTGTATATATTGAGCTTCCTTTTGCCGAACCACTGCTGCTAATAAAAATTCACTTTCTAAATTCAATTTTTTTTGCACACTTATTGCCTTCAATAGGACCCCCCTCAAAAAAGCCTTCATGGTGTCCCAAACCACCTGGCTTGAAGCAGAGTTCTCATTAATGGAGAAAAACTTCCCTAGAGCTCGACTCCTTGAATCTCCCTGTGACATTTCCTTTAACCACCTGATTACTTTGCACTTAAACCCCCCTCGTGACCAGACCAATTTTCAGCTTTTGGCGCTGACGCACTTGGAATGACAATTGCGCGGTCATACAACACTGTACCCAAATGAAATTTTTACCATTTTTTTCCCACACATAGAGCTTTCTTTTGGTGGTACACAGTGATCAAGCTGTCAAAGACAGCACTCAGTATGTACTAGTGATCAGGAGTCGGCAGGACCGGCTACCCATCATGTGACCACTGATAGCCAATCACGGTGTACACATAATCGGCTTATCCTTAACACCTCCCCCCCAGGCGTACAGACCCTGGTAAAGGGTCATCTGGGCGGGGCAGGAAGGGGTTAATGCTGTATGTGTCCCCTGCTTTATAGATTTTCTCTCACTTCTTGGGTGGTCACTAGGGCAGGAAATGGGGGGAAATTTCTCCAGGGGGGACAAAGACGGAAAACCCCGACAGTGTCGTGGGTGCCATTCATTTAGGATGCCCACTAATATGTAACTAATTATAGGGCAGCTCTAAATGCCAAACTTTACACTGATTTTTCTGATGCTCATTCTTGTTCCAGATCAGCATTTAAAAGAGCTGAAACTAGCATCTAGCATCTTTCTCTCATTGCAGGTTCCTTTTAACACCTTTTATTTCATTCTGTCGCCTACAAGCAGTTTCTGAGTAGAAGATGAGCACCAGATCACATGGACAGGAAAAGACGGGTGTTGAGCAGTATTTCCGGATAGTACATTGCATTTCCTAAACCACAAACCTGTCTGAATGACTGCAGGTTGTTTTCAGCCTCTTCCTTCTGAATCATTTCATCTTGCAGCCTGAAATCAGCAAAAAACACATCTGTTAGTTCTCCCCGTAGCCCTGAGCTGAGCACATAAAAACAGAGGCATTAGCAAGATATAATGAGCCCATCTGAGGAAGAGAGCTCTGGACTGTTACTGTTAACCATAACTACCATCCATAGTCCAGATTTCAATGTCACATACTGTGCTGGAGGAATGAAAGGGTGAACTTGATTGCTATGGAGAAGAACAGCCTTTACGGCATGGGTATTAAAATATAAGGCAGTTTTGAGCTCCCCCTAGAGGAGAGAGTCTGCACTGTGCAATGACGACAAGCGTGGTCTAAATCAGCGGTCGCCAACCAGTGGTCTGTGGACCACGAGAAAAGTTTGGTGGTCCCCAGAGGTTCTGCCACAAATCTCCCAATGTTGTTTCTCAATCTAATCTCAGTCAATACTGTCAGTAAGCATTGTTGTCCAATGCCACCTCTGTAGTTCCGGCTCCTGTGAACTCAGAGGGAGGCGCCGGGAGTGATGCAGAGAGCAGGAGGGGGACTTCGAATGGAAGCGCTGATTGCACAGACTGTGGGAGGGAGCACGGAGCTCGAGCACATGGCTGGAGAAGGAGGTGAGATCTAATGATGAGTCTGTGTAAGGCAGCAGTGTGATGCAGAGTGCGGGGGGGGGGGGTAAGAGAGCCTTAGCATTGTGTGTATAAGGCAGCAGTGTGTTCCAGGGGGAGGGGAGCAGAGAGCCGGAGCATTGTGTGTATAAGGCAGCAGTGTGTTCCAGGGGGAGGGGAGCAGAGAGCCAGAGCATTGTGTGTATAAGGCAGCAGTGTGTTCCAGGGGGAGGGGAGCAGAGAGCTGGAGCATTGTGTGTATAAGGCAGCAGTGTGTTCCAGGGGGAGGGGAGCAGAGAGCCGGAGAATTGTGTGTATAAGGCATCAATGTGTTTCAGTGGGAGGGGAGCAGAGAGCCGGAGCATTGTGTGTATAAGGCAGCAGTGTGTTCCAGGGGGAGGGGAGCAGAGAGCCGGAGCATTGTGTGTATAAGGCAGCAGTGTGTTCCAGGGGGAGGGGAGCAAAGAGCTGGAGCATTGTGTGTATAAGGCAGCAGTGTGTTCCAGGGGGAGGGGAGCAGAGAGCCGGTGCATTGTGTGTATAAGGCAGCAGTGTGTTCCAGGGGGAGGGGAGCAAAGAGCCGGAGCATTGTGTGTATAAGGCAGCAGTGTGTTCCAGGGGGAGGGGAGCAAAGAGCCGGAGCATTGTGTGTATAAGGCAGCAGTGTGTTCGCCACGGGGGAGGGGAGCAGAGAGCCGGAGCATTGTGTGTATAAGGCAGCAGTGTGTTCCAGGGGGAGGGGGGCAGAGAGCCAGGAGCATTGTGTGTATAAGGCAGCAGTGTGTTCCAGGGGGAGGGGAGCAGAGAGCCGGAGCATTGTGTGTATAAGGCAGCAGTGTGTTCCAGGGGGAGGGGAGCAGAGAGCCGGAGCATTGTGTGTATAAGGCAGCAGTGTGTTCCAGGGGGAGGGGAGCAGAGAGCCCGAGCATTGTGTGTATAAGGCAGCAGTGTGTTCCAGGGGGAGGGGAGCAAAGAGCCGGAGCATTGTGTGTATAAGGCATGTAAAATTCATGTTAGTGGTTCACGGGTTTCAAAATTGTGAGTTTAGTGGATCGTTAGGTCTGAAAGGTTGGCAACTACTGGTCTAAATTATTATTATTTTTTTTTTTTTGATAAGTCTGATATGAACTACAGACAATGATTAAAGACTACCTTTTAATCCAGCACTTTATACATCAATAAGTAAATTAATCAAAATTTTTTCTTGTAATACAGCATGGACACTCGGGCCTGTATCCACCCCCCATGGCTCCATATGTGCTGCCTGAGGCACAGCCATGCAGCTAATACAAGCACCTGAATCTATCTGTATATTAGCTTACTGCATACAAAACGCTTGGCAGGCCTCAGACTGTAAAAGGAGGGGTATCAGTACAAGTCACTAAAGCTCTACTCTACGGCATGGTGCTCTCAGTCTAACACTGAGCGTTTGCTTGCACAAGGAGAGAGAACCATAGTAAACTCATCAGTAGAAGATTGCTCCTTCATTGTCCAACCAATGGACAGGAGGGCATCCAGTGACCAAACTTTATTGCTTGACTGCAATGGAAAAAAACTAAGGTCACCAGCCTGGCTCTATTATCTGGCAGTTGTGTCTGGATCCCAAACTTGACTGATTTACAAATCCTTTAGGCTGGCTTCACACTGGGGCGGTGCGGGGCGGCGACGGTAAAGCAGCGCTATATTTAGCGCTGCTTTACCATCGTTTTACCCGCGGTATGCGGCCGCTAGCGGGGTGGTTTTAACCCCCGCTAGCGGCCACAAAAGGGTTAAAAACCTCCGCAAAGCGCCGCTGCAGCGGCGGTTTGCGGGCGGTATCCCCGCGGTTTCCCATTGATTTCAATGGGAAGGAGCGGTATAGGAGCGGTAAATACACCGCTCCTTCACCGCTCCAAAGATGCTGCTAGCAGGACTTTTGTTGCGGTCCTGCTAGCGTACCGCTCCAGTGTGAAAGCCCGCCGGCTTTCACACTGGAGTGAATGGGGCCGGTTTTTTCAGGCGGTATACAGGCGCTATTTTTAGCGCTGTACCGCCTGAAAACCGCCCCAGTGTGAAAGGGGCCTTAAGGATACAAAACAGTCCCATATATTTGTTTTAGCTGCTTGTTTAGTAGTTTTCCTGGTTTTCGAATTGATCAGCTTTAGCTCTCTAGTTGCTGGAAATTTATACTGAATCCTATTAAGTCTATTTGTGTACAGGCTGTGGATTTTCAAATATCTACATATTCTTAAAGTGGTATTAAAGTGGAAGTCCATGCAAAATCTAAAATCTCTGCATCTATAGACACCAGGGATTTAACACTAACCTCTCTATCCCTGTAAAGAAAAAAACGAGTATACACACTTTTTTGGAAGCCGATCTGACCCGCTCTGACCCGATCCCACGCTGAGCTGTCAGAAGCAGCTTCTTTGTGTAGGAGGGTGCAGAGGAGACGGAGGACAACGGAAGCCCCATAATAACTCTATGGGTGACGTCACTTCCCATTCATTTCACAGCCATTGTCATCCGTGTCCTCTGCAGAGCTTCCGCCGCTGGAGATTGTGTTGGAGCGGGTCAGATCGGCTTCCAAAAGGGTATGTATACTCATCTTTACTTTACAGGGATAGAGAGCTTAGTGTTAGATCCCTGGTGTCTAAAGATACAGGGATTTTAGATTTTGCATGAACTTCCACTTTAAACTCAACAGCAAATTTTTATTATATTGCAGCTTACAAATTCTTAGATGTAATTGCTGCATTTGTTTTCTTTTTTAGGCTTTCTTTCTTTCTTATACTTTCGCCTGGTGATTCAGCCAGCAATCCTGTCGTTTTTCAACAGACCAAGCTGTCCTGCAGTTGAAGCAGTTGGACTATTGGGACAAACCATTTACAAGGGGGCAATGGTGCCCCCCTTGTAAATGGTGACAATGGTCAGCTTTTATTCATTTAGTTAAAACCTTTTTCCAAAAGGAAAAACTGTTGCTGTAACGGCTTAAAAAGTGTTAGATGGAGTTCTTCAATTTGTTAGTATCTGCTAATGCATCTAACACTCCCCTCCCCGCAGGCTGACAGTGAAAGTTATCTCTGTCACTCCTTATTTCAGACACACCTAATTATTAATAAGTTTCTTTATATTAGACTTTGGTTTTAGGCTTTTTTAGGTTTTTAGGTTTCAGATCACCAGGTGAAAACAGAGCAAAAGAAGCCTAAAAAAAAAAAACGAAAACTAATGCAGCCACCACATCTGATTGGTAATCTGCAATACATTACATTTATAGTTTTTGGTTTAAAGCCACTGGGGGAGATTTACTAAAACTGGTGCAAACAGATTCAGCTAGGTTTTTGCCCCTGTTTACACCAGTGCGACTTAGAAATTGCACTACTTCAGCGCAATTTCAAAGCCACACATCAGTGCGATTTGCACTGCCAATTTCATTGTGGCATGTGACTTCATACAACAGAAGTCTATGCAAGTCCCAATGAAATTGGCAAAAAGTAGTGCAGGTACCTTTTTCAAAGTTGCTGCGACATGAGTCGCGGCAGTTTAAACGGTTCCATTGCTGACAATGTGGTGCAACTTGCCATCCGATTTGGAACTGTCAAGTCGCACAAGTGTGGACGGGGCTTAGACCCCTTTCACACTGGGGCGTTTTTCAGGCCTTTTTCATGCGCTTTAGAGTTAAAAAAAGCGCCTGTAAAGCGCTTAAAAAAAGCCTCATCTGCAATCCCAATGTGAAAACCCAAGTGCTTTAAGAGCCCTTTCACACTGCCAGCGCCCGGAAGGAAAACGCTTGTAAAGCGCCGCTTAGACTAGCGATGCTTTAACAGCGTTTTTCGAGCGCTAGTGGGGCGCTTTTAACCCCTGCTAGTGGCCAAATAAAGGGTTAAAAGTGCCCACAAAGCGCTGCTGCTAAAATCGCTTTTCAGGCGTTTTTCAGGCGCTTCCCATTGATTTCAATGGGAAGGGGCGCTTTAGGAGCGGTGTATTCACTGCTGCAAAGAAGCTGCTTGCAGGACTTTTTTTGACACATTGGGATTGCAATCGGGCTTTCACATTGGGATTGCAGTTGCAGCTTCTTTCAGGCGCTTTACAGGCGCTTTTTTTAACACTAAAGCGCCTGAAAAACGCCATAGTGTGAAAGGGGTCTCAGTGTGAAAGCACTCGGGCTTTCACATTGGGATTGCAGTTGCAGCTTCTTTCAGGCGCTTTACAGGCGCTTTTTTTAACGCTAAAGCGCCTGAAAAACGCCATAGTGTGAAAGGGGTCTCAGTGTGAAAGCACTCTGGCTTTAACATTGGGATTGCAGTTGCGGCTTCTTTCAGGCGCTTTACAGGCGCTTTTTTTAACGCTAAAGCGCCTGAAAAATGCCTGAAATACGCCTCAGTGTGAAAGGGGTCTTATTGTCATAGCTTAATTGAACAAGCTGAAGTTAGAAGCTGATTGGTTATTATGCACAGCTGCACCAGATTCTCTGTGCTCCATTTTTAGTAAATCTCCCTAATAGTGACAATACTAGAAAGTCAGAGTTACTGCAGTAAACTGAATAACATGACTTATGTCTTCTACATTGCACCATTAATAAAGTATGTAATGTTAATAAATACTTCTTAAATTTGTCAAAATATAAATATTTTTAAATAAATGTTTGTAAATACGTATAATACATTTACAATAGAGCACATGTTAAAAGGAAAAAGTGATGCATAGCTCTAAAAGACAAAAAAATGAGTGGCGGGTGTAATGAATTTGGTAGCACTCACTACCTCACCCCTGGCCTTTGTCCAGTCCTGACATAGCATTAGTACAGATCACATCCTCAAGAGTTTTCCGTCTCCTAGCGCATGTGCGAAAGCCACATCGCCGTTTGAATGGACTGCCACACCCATCCAGACACAGGGAGAGAGATACCAGACAGTCCCGTAGCCAAAATCTTGCCGGTGGTACGACCAGCACCTCTGGCTGCCCTCTCCGTCTCTCTCCCAATCCCAGTCCTAATATTATCTTGCATGGCTGGACTTTTTCATCTTTTTTTGCTGGACCAGCAATCTAAACACTGGTGGATAAGCTGTCCCTACGTTCCCAGCCAAAAAAAAAAATTAACCCCAATGATCTCCAGTAGACTGACCTACATATTTGAATAGCTTTTGGCAAGGAATTTTCTCTTCTTTCTTTGGTGAAATAAAAGATTTGTTTTGTGGATTCACTTCTCTAAAGAAGATACACATGTTTCAACATCACTGTAGAATCCAAAACTTTTGCACAACAGGAAACAACGTATCATTTTTTTTTTCTTTCTAAATATGCAGCTGGAGAATTATAACCTAACCAAGCTGCAAACTAGTAGAACTGGCATGGAGGACCTTGGGGGTGTTGCTGTAGATAGGGTTAGAAATTCAGTTTGTAAACTTAATTAAAAACTCAAATATCCATATCCTTCAATAGTAAGATGTGACTCTATGTGCAGAGGGCTTCATTACAGAACAAAGAACGTTTCTTTGTTCTCGGAATGTACAGAATCGAACCTCTTGTTGGCTGCTATTGGTTACAACACTCCTTTCCTCTGAGGGTCACACACGTTAGGAACTAACCATAAAATCAACTGTAGATTTACTAAAACTATGTAACCTAATCTAATCCATCTGTATCCAGATATATCAGGCCTTTGTACTACATCATCTTTGGTAGATCTAAAAGGTTTGTACAATCAGTTGTAACATGTGTGAGGAGCCTTAAAGTGACTATACAATCTGAAGTACAATTTAATTTAGATCTACCATCCACTACGTACTGCAAGAGCCTGCCTTATTTCATATACATTCAATTTATTGTTCCCATCTGTCCTCCTATAACAGTAATGGCGAACCTTGGCACCCCAGATGTTTTGGAACTACATTTCCCATGATGCTCATGCACTCTGCAGTGTAGTTGAGCATCATGGGAAATGTAGTTGCAAAACATCTGGGGTGCCAAGGTTCACCATCACTGTCCTATAACATGGTTTCTTTAAATTGAAAGAATATTGTACAATGAGATTGTATTGTGCATGGCAAGCTCTAGAGGTCCTTTAAGCTTAGATGCTCTGACCAAATTTAGCAGAATAAGGTAATTTGGCTATTATGTTAGGGTTTTTTTTTTTTAGTTTGGCACAGGATCTGAAAACTAGAAGTGTGTACTTCTAGTTCTCTATTATATTAATAAACTGGTTAAAGGGTAAATCCATCCAAATAGGGTCATTTTAGTTTGGGGTACACGGTTGCCTAGGCACGAGTGTTGTCAATGTGGATCCACCCTCTGAGGAAACACTAGAGGATGCACCCTCCTCTAAGGAACTCCCAATCTGGATTTTGGATCCCCCTCTGAGGAACCATTAGATGATCCCCAACTAAGGGAATCCCCAATCTGGACTATGGGTCTTCCCTTGAAGGAACAAGTAATGATTCCTCTGAGGACCCCCCCCCCCCCCCAATTGGACTTTGGATCCCCTCCTCTGAGAAACCAAGAGATGATTCTCCTGTTTGAGGAAGCTTTGATCTCGACCCTGGATCTCCCCTCTAGATGATTCCCCCCTCTGGGGAATCCCTGTTCTGGAATCTGGATCCCTCCTCTAAGAAAGCAAGTAGATGATTTCCCTATCTGAGGAATTCCTAATCTGGACTCTGGATCCCTCTAAGAAAGCAAGTAGATGATTCCCCTATCTGAGGAACCCCAGATCTGGTCCCCTTTGAAGAACCATTAGAGGATTCCACCTTCTAGGGAACCCCTGATCTGGATGACCCCTCCCCATTGGAACCAGTATATGATTTTACCATCTGAGGAACCCCCACAATGGAACCAGTTAATGAAGCCCCTCTCTAAGGAACCAGTATATGGGCTCTGGATCCAACAGTAAAATAATAGGCAGCTCTTAAGATGAAAAATGTATATACCAAAAACAATACATGCACTAATCCAAAAAGAACATCGTGTCCATGAAAAGTTCAATTCAGTGCTTCAACAGAAAATGTCCCCAAGAAAAATGTGTTCTGGACACCCACTAAGGAACCCTGATTTAGACTTTGGACCCCACCTCTGAGGAACCCCCAATCTAGAACCCCCACTCCTGTGATGAACCAGTAGATGATTTCCCCTTCTGAGCAACCAGTAGATGATTCAGCCCATCAGCCTCCACCCATAAATGAAGAAGTGCTTTAGGGTGGATTACCCCCCTTTCATTTCAGAACCCCTAAACTTACCTTTCTCTGAGTCTCTGGAGATCATCGGCCATGTTGTCCCTGTCCACTTCCACCCTGGCTTTCTCGTTGGTGAGGAGGTCCACCTGCCTGCGAAGGTCCCTCATCTCCTCTTCGTACAGGTCGCCCACCCTGGAGGTTCCTTTGCCCTTCAGCTGCTCCAGCTCAGCCAGCAGGATCTTGTTCTGCTGCTCCAGGAACCGGACCTTGTCTATGAAGTTGGCGAACCTGTCGTTGAGCTCCTGCATCTCAGCCTTCTCGTTGGTCCTGTTGGCTTTAAACTCCAGGTTGATGGCATCTGCCAGGGTGAAGTCCACGGAGTCGTGGAGCCGGGCAGGGGGGAGGCTGCTCCTCAGCCTGACCGAGGAGGACTTGTAGACGGCCGGGGAGGAGGAGGAGAAGACTGCCCTGCTGCTGGACAGGCCACCGCTGCCACCACCGCCGGAGCGGAGGGCACTGCCCAGGGAGTACCTGTTGCCGGAGTTGACATAGCGGCTGCTGGAGGAGCTGGAGCTGGACCTGGGGTTCCCCCCGAAGATCCTCTTGTAGGATGAAGACTTGATGGACATCTTTGATGAGCGAAGCTATAGAAGATCCCAGCAGGCAGAGCTAGAGCAGGAGAGAGAAGGGGCATCTAGGGTGGCTTATATACCCGGCGAGATAACGGGACTGAGCGATGCTCCAGGCGACCAATCCTGGCGCTGACAGCAGAGGACCAGCACTAATTCACAGCCAATAGGAACGAGAAGGGCTGGCCGCACCCCTCCCCATCTAAATTGCTTTTTTGGCAGCAAAAAAAAAAAAAGAAGAAAAAAAAAAAGAAAAGTTTCTGTAGCTTCACTTTTCTAGTTAGTTTTGCACTCAGAAACTTCTATGGCTTTTACTTCATAGCCAACGTCTAATGAGATATTCCAGCTGCTCCTGGAGCCTCTGTCCAGAAGATCAGCTTATGACTTTCTGCTTTACTTATTATTTTTGAATACTGTATATAAAATGATTGGATCTACACAGCATATAAAGGGCACATGGTGGGCCATAGATCGATTTCAATTAAAACCGATTTCACTCAAAGTATTTTGATCGGTCTGGATGGGAAATCAGATTGCAGAAAAAGAGGATGATTCGTTGTGATCGAGCATCGACCGATCGTACGATGTCATGATCGTATAAAGTGAATTGATCGGAAATATGCAAAATAAACAAGTGCGCTGCTATAGGTGAGAAAAAAAGTGCGAATGACTGTGTGGACTTGCTGCAACCAGGGGCGGACTGACAACTCATGAGGCCTCCGGGCAATAGGAGATTATGGGGCCCCCAGGCAATCAGATTATGGGGCCACACAGTATACACACACACACACACACACAGTATACAATCACACAGTATACACAGACATGTTTCTATTGGCTAAGAAGGTACTGGAGCGGTGGGGCAGCTATAATCTCTGGATTTTTAGACCAAAAGGATGTCGGTAAGGGACATTTCAGAGACAGATGTAAAACAAACACAGCTTTTTACATACTGTCCCTGGTTTTACTGAGGCTGGCAACCCTGATGGGGCTCCCTAGTGGCCCGGGGCCCTCGGGCACTGCCCGAGTGGCCGAATGGTCAGTCCGCCCCTGGCTGCAACCACGCTGTAAGTGTGCTCCCACACGATATGACATGAAAAAAAGTTAATTTATATACGGGCATACCCCACCTTTAAAGCGGAGTGACACTGTCTGTAATGTTTTTTTTCTTTTGGGGCAATGAAAAGGATTAGGAGATGTAAATTCCACACTCACATGTTCCGTTTTCATAGCGAACTGCTGCCGGTTTTTGTCACAAATAAACACTTATAAAAAGTGTTGCTGCTGGGTGCCATCTTGCCTGTGGGCATGCGAAACCACACAGGCACCTTCTATGGCCCAGCATGCACCGCCGTTACTGCGCCGATCTCGCACGTGCGCAGTAACGGCAAAGTGTAGCTCACGTTCACCGAAATCTCGCGAGATTTCAGCCACATCTGCCGAAATCTCGCAAGATTTCAGCAGGAGCCCCGTAGATCTTGCGAGATTTCGGCGGATGTCCGCACTGACTCCTGGGATCAATGACACCAGATCCCAGGAGACAGTGCGGCATGACGAGGATCGACGCACAGGCCCCGCCCACCGCCGAAGAGACAGAGCAGCAATTACAAGGTAAGTGAAAAAAAAAAAAAAACACTTCATTTAGTACTCTTTGCCTGATTTGGAAGGCAAAGAGATTTACTAAATGAAGTGTGTGCCGAACCGCTTTAAGTACACAATGGGGTTTATTTACTAAAGCTGGAAAGTGCAAAATCAGGCTCACTTCTGCATAGAAACCAATGAGCTTCTAACCTCAGCTTGTTCAATTAAGCTTTGGTAATAAAACCAGGAAAGCTGGTTTCTATGCAGAAGTGAGCCTGATTTTGCACTTTCTGGCTTTAGTAAATAAACCCCATTGCATACTTAAAAGTGGGGTATGCCTGTAAAGTGGTGCGCTGTCCCTTTAAGTGAACCTTAAATGAAACCAAAACATTTTTGTACTCACAACAATACAATATTATATAATATAAAAATTGCCTGGCAGTGAATGTAATCAAGCTGCATAAAATAATACAAGTTATCTCATTCGCTATGTTGTCAAAAGCATTGGGACGCCTGCCTTTACACGCACATGAACTTTAACCTTTTGGCTCCGCTGCTTCCCAACCCTTTAAGAAGTGTAGGACACCAGGAGGCGGGGCGCAAATTAAGAACACGTGATCGCCGCGATTAGCTGTCACGATGGTCACGTGGTCCGATAAAACTCTGGATCGATCCTTGCATCTTTTGGTTAGGTGACAGTAACTGTGCCGGGAGCACGCAGCGTGCAAGCTCTTGACACAGGTGAATTGGGGGAAATTCACGCAAATAATGACAAATTGGCGGCCCCTCTGTGCTAAGGACCAGGCGCTGAGAGGCCACATATTTGGGTATGCCAGTGCCAAGGAGTTAATGGCATCCCAGTCTTAGTCCGTAGGGTTCAATATTGAGTTGGCCCACCCTTTGCAGCTATAACAGCTTCAACTTGTCTGGGAAGGCTGTCCACAAGTTTTAGGAGTGTGTATATGGGAATGTTTGACCATTCTTCCAGAAGCGCGTGAGGTCAGACAATGATTGGGAGGGGAGCTGCACACAGAAGAGTTTTTACCTTAATGCAGAGAATCTGATCAAGAAAAGATTTCCAACAGTCCCATTAGACAAAAGTCAATCATTAGACTTCTGTTGAGTGGGAATGGCCATAGATGGATCGAAATTTGTCTGGTCATTGCTAAACCTGCTGAATTTTTATCCATCTATGGCCAGCTTTGGAGCTGATATATATGTGTAGGTGTAGAAAATTCAACTATGTACAATTTTTGGCAGCGGAAACAGCAAGAGGTCAAAACTTCTGTGCCGAGATCAACTAAGCTCATTAATAGAAGTTGATGAACTGCATGCTGCAGCTCAATGAATGGCCGATGAGCTGGATGGATGTAAAAATCTGCTGTAGCTCTTTAAGTACCAGCAAGACTGAATATTTTTTTAGCAAGAATTAATACAATAAAAATAAGAGTTCATCATTGTATATTGTCCTATATGTTTAAATGGATATTATTACTGTTGACCACTGACAGCACCCTCAAAATTTTGGCCCCACAGAGGTTGGATTGGTGACGAGGACGCAGATATTGGGGAAATTTTGCACTCTTAGCCCTCGTTCACACGTGGGTTTGAAACTCATTTGAACTTGCACAATTTAAAACCTGCATTCCAGTGCGAGTTCGGCGGGTTCATGCACAGATGTCTATTAAAATCGCCCAAGAAGTCGTCAAAAGTAGTGCAGGAACTACGTTTGAAAATCGGTGTGGTGCCGCAAAAGGTGGCGTAGCACCGTCGGGACAGTGCCATTTCCGGCAATAGGCTGCGATTTGGCATGTAATTTAACAATTGCATGTCAAATTGCATGTCAAATCGCGCCGATGTGAACGGGAGCTCATACGTGAATGATGCTGCAATTTGAGATCAATGCTTTGCAGTGAACTCATGCATACTGAACCCTGCAGCTTCGCACATCCATTGTGTCTCATTCTAAGACGAAAGTGATGAGGTCACCTTCCCCGTCCCAGTGTGTATTACCATGACAATGATACAGACAAGAATTTCCTCTTTGAGATGAATAAGCGTGCCCCCACCCCTAGTGACATCCACTGTGACTCTGTGTCATGCTGCAAACTTTCTAGAGTTCATCTTTTTTTCTGTATATTGGGTAACTCCTATGACTTTAGAAGGCTTAGCTGTAAATTGTGTATCGGAGGGATGTAAGAATCCAAGCAATATCCTGTCCTGAAGCTCTAGACAAAGAATCCACAGGGAAACCGCTAAACTCAATGTGGGGAGGGTTTGGGAGGTGCAGTAGGGACCAGCCAGCTGGTCCAGTCTATGTGTGAGGCTCCATTACCCCAACCTCCCTCCTTCCCAATCCACCCCCTCCTTCACAATCCATCCCCCCCTTTCCAATTCACCCCCCCCCCCCCCCTTCCCAACCCATCCCCCCTCCTTCCCAATCCATCCCCCCCCTTTCCAATTCACCCCCCCTCCTTCCCAATCCATCCCCCCCTTTCCACTTCATTCTCCCTTTCACATAAGAATTCCATTACATGTAATCCCCACATGCACCCACGGCCGGAATAAAAAGCCCCATGTTTTATGACTTTGAGCAAGCAGGCAACAGATGAAAAGATTTCTCAGAAAACCACTATCAGCAGGAAACATGCATGCTTTTTATTACTTTTTTATATACCGAAAAGGAATTATTTATTTATTATAGGTATTTGTAAAGCGTCGACAGTTTACTCGGTGCTTTATATCAGGCATTCACCACAGTCCCTGCTCTCAAAGAGCTTACAATCTAAACATGCTAGAGCCAAATTGGCCAGGAGTCAAAAAAACCTACCAGCATGTCTTTGGAGTATGGGAGGAAACCAGAGTAACCAGAGAAAACCCAAAGAAAAAAAAAAGAAAAAGGGGAGAACATGCAAACTCCATGCAGATAATGTCCTGACTTGGATTCAAACCCAGGACCCCAGCGCTGCAAGGAGGAAGTTCTATGAGTGTGGACCTTGATGTCTTTATCTTGCAACTTCCAAATCTATTGTTCTGTCGGTTGTATTTGTTTTGTTTTTTTTTCTCTTTTTTTTCCGCCAGTTGATCCTGCTAGCAACACATTTCCTGCCCTAGGGTGACAACATTCATTCACTGTATTGTTTCTATGGGGGAGGAGCATTGTCAACCTAGGGCGCAAACTGGGTTATTTACAGCGGCGGTCAGTCCATAAGGGGTGCAGGGGCACTGCCCCCTAATCTCCAAGCGCTGCCCCCCTAATCTCCGTGCACCGACCCCTAATCTCCATGTGGGGCGCCGGACTCAAAGGGGTTGATTTACTACAGGCAAATACACGGTGCACTTTGCAAAGTGCAGATGCTCTTAGTAAATGAGCAAAATCTCTACTTACTTCCATCATCCGATCATGTGCAAGTAAAATGCATTTCCTTGCACGTGATTGGGTACTTTTAGCTTTACCTTATTTACTGAGTCCTGGAGCAACTACACTTTGCAAAGTGCACAGTCTGTTTGCCTTTAGTAAATCAACCCCATAGGCTTTGCAGTGCAGATTTCATGTGAATTAAATGCCACTCATTACACTGTATGGCATTCAAGCCGAAAGAAAGTCGCATCAAAGAAGTGCCGGCACCTTTTTTAAAGGTGCTGCAACGTTATTTGCAAAGATTGAAACGGGTGTTACTGAAATAAAAGGGTTTCAACTTGTCATGAGACTTCACATGTCGCAAGTAGCATGACAAGTCGCACTAGTGAGAACGAAGCCTTAGGCCACATTAACACTTTGAGGTTGATTTACTAACACTGGAGAGTGTAAAATCTTTTTCAGCTGTGCATAGTAGCCAATCAGCTTCTAACTTCAGCTTATTCAGTTAAGCGTTGGCAATAAAACCTGGAAGCTGATTGGTTTCAATGCAGAACTGGACCAGACTTTGCACGCTCCAGTTTTAGTAAATCAACCCCATTGTGTTTCCTGAACACTGCACAGACGCACCAAAACCTGAAATGCTCCACAGTGGAAAAGTTGCGAGAGCTTCTTTGGCCTGTTTGTCATGCATAAGGCAGCCTATGCTGTGCTGTCCTATGCGCGCCACGCGGAAACATGCAAAGAACGCAAAAAAAAATACGCCAGTGGGAATGTGTGTTACAGCGACACGAAGCATAAATGGGGCTAAACTTTTCACTAGCTTTACTATTCCTCATTAACCCCCCTGGCGGTATTGCCGAGTCTGGCTCGGGGCGGGATCTTCAGTACCAAAAGCGGTAACCCCCGAGCCAGACTCGGGCTTGCGTGCAGGATACAGGGGGGAAGTTACTTACCTTGTCCCCTGGATCCTGCGATGTCTCCCCGCTGTGTGTGCGAGCCGTCCGCTCGCTCGATTCACACAGTGCCCGAGTGCTGCTGATCTCCGTTCCCTGCGACGCTACGACGCACGGGAGCGGAGATCGGCGCCAAATTCCAAAAAGTTTAAAAACACACAACACACATACAGTACTGTAATCTTACAGATTACAGTACTGTATACAAAAAATACACATCCCCTTTGTCCCTAGTGGTCTGCCCAGTGCCCTGCATGTCATTTTATATAATAAAAATATTTTTTTCTGCCTGGAAACTGGAGATTGTCCATAGCAACCAAAAAGTGTCCCTTTATGTCAAAAGTGGTTTTAGACCAACTAGAAAACAGCGATAAAAAATTAGAATCACAATTTATCATCAAACACTACATTTAATGACAGCGACTATTCTGCAACTGAGCAAATTTCAGTGTTTTTGATTTGATTACATTATTGAATAATTTTTATATATATTTTTATTTTATTATAATTTATGATTTTGTGTTTCAAACTTTATCATACCCGGGATGTCTACTAGACTCTGGTTTGGACAGATTTAAGTGAGTTATTCATAAGAATTGCATGCCTACAATATGGCTACTTTCACACTGGATCGGTGGGGGCGCTGGCGGTAAAGCGGCGATATATTTAGCGCCGCTTTACCGGCGTTTTAGCAGCGCATTTCGGCCGCTAGCGGGGTGGTTTTACCCCCCGCGAGCGGCCGAAAAAGGGTCAATACCGCCCGCAAACCGCCGCTGCAGCGGCGTTTTGGGGGCGGGTTCGGAGCGCTGCCCCATTGTTTTCAATGGGAACGGGCGCTATAGGAGCACTAAATATACCGCTCCTATAGCGAGCCAAAGATGCGGCTTGCAGGACATTTTCCAGCGTCCTGCAAGCGCACCGCTTCAGTGTGAAAGCCCTCGGGCTTTCACACTGAAGACACAGCAACAGCTGTTTCGGGTTGGTTTGCAGGCACTATTTTTAGCGCAATAACGCCTGCAAACCGCCCCAGTGTGAAAGGGGTCTAAAAAAAAACGCCAAATTTCCATGCAAATTAATTGTACCGCTTTCAGCACCTAAAACCAGAAAGAATCATACTGCCAGGGAGGTTAATACATTCATGACATTGCTACAATATACAACAGCAATATCATCTTTATCAATCAAAAAGAGGCTTTGCGTAGGCTTGGATTCAGTCTGCTGCAGGCAGGGGAAACATTTCCTCAGTCTCCTCTCCACCAGGGATAAAACTGCAACACTGTAACTTTGTAGGCAGTTACAAGGCGAGGGGCTGCAGAAGAGGCTGATCTGTGTCAGACATTTGTGAACACAGCCAAGAACTGCACAGCCACTAAGATTTATATGACTGTCATTTCTGGGTTGGCATGTCAGGAAGTGGATGGTGACAATGGACAATGCTGGAGCAAAGACGGCTCAGTTCTTTTTTGCTGAGATTTCTGTGAGTGATAATTAACACAGGGAAGTGTTCCAATGAAACATTTCTAGGCATGAATGTACAGAACATGAAGAAATACTGGGGATAGGCCCACTTTAAGTTGTGGAAATGCCAACTAAAGTAATGCCTTTAACTGGATATATACATGATAACGTCCCGTTATTGGGACAACCCAGTTCTTGTCTTCAGGTCTGATATACATCATTCTGAAGATGAGATTCATCTGTCTGACAATGAAAAGATATTTTACCTCTTTATGTCCAAGGTGGAGTAATGTAGACCAAAGAAATCATAGATTATAATACTAATAGCTCTAAAATGTAGAAGAGTGAAGCTTGAAGTGATGCTGCAGAGCCTACAAATAGTTATACAGCAGCTGTCAGAGGCGTGGTGCGAGGGTTTTCGGGGATGTCCTATCACCGAGACATTTCCTCCCTAGGAACAGCGCGGGAAATCTTGGGAAAAAGGCCAGAAAATAAAAAAGTTACAGCCCGCTAAAATGCAGATCCAATACTTGGGGAGATTAACCCTTCCGCCCACAATTATTCATGGTTTGAGTGTAGAAGTTTCCATGACTAATAACCAGGAGCCAGACAGTTCTAGCTAGAAACACCAAGAAATATAGAGAGAGGATTGACGGACCCTTTATCTGATATCACACATATTGTATTAATTTATTTAATACCAGGGTGCGCTGTGGTCTATGTATGTATGTATGTATCCGTTCAGTCGTATCTGACTCTCAGTGATTCTATGGACCAGTTCTCTGACCACCATGTTTGATACGTTTGAAGGCTCTTTTCCATAGAATTTGCTTGGCAATTGTTTTATTTTAATTTTTTTACAAAGTAGGTCACCAGGTCTCTCCTCAACCCTCCCCAAGGTAAGTCTCCAGGTCTTATCTCAGTGCTTCCCAAGGTGGGTCACCAGGTCTTTCCTCAACCCTTCCAAAGGTAAGTTGACAGGTCTTCCCTGAACCCTTCCCAAAGTAAATCACCAGGTCTTTTCTCATCTCTTCCCAAAGTAGGTCACCGGGTCTTTCCTCAACCCATCCAAAGGTAAGTCACCAGATCTGTTCTAAACCTTTCCAAAGTTAAGTAAACAGGTCGGCTCTAAACCCTTCCAAAAGGTAAGTCACCAGGTTTCAATCCTTCACAAGGTAAGTCGACAGGTGTTTCCTTGACCCTCCCTGAAGTAGTTTTGACTATGGAACAGGAAGTAAAGGGAAATGATCAAATTGGAAACAGAGGGCACAAACAAAAACTGGCAAAATTACTCCAATATCCAAAATGAAAAAAAAAGTTTTGCCTTTAAAGCGGAGTTCCACCCTAAAGTGGAACTTCCGCTCATCGGATTCCTCTCCCCTCCGGTGCCACAATTGGCACCTTTCAGGGGGGAGGGGGGTGCAGATACCTGTATAATCCAGGTATCTGCACCCACTTCCAGAAATAGCTAGCCGCAGATGCCCCCCCCCCCCCCCCGTGTTCTGAGAAACACAGAGTTCCCAGAACACAACGGGGACCAGTGAAGATGCACAACGCAACTCGCGCATGTGCAGTAGGGAACCAGGCAGTGAAGCCGCAACGCTTCACTTCCTGATTCCCTGACCGAGGATGGCAACGGGGGCAGCAGAGAGACGAGCGATTGCTCGTCATCTGCTGCCGACATCGCGGGCACCCTGGACAGGTAAGTGTCCATTTATTAAAAGTCAGCAGCTGCAGTATTTGTAGCTGCTGACTTTTAATATTTTTTTTTTAAGGTGGACCACCTCTTTAAGTGGTTGTAAAGGTTCAATATAAAAAACAACAACATACCTATACGTACCTGCTCTGTGCAATCGTTTTGCACAGATCAGCCCAGATCCTCTTCTTCTGGGGTCTCTCCAGGCCCCTCCTTTTAATTGGGTGCCCCCAGCCAATAGCTCCTGCTGCTGTCAATCTGTCCAATGAGGAGAAAGACAGCGGTGGGAGCCGCTGCGCTCATGCACATTGCTGAAACGGATAGGAGTCAGGTAAGAAAAAGGGGGGGGGGGGGTGGGGGGGTCGGGGGAGAGCTGCAGCACAGAAGGTTTTTCACCTTAATGCATAGTAAGCATTAAGGTGAAAACCCCTTTTAGTTCTGCTTTAACTATGGTATCATTAGTCACTTTTAGACCCCTTTCACACTGGGGCACTTTTTAGGTGTTTTTGCACTAAAAAGCGCCTGAAAAGCACCTCTCAAGCCACCCCAGTGTGAAAGCCCGAGTGCTTTCCCACCGGGGCTCTGCGCTTGCAGGACAGGAAAAAAAGTCCTACAAGCAGCATCTTTGGGGCAGTGTGGGAGCGGTGTATACATCTCTCCTCCACTGCCCCGACCATTGAAATCAATGTGCAGTGCCGCTGAAGCGCCTGCAAAGCGCTTTGGCAGTAGTGCTTTTAACCCTTTATTCGGCCGCTATAACAGCGGTAAAGCATCGCTAAAACTAGCAGCGCTTTACCACTAATGCCCGCCCTGCCCCAGTGTGAAAGTAGCTATAAGGCAGAATTTCTCTGAATCCTCATTCCTGTGCTCCTGTATTTGGCTGACGTCACCCAGATGTCTGCACAGAACATGAGATCAAATTATAGGCAGCCTGCAGCACGCAATATGTCCTCTCTGGATAATTCCTAGAATGTTCCTGCTCTGGAATTCCATCTTTGGTGAGCCTTTGCATTTCTAACAGGATGTCTGGGATGCAAAGATTTTTATTACACCACCGGGACTGATCATTTAAAGCTGAACTCCGGTCAGCATTCAAATTCTGACATTCAACTGCTGCTCTCTTTCACATCAAGGGTTAACTGCTCACTAGTCTAGGGGGTAAGGAAGAAATATTTACTTTTTTTCCTCGCTTCCCCCCCCCCCCCCCCCCCCCCCCCCCCAGGTTTCCTCCTTGCTGTATGACTGGTCCTATAATGTTTCTCTTTTATGTCACTCAACTGGTTGCAGCTTCTCTGATGTCATCAAGTACAACACAGAGCCAGTGATCCTGCATTGTACGTAAGTCATAGGGCCTGGCCAGAGGAGAGACCAGGAGTGCGCCATCTGCAGAGGGAGCAAGGAACAAGGTAAACATGATAACGACCCCAAACACACCTCCAAGACAACCATTGCCTTGCTAAAGAAGCTGAGGGTAAAGGTGATGGACTGGCCAAGCATGTCTCCAGACTAAACCCTATTGAGCATCTGTGGGACATCCTCAAATGGAAGGTGTCTAACATCCACCAGCTCTGTGATGTCATAATGGAGGAGTGGAAGAGGACTCCAGTGGCAACCCGTGAAGCTCTGGTGAACTCCATGCCCAAGAGGGTTAAGGCAGTGCTGTAAAATAATGGTGGCCACAAAAAATATTGACACTTTGGGCTTAATTTGGACATTTTCACTTAGGGGTGTACTCACTTTTGTTGCCAGCGGTTTAGACATTAATGGTAGACATGTGCACAATAGAAAAATTAATTTAGTTTTGTTTCTGTTCGTTTCCGTTGATTCATAACGATTCGTAAATTCGTAAGTCGTCGGTGTTCGTATTCGGACTCGTTCGTATTTTCGTTAGAGTTATTTTTTCGTTGATTCGTTTTTCCGTTAGTCTAATTTTCGTTTATTCGAAATTCGTATTTTCGTTTTATTTTGTATTCGGACGCATTCGTATTTTCGTAGATTCAGTTACATTCGTACTTTCGTAAGATTGAATTATTCGTACTTTCGTAACATTGTTTTCGTAGATTCGTAATCGGAGCATAATTCATAATTTTATGTAATATGTATGCTATTATTACATTGTAAGAGACACGGAAAATTACGAATCAAAAAAAAAAAAAAAAAAAGTTACGAATGTACGAATTTTTTCGTTCAATCCATTCGAAGCACGTTAAGCTGCGCCCTTGTAAGAGACACGGAAAATTACGAATCAACAAACAAACAAAAAAAAGTTACGAATGTACAAATTTTTTCGTTCATTTTGATTTTCGTTGTTTCTGTTTTCGTTTTTCGGATTTTCATTCTTTCGTAGTTTAGTTGTTTCTAATTTAATTATTTCGTATTTTCGTTGTTTTTCTTCGTTCGTTAGTTTCGATAGTTTGTTATTCGTTAGAATTTTTAGCGAATCATTCGTTCATTCGTACGATAACGAATAAACGAATATAACGAATTTGAACGGAAAACAAATTCGTAACTAAACGAATTGCACATGTCTACTTAATGGTTGTGTGGTGAGTTATTTTGAGGGGACAGCAAATGTACACTGTTATACAAGCTGTACACTCACTACTTTACATTGTAGCAAAGTGTCATTTCTTCAGTGTTGTCACATGAAGAGATAGAATAATATATTTACAAAAATGTGAGGGGTGTACTCACTTTTGTGAGATACTGTATATTACATACACATACAGTATGCTGAATGAAAAAACATATTATTATATATACAATGTGGTAAAACCAAACAGTAAATCAGTGATGCATATTTAAACAAAAGTAGAAACATTTAGAACAACTTCCAGTTTCCATATTCATATGAATGGCCTACTGCTTCTCTCTGAAGTCTGCACATAGCTTGAGGTTAAGTTACAGGCATGCCCTGCAACAAATGTTTTATTTTTTATTTTTTGTAGTTTGAACAAAATGATAAAGAGTTAGAATCAATGACAGTCTTTTACTGCTATCTTTTTTCCTATTGGGGAGATTTCCCCTCACTTCCTGTACTAGTGACAGTGTCATCACCAGACAAGAAGCGAGAGGGAATCTCCAAAAGAAACTCAATAAAACATGTTTTGTTAGTAAAAAAACTAGAACAATAGCTTTGTATTCTTATTGCATCCATGCTGAAGTTTCTCTTACTTCCTGCCCAGGCAGGCCCAGACTGGGACTAAAAATAGGCCCGGGTGTGTTGGACTGACCGGCATAATGTTCCACCATAAAGCTGAAGGGAGGACCGGTCATGGAGGACATGGGTTGATTTACTAAAGGCAAATAAACTGTGCACTTTGCAAGTGCAGTTGCTCCAGAGCTTTGTACGTTAGGTAAAGGTTCACTTTGCAAAGAATACCCAATCACATGCAAGGAAATGTAAAAAAATGAATTTTTGCTTGCACATGATTGGATGATCGAACTCAGCAGAGCTTCTGCTCATTTACTAAGCTCTGGAGCAACTGCTCTTGCATAGTGCATAGTCTCTTTGCATTTAGTAAATCCCCCCAGAGAGTTCTGCTCAGTCGCTGTCACTCCATAGAGGCTCACATGGCTTGCGGCAGATGGAGACCCGTGGATGAGAGCCAGGTACATGATATATGTGATATAATCACATATTTTATGTCTCAGGTCTCACCCTCTGGAGCTCCCTGTCCCATTAGCTCTTGCTAGGACATGCAGCCTGATGACCCCGACCATCGGGCAAATGCCCAGTGTGACCTATGGCCAGTCCGGGCCTGTGCCCAGGTGACAGCATTGTCACCAGAGACAGAAATATGGGGAAATTTCCCCAGCAGGGCCTCAGAGAAAAATAAAAAACTGATCAAGATTTTAATCCTTCCCCAGCCTATCCAATAATTGGCTGATTTTACTCTCAGAAGGAAGTAGAATTGAAGTCATGTGACGGCACTGGATTCTGCAAAATAAAGACCCTACCCTGTCTAAATAAATCGCCTATGGACAATTTTGGGTACCAAAGTTCTCCACCATTTCATGGGAACATGCAATTTTAAAGCTTGACACATTTGGAATCTATTTAATTGACACAACCTCATATTTTTACATTTTGCCAAAAAAAGTCCTGCCTGAAGGTTGTTTCATATGCCTATCGAATTAAGTCATCTCGATTGTCTCTGGTTCCTTGCTTGTGGAGGAGTGCTTTCATTGCATTGCTGACCGGATATTGACCTACTCTACAAGCTTGCATAAGCTTGCCGTTTGGTAAGCGCGTATTTTACACAGCGGTGGATTGCACTATAGGGTGTTATTTGGATGAATAAGATCTTATGTTCCTTTTCACCGATCACTCATTGGATTTATATTCATGGACTAGATTTTATCACTGTCATCATCACAGTTATAATTTGTCACCCTTATTTTGTGTTCCCCTTCACTGACCACTCATTGGATTCATATTTATGGACTTATTTTTATTACTGTTATCATCACAGTTTTATAACTTGTCACTCTTATTTTCTATTTAACTTAATATTTGAGGTTATTCACTGTTTTGGTATCATTTTAGCGCAGCCTTTCTTTCCATACAATTGTCCTATTTGTGCATATCTCACAAGTGTTGAGCTGCAGCTATCTATATAGTTTTTAGGCCCCTTTCACATGGACGGACCGTTCAGATCCGCCTGTCAGTTTTGACGGCGGATCTGAATGGGCGCTCCATGTTAGTCTATGGAGCGTCGGATGTCAGCGGAGACATCTCCGCTGACATCCGACCCGGTCCGATCCGCCAAAAGCAGACGTATGGCCCCACGTCCAGATCCGTCGCTGGCGGATCGGATCGGGTGAGATCTGATGAAAACGGACACACTGCACTGTCAGTTTTCATCCGATCTCTCCATAGAGACCGGCGGCACTCGCAAGCCCCTCCCTGCTCAGTGAGCAGAGAGGGACTTGTCATCCGCCAGTTCAGCGGAGATCAACGGAGAGATCTCCCGCTGAGCCGGCGGACAGAGGCGGACTCCGTGGAAGCGGAGTCCGCCTCGTGTGAAAGGGGCCTTATTCACTTCTGTGGTTTAGTAGGTAACGCTCTATTTCTTTTGTGTTAATCACAAGTAATTGTAGTAAAGAAAGACCTACCGTATATACTCGAGTATAAGCCGACCCGAATATAAGCCGAGGCAACCTAATTTTTCCACAAAAAAACTGGGAAAACGTATTGACTCGAGTGTAAGCCTAGGGTGAGGAATGCGCAGCTACTGTAAGTGGAAAAGAGGGTCAACAATGCCCATTTTCAGCCTTACTGTGCCCATTTGCATGCCTCACTGTGCCCATTTGCATTCCATAGTTTCCCCAAACTTCAAACTTGGTAGTTAAGGGTTCCTAAATGCCCCCTAGCTGCAGCCAACATTTGGGGTCTCTGGACCCAAAGAGTCCCGAAAGGACATTGCTGCAGATGGACACAGTTGACCGAGTTTGGGGCCCTGTATCTCAGGGTCACTTGGTGCTAGGAACCCCCACTTGTTGGAGTGCTAGCTCCACTGGGTTTGAATACCAAATTTGGGGTTCTTAGCACTAAGTGTCCCAGAGATATGGGGCCCCAAATTCAGGTCGGAAAATGTCAAGCACTTTTCTGCAGCAGAGAATGATATTTTCCGAACCGACTTTGGGGCCCCGTATGTCAGGGTCATACCCGAGATAGGGGGCCCCAAAGTCGGGTCGGAAAATTTCATTTTCTGCTGCAGAAAAGTGCTTGACTCGAGTATAAGCCGAGGGGGGCACTTTCAGCACAAAAAAAATGTGCTGAAAAACTCGACTTATACTCGAGTATATACGGTACATCAATACCCTCAGAACTGAAGAAGGTAAAGATCTGCAATAATATTAGGTATCGTCCTTGAAATTTATAAAAAGCACCATGAAGAGGCTTTTTTTCATGAACAGAATTGGCCTTTCACTGGAAATAAAAGCACTAGCATGTATTTGTGTTTACATATTATGTAGCAACCATCAAACTGATGTCTAATGAACTTCACAGTAAGGGTCCTTTCACACGGGGCGGATCCGTAATGATCCGCCCAGTGAAGATCCGTTGCTCGGCGGGGATCACACAGCTGATCCCCGCTGAGCCGACTGATGACAGGGCGGTCCCTGCACAGCGTGCAGGGACCGCCCTGTCAGTTCTCCGCTCTCCTCTATGGAGGATCGGATGAACACGGACCGTCTGTCCATGTTCATCCGATCCGCTCTGCAGACGGATGAAAAAATAGGATTTTCCTCCGTCTGCAGAACCGGACAACTGCGGAGGCGGACAATAGCGGGTGTCAGCGGATGCTCATCCGCTGACACCCGCTGCCCCATAGACATGCATGTATGTCCGTTTTTCATCCAAAAACGGATGGATGAAAAACGGACATACGGTCCGCATGTGTGAAAGGGGCCTAACTCTAGGTCCATTTTTTTTGTGCAAGAAAAATGATTAGCAGACATCTCAGATGCATGGCTGGAAACCACAAGCAGACATCTCCACGAGGAGATACACACTCCCTACCGGACCTCAGATTATGTGCTGAGTGTCCCCAAATAGGAGTTTCTCATCCTTGTGTTCACTTTTTTGCAAATTAGACTCTCTGGTCCTTTCATGTGTCCAATGATTGCTTGCAGTCCGATAGTTGGTTTTGTTGTGTCTACCTGACCCCCCTGAGCCATTATCAATTGCAATATATCTTGGGAAGGCTCTGATATTCATTTGGCAGTGTACCCTGAGGAAGCCCCATTGCAGGGTGAAACATGTTGGGAACCACACCATCCTGCTGTACCTTTAAGGACTGTACTGCATGAGTCTTTTCCAATGCAACTGTGTTGTTTTTATGTATTAATAAAATACACACTTTTTAACTAATATTTTCTATTGATTTAATAGGCACCTTAAAAATCCAACAAATACATGCAATATAGCATGTATTTGTGCTTACATTATATATACCAACCATCAAACTGATTTGTAATGAACTTCACAGGAACTTCTAGGTCAATTTTTTTGTGCAAGGAAAACGATTAGCAGACATCTCAGATACATGTGTACTGTAAAGATAAGACATGGCTACGTCTAAATTTATCTTAAAGGAACAGAAAAAAAGGAATATTCATTTTAATGCTAAATAAATTGTAATAATATTAACCGCATAAGTGTGTATTGAATTATGTTTTTAGTGACTCGTGAACCTTGGCTTCTTTTTGCTGTGTGTGTAAATACAAAGTCATTGTAAACCCTATTTAACTAAAGAAATTGCATGCAGCAGCATTTCTCAACTAGGGTACTGTGGAAGCCTAGAGCTCCCTCTGAGTTTTCTAGGGGTTCCATGATCAATGAGCAGTCTCTTAGATATGTAACCACTGACACCAATTATCTTTTTTTTAGCTATCTGTAGGGGAAGCATTTTCCCACTAACCACCACTGTAAAGGGCATTCTTATCAGTGACTGCCAATGTAAGGAGCATTCTTAACACTGACTACCAATGTAAGGAGCATTCTTAACACTGACTACCAATGTAAGGAGCATTCTTCCCTTTGTCACTTCCCTTTCATTCACTGTCCAGTGCAGCTGCGGCTGCTGCGAAAGTGACTGGGGAATCTCTGTCCTCATACCAACATAACTGTATTTATTTAACCACCTGATTACTTTGCACTTAAACCCCCCTCGTGACCAGACCAATTTTCAGCTTTCGGCGCTGACGCACTTTGAATGACAATTGAGCGGTCATACAACACTGTACCCAAATTAAATTTTTAGCATTTTTTTCCCACAAATAGAGCTTTCTTTTGGTGGTATTTAATCACAGCTGGGGTTTTTATTTTTTGCTAAACAAACAAAAAAAGATGGAAAATTAAAAATAAAATAAAATCATGTTTAATAGTTTGTTATAAAATTTTGCAAACAGGTAATTTTTCTGCTTCATTGATATGCGCTGATGAGGCGGCACAGGTGGGCACTGATAAGCTGCACTGGTTGGCACTGATAGGCTGCACTGGTGGGCACTGATAGACTGCACTGGTGGGCACTGATAGGCTGCACTGGTGGGGACAGATAAGTTGGTACTGATGGGGACAGCAAAGATGGCACTGATGGGCACGGATGGGTGGCACGGATGGGTGGCACGGATGGGTGGCACCGATGGGCACTGATGGATGACACTGATGGGTGGCACTGATGGGTGGCACTGATGGGTGGCACTGATGGGCACTGATAGGTGGCACTGATGGGCACTGATGGGCACTGGTAGGTGACACAGATGAGCACTGGTAGGTGACACAGATGAGCACTGGCAGGTGACACTGATGTGCAGCACTGTGGGCACTGAGAGATGGCACTGTGGGCACTGAGAGATGGCACTGTGGGCACTGAGAGATGGCACTGTGGGCACTGGTAGGCGGCACTTTAATGGGGCAAAGGTGGGCACATTGCTGGGCACATTGCAGTGAGAGGGACTGATGTCCCTCTCACTGCCGCCGGTGATCGGCTTTTTTTTTTTTTCCTCGCGCTGTCTGAGCGAGGAGGAAAAAAAGCCGATCTGTTATTGTCACATGATCCGCTGTCATTGGCTGACAGCTGACAGCTGATCACGTGGTAAGGGGCCTTACTGTGATCCAGCGAGTCTCACAGACTCGCTGATCACAGAGCGCGCCGCGCGCGCCCTTCAGGGGGCGCGCAGGCAGCTCGTCCGGCACATCAGATCCGCGCTGTAGCCATCATTTGGCTATAGCGTGGATCTCAGGTAGTTAACCGCTTCAGCCCGGAAGATTTTACCCCCTTCCTAACCAGCAGGGCTGGTGCAAGGATTTTTGACAACCTAGGTGAAACCTAATTTTGCTGCCCCCCCATTAGCTCCACCCCTGACTTCAACCCCTTTGTCCTGCCCATGTGACAGGAGGCAGCGCTATACAGGAAGCATCGGATCTGCATCCTCCAGCGCTGGCTCCAGTGCTGTGCCTCTAATTACACTACCGGCCAGACGGAGCAGCTACCTGAGACTGACTTAGGCTGGATTCACACCTATGGCATTTTTAGTGCTTTTTGCATTTTGCAGATTTGCACTACAGTCCATTTAACATGGTTTCCTATGAAACACGTTCTGTAGAGCAAATCTGCAAAATGCAAAAAGCACTAAAAATGCATAGATGTGAATCCAGCCTATGCGCTTTTTTGCGCTATAAACAAAAAAAGAGTGACAATTTTGAAAAAAAAAAGGCAATATTTTATTAATCTTTGCTATAATAAATATCCTCAAAAAATGTATAAAAAAAATATTTTTTTCCCTCAGTTAAGGCCGATATGTATTCTTCTACATATTTTTGGTTAAAAAAAAAAAAAAAAACGCAATAAGCGTATATTGATTGGTTTGCGCAAAAGTTATAGCGTCTACAAAACAGGGAAAAGATTTATGGCATTTCTATTAACATATAATAGTCATTATAAAATGAAGTCATTTGGCAGCGATTGTGGTGCACAAAGAGCTGAAATGCGTTTACTGTCCTGTTCACTGATATCTGGTTGCAAGCTTTAAATTTTCTCTGTGGAATCAGAAGAGAAAAAACAGAACCAGAGCTGACTGTTTCCTGCTGTCCGGGAGCAGCAAGCTCCATAAACTTGGTATGACATCATTGCTGGAGAATGAAGGGTCAGTGCTGATGTCCTGTAGTTCAGGTCTGTGCTCCATCTAGGACAGGAAATCCCTCCATCTCCAGAGAGGTCTACTATGAGGGTTATAGGACAACTGACCCCAGGCCAATCCTGTTTTGACAGATGAGTGCAGACAGTAATTTGGAGAGGCTTTCCTTTAGCTGCTGCACTCAGCTCATGATAAGGCTGCCTTTAGGGTAAAGCACACATTTAGGAGGCTGTACAACCACCGCGCTAATTACTAAACAGCGAGCAATTACTTTGAGCAGCATAACACGCGCATATTACATTTTTAGATATCCTAACTGCACCAAAAAACAGATACATTAGTCTATTTTGCTACTAAAATTATTTTGGTCTCTGCAATAGTTATAAACAAACACTAATGTAACCACTTCCAGACCAGGCCTTTTCTGACACTTTTTTTTATTTTGCTAGAAAATTATTTTGAACCCCCAAATATTATATATTTTTTTAAAGCAGAGGCCCAGAAACCCATTGGTGGGTTTTGCAATTTTTTATGTCACACGGTATTCGCACAGTGTTTTTCAAACGCATTTTTTGGGGGGGAAAATATTTACTTTTTTTTTATTTTAATGCAAAAAAACATAATACATAACCCAATTTTTTCGTAAGATATAAAAGATGACGTTATGCCGAGTAAATATGAATAAAATAGGTAATCCTGCGCTTGCACAAAGAGTAAAGTCTAATCTGATGCAGCGCACACTGGGGGTAATATCTGAACCCAAGAAAGAAAAATGGAGAAGGGGAAGTAGTGGCGCGCAAACGGTTTAAACTAAACTAAAAGCAGGTAAAGGATCAGGTGAATAAATCCAGTTGAGGTATAAAGACGTGTTGTGAAGAGGTCGGTATAAATAGATTCACATAAAAGTGTGCCAGTGATTGTAGAGATAAAATCACAAATATGTAAAACACATCAAAACGTAGTTAAAAAGCAAAAAAAGCTTGATAAGAAAAATAATAAACAGTGAATAGAGTGAATGGTGACTGTGATTTAAAAATCAACATATATATCTTCATAAAAATTGAGTGTTTTGGGACCACACAGTCACCATTCACTCTATTCACTGCATAGTTTTGTACATATTTGTGATTTTATCTCTACAATCACTGGCACACTTTTATGTGAATCTATTTATACTGACCTCTTCACAACACGTCTTTATACCTCAACTGTAGAGTTTAGTTTAAACCGTTTGCGCGCCACTACTTCCCCTTCTCCATACCGAGTAAATAGATACCAAATATGTCACGCTTTATAATTGCACATGCTTGTGCAACGTTGACAAACTGTGTAAATTTTACTATCCATAGGCAATGCTTTAAAAGAATTTACAGGTTACTACTTTAGGTTTATAAAAGGGCTCTAGTGCTAAAATTACTGCCCATGATCTGATGTTTGTGTCGATACCTCACATGTGTGGGACGATTGATGTTTGCGTGTGTGCAGGACAGCATTTGCGCACAAGCATGGGGGGACAAGGGCACTTTAATTTTTATTTTATTATTCATTCTTATTATTTTTTTTTACACCTTTGCTTTAAAAAAAAAAAAAATAATAATAATAATAAAAAAAAATATTTATCACTTGTGTAATGTAAACATCCTTGTGACAGCAAGAGGCATGTGACAGGTACTCTTTATGGAGAGACCTGGAGTCTATGAGACCCCAAATCCTTCCTCTGCCCTTAAAAGCATTTAAAATACTATGATTGGTGTTTTTGAATGCTCTAAAATTTAAATGGCGCCCTTGACATCCGGGTAAACCAGACATGATATCAGCTCATTGCTTCTGGGTTACCATAGTGGATCAAAGCATCCCAGTGGGAACCGAGAGCCGGAGCAAACCGCAGAAGGCAGTGGGAAAAGTGGGCTTTACAAGAGAACAGATCGACGGGTCTAAAATAAATGGTATCGGGGTGATTCCGGTATAACCACCCGAAGTATAGTAGAGTATGTTGTTGGTCCAAGAGTGGCAGGTATAGATAATTTTACATAGTTACATTGGTCCAGCTTGGACTATGTATATTCCATACCTAGTATGGCTCTAGAAATCACTGTAATAGGCACCCCTACTTCAGTGATCTCCACTAGCTTTTGGATCCAGTGCCAAGCGGCCGCCCTGCTGCATGGATTCACTGTCCTGACCAGGAGGCACAACAAAGACCCAGTTCTGCAAGGGAGAAGTGCTAACACCTGGTATGCCTTTTAGCCTGGCACATGCTTATTTCTGGAATTAGCCGGTCATATATTTTTTTCCATTTCAGGCTATTTTTTTAATTGTTTGATGTACATTTTTTAAGAACATTTTATCATAAAAGCAAAATTATTTGGGTGTGCAATGTACAATCAAAAATACTTTCACTTTTGTGGTCATATTTAACAGCAGTAACCCCTAGCAACCAGAGCCCACCGGTGCCTGAGTGACAGGAGTACAGAGAACGCTGATTGGTTGCTATGGGTGACCGCCATAGAGAGCAGGCCGCCCGTCACACGGAAGTCCCGGCCGTCTCAGGAGAGGCAGCACGGAGCGGGGAGGGGAGACAAGGCCGGCCGAGGAGACAGGAGAGGCCGGGGGAGGATGGCCGGGCTCCGGCTCTTGGAGCTGTACAGCGGGCTGGGCGGGATGCACTACGGCCTGAAAGGTAATCACAGCAACCCGAGCAAACTACGGAGGATGCACACTTCCTGTACTGGGCGGACACACGTGTGTGCTCACTGTGCTCTACACAGGAGATATGTATTAATATACACAGCATGGACACACTATACTGTCTATGGGTACGCTATACTCCCCATGTCGTGTATGGGCACACTATACTCTCCATGGGCACACTATACTCTCCATGGGCACACTATACTCTCCATGCTGTGTATGGGCACACTATACTCTCCATGCTGTGTATGGGCACACTATACTCTCCATGCTGTGTATGGGTACACTATACTCTCTATGGGCACACTATACTCTCCATGCTGTGTATGGGTACACTATACTCTCTATGGGCTGTGTATGGGCACACTATACTCTCCATGCTGTGTATGGGCACACTATACTCTCCATGCTGTGTATGGGCACACTATACTCTATGGGCACACTATACTGCCCATGCTGTGTATGGGCACACTACTGCCCATGCTGTGTATGGGCACACTATACTGCCCATGCTGTGTATGGGCACACTATACTCTCCATGCTGTATATGGGCACACTATACTCTCTATGGGCACACTATACTCTCCATGCTCTGTATGGGCACACTATACTCTCTATGGGCACACTATACTCTCCATGCTGTGTATGGGCACACTATACTCTCTATGGGCACACTATACTGCCCATGCTCTGTATGGGCACACTATACTCTCCATGCTCTGTATGGGCACACTATACGCTCTATGGGCACACTATACTCCCAATGCTGTGTATGGGCACACTATACTCTCCATGCTGTAAATGGGCACACTAGACTCTCTATGGGCACACTATAATCTCCATGCTGTGTATGGGCACACTATACTCTCTATGGGCACACTATACTGCCCATGCTCTGTATGGGCACACTACACTCTCCATGCTGTGTATGGACACACTATACTCCCAATGCTGTGTATGGGCACACTATACTCTCCATGCTGTAAATGGGCACACTATACTCTCTATGGGCACACTATGCTCTCCATGCTGTGTATGGGCACACTATGCTCTCCATGCTGTGTATGGGCACACTATGCTCTCCATGCTGTGTATGGGCACACTATGCTCTCCATGCTGTGTATGGGCACACTATGCTCTCCACGACAAACACACTCCTTCTGGGGTCAGGGAAGTAAAAGTGTTCATACCATCCCCTAGAACAGGGGTCTCCAAACTTTGGAAACAAGGGGCCAATTTACCATCCTTCGGACTTAAGGGGGGCCGGACTGTGGCCATTTGGAGTAGAAAAAGTCCCAACGTCAGAGGGAATAAACAATGTCCCATCTTTGGTATTAGTGGGAGGAGTAACGCCTCATTTGTTGAGTCAGTGGGAGGAATTTCACTGCATCATTGGTTTCATAGGCCCCATTGTTGGTATCATTGGGAGGAATTGTACCCCAAAATTTGGTGTTATTGGGAAGAGTTGTGCCCCATCGTTGGTGTCATTGGAAAGAATTCTGCCCTTTCATTGGTGTCTGTGGGGGGGGGGGGGGGTTATGCCCCATTGTTGGTATCGGTGGATGAAAATAGTGCCGGATTAAAGCAAGCAAAGGGCCACATCTGGCCCCAGGGCCACTGTTTGGAGACCACTGCCCTAGAGCAATGGTCTCCTAACTGTGGCCCACGGGCCGAATATGGCCCTTTGCTTGCCTTTATCTGGCCCATGGGGCACCAATTCTCCCTCTGACATCAGCAATGGGGCACTATTCCTTCTGCTGACACCAATGATGGGGCACTATTCAACCAATGATGGGGCACTATTCCTTCCGCTGACACCAATGATGGGGCACTATTCCTTCTGCTGACACCAATGATGGGGCACTATTCCTTCCACTGAAATCAATAATGAGGCACTATTTTTATTTAGTTGACACCAATGATGGGGCAATATTCCTTTCGTTGACACCAATGATGGGGCAATATTCCTTCCGCTGACACCAATGATGGGGCAATATTCCTTTCGCTGACACCAATGATGGGGCAATATTCCTTCCACTGACACCAATGATGGAGCACCATTCTAGATGTGTTGAATAGCATGTCCACTGTTGGATGCTGTAGTTGCAGAGAAGTGTAACATAGCAGTAGCACCTGGAGCTCTTCAAGAGATCACAGGCTTAAAGTGGTTGTAAACCACTGTGTAATATTGCTACAATTTCCTCTGTTACTCTGTTACATTAAATGATGTGCCCAGTGTATGTGTTTTAAAAAAAAAAAAGCCGCTGTATACCTTACTTCATAGCAGTGTTCGCTGCTCACGTGACTGCCTACCGCTCTCCCCTCCAGGTCTGATAACTATAGCGAAAGGGAATCCTCCGCTGTTGTCAGCCAGGAGGAGGAGCTATGAAATAAGGTATACATCAACGTATATTTAAAAAAATGCATACACTGGGCACATCATTTAATGTAACAGAGGAGATTGTAGCAATAAGACTATGGGGTTTATTTACAAAAGCTGAAGAGTGCAAGATCAGTCTCACTTCTGCATAGAAACCAATCAGCTTCCAGGTTTTATTGCCAAAGCTTAATTTCATTAAACAAGCTTTGATCATCGCGTGAACCAGGAAGTTCCCCGGTTCACGCTGACGGCTCTCCCTATATGAGGGTGGGGGGGGGGGGGGGGGGTCTGTGCTGATAATCAGCACATTGATGATCAGCACAGCCCCCATGAGAGTTGCAGATCAGCTGCCAGTCAGCGCCCATCATTAACGCCAGGCAGTACCAATAAAATTGCCAATTGAGGCGCATGCGTGGCGCTCTGCGAGATGATTGCCTTAACGTGGAGCTCCGTCCCGCTCCGTTCATTCCGCGCACCCTGCAGAGGGTATATTAGCCCCCATACAGCCAGACCAGGATTGGAGGGGTGAGGAAGCTTTGGGGGACACTTGGATGCTGGCAGGATCGGCAAGACGTGGCTTAAAAGCTCAATTTGCAGCACTTCCAGGAGCAGCCGAAAAATCCAAGATGGCGGCAGAACGGCTGCCTCACGAGGCTCTCACAGGGATCCCAGGCTCATCTCCCTGGCGGGACTCAATGCATGAGGAGGTATGTGGAGGGGCCCATTCACCCATAATGAGCAGAGGCCCACTGTCGCCGGCCACCACGGTATCCCTCCTGAACCAGACCCTGGATGACATGACATGTCCCCAGAACACACGATAAAGGCAAATATCAACAATATTGTGCCATTACTTATTGTATGCCGTTAAGGGCGAAACAATATACCATATAAAACAGTGTAACATATATAAGTGCTGAAGAAAACACCATAAAACAAAATAATGTAATATAACGTCAAGTCCATATTGAGTGAGACGCTGGGAACAGCGAATCCTTCAAGGTATCTCGGGACCAGGAGGAAACTGAATAAGGATGATAAAACACATACTCTTACCGAAATGGTTGGATACAGCTACCATACGGTATTTGTATCTAAAAGGCTTGTGCGCTAGATCTCTTGCGCCAGCAGGTGCCGGATCAGGTAAGCAGGAACTGGAGGTAGACACTACAGCAGGTGGAATCCGAACAGCAGACACCACAACCAAACGACCTCTTATGGACAAGTTGTAAGATCTCGAAGCAGTCCACTCAGTAAGATCCCAAACACCAAGGGAAAAAAAGAGAAAGATGGAAGCGACTCCAATGGTGCAGGTCAAAAATGTTTAAAATTTATTCACATTGGCATGTGACAAATAAAATCTCGAGAATGTAAAACAGGTCAGCAATGTGAAAAGTATGAGACAGCTGGCCTTTTTCTTCCCAAAAGTCCGGCGGACTTAGTAAGAAGTTTTGACTCAAAATTGTCCGCCGGACTCAGCAGTATCCGCTGTCTGGTGTTTATTGTCTGGTAAGGAGGCATTTCTTAAGGTGGCTGCTCACAATCTGTTTAAAAACACTTTGCACTATCCATGTTTAAAACCACTCTATCTCTACTGGTTTGTTTGAATGGGAGAGTCTTAAAGGGACAAATACTTGATTTTGCGATTTATCTTTTGGCATCTGGTAAGGAGGCCTGCACTTAAATTTGTTTTTTGACCACTGGGTGTCTTTCTATAAATTAGTTTGACAGTACACACATTTTTTATTTTATTTTTTTATTTTTTCCAATACAATGAAAATAGTTTTTTGTGACTTAATTGCCCTTTTGTAGTGTAGCAGTATTATGCTATGGTGTATTTTTTGTTTTTTTCTCGGTGGCCTTTAATCCTGCTTTATGAGTATAAAACTTGGGAAAAAGCACAAATTACACCACATCGCTCCACCGTATCCCTTTCCAGCAGCAGGATCATCAACCCGGGCTGGGTTAAAGCCATATGCGATTTTATGGCTTGCATCTGGTGAGCATGTACCCTATAAATATATGAAGTGCCGTTTTGGAGATTAATTTTGCCACGACTGACTTTTTGTTTATACCTGTGGGAACTTATCTCAATTTTTTATTTTATATCTGGACTATAATAGTGCGATTTTTTTTTCTTTATCCAGTTCTACATATCAGTGCCACCTTATAAGCGCAAACTCATCAGTGCCCGTCAATGAAAGAGAAAACAACATTTTATAACAGAAACAAAGAAAAACTTTTTTTTATTTAAAAAAATGTTGGTCTTTTTTAGTCTGTTTTAGCAAAAAATAAATACCACCAAAAGAAAGCTCTATTTGTGGGAAGAAAATTATAAAAATTTAGTTTGGGTACAGTGCTGCACGACCGCGCAATTGTCATTCAAAATGCGACAGCGCTAAAAGCTTAAAATTGTCCTGGGCAGGGATGGGGGAAAGTGCCCAGAATTGAAGTGGTTAAAGGAACAGAATTTTTATTTTATTTTTTTTAGGGTTAAAACTGCTTTAATTCAGGTAAATATAAACCACTTTCTTTTACTGGGTTTGCTGGTTAAATTTTGGGCACCTATTGGCAGGTTCCTAGTTCTCTGCACAGACAATCATCATTTCCAGGCAGTGTGAATTCATGACAAGTTTGTGGCCATGCATGTGCATTTACACTTTAGTCCATGGCTCAGTATTAAATGTAGACTATGGTGTCTGCTTTGATGCTGCAATCCTTGCCCTACCTTATGGGTCTCTCAAAAAATTGAGTGGTCATTATTATGAATGTTTTTTTATTTTTGGCTTTAAGAGCCTTTCTGGTAATTGTGTTTGGTCAACTTTGGCCTTTAAGCTCCTGAATTGTGGTGAACCTGTCAAAGCATTGCTTTGATTCTCAAGTATACTTTCATCTAAGCCAGTGGTTCTCAACCTGGGTCGGGAATGATGATTTGCCAGGGGTCACCGAATCCTGGGCTGTTCCTGAAGCCTGCACCGCTCTCCCAGTCTTTTCGTGGCCACCCAGCTGGGCTCTTCCTGGAGCCTGTGGCCACCCAGCTGGGCTCTTCCTGGAGCCCGTGGCCACCCAGCTGGGCTCTTCCTGGAGCCCGTGGCCACCCAGCTGGGCTCTTCCTGGAGCCCGTGGCCACCCAGCTGGGCTCTTCCTGGAGCCCGTGGCCACCCAGCTGGGCTCTTCCTGGAGCCCGTGGCCACCCAGCTGGGCTCTTCCTGGAGCCCGTGGCCACCCAGCTGGGCTCTTCCTGGAGCCTGCGTCCACCCACTCAGCCTCTTCGCAGCTGCCCATTCAGTTCACGGCATGGCTGGGGGGCAGAGACTAGAGGTCAGCTGACTGGTGAGGAATGGGAAGTGGGAGGGGCTGAAGGAGACCCTATCTCCTAATTTCGGCATAGGTGTCACTGCTACGAGACACCAGAAAGTCGGAGACACAGTGTGTAACACTACCTGTGATTATAGTTGCCATTAAAAGTCCCCACCACTACAGTTCTCAGATCAGCAGATGACCTTGATCAAGAGCACCTAAGTTGGCTGATCAGAACTCCCCCACCAGCACTGCCACTTATCCCATTTCCCCCACCAATGAGTAAGAGAAGGAATAAAAATAGAGAAAAAAAAAAACAAGAAATTAGGATAGAGAGAGATAAAGGGGAAAGAAAGGAGAACAAAGAGAGTGGTACATTCACAATGTACCATAAGGGGTTTTGATACTATATGAGTGGAAGGTATACATCAACGTATATTTAAAAAAATGCATACACTGGGCACATCATTTAATGTAACAGAGGAGATTGTAGCAATAAGACTATGGGGTTTATTTACAAAAGCTGAAGAGTGCAAGATCAGTCTCACTTCTGCATAGAAACCAATCAGCTTCCCGGTTTTATTGCCAAAGCTTAATTTCATTAAACAAGCTTTGATCATCGCGTGAACCAGGAAGTTCCCCGGTTCACGCTGACGGCTCTCCCTCTATGAGGGTGGGGGGGGGGGGGGGGGGGGGGTCGGTGCTGATAATCAGCACATTGATTATCAGCACAGCCCCCATGAGAGTTGCAGATCAGCTGCCAGTCAGCGCCCATCATTAACGCCAGGCAGTACCAATAAAATTGCCAATTGAGGCGCATGCGTGGCGCTCTGCGAGATGATTGCCTTAACGTGGAGCTCCGTCCCGCTCCGTTCATTCCGCGCACCCTGCAGCGGGTATATTAGCCCCCATACAGCCAGACCAGGATTGAAGGGGTGAGGAAGCTTTGGGGGACACTTGGATGCTGGCAGGATCGGCAAGACGTGGCTTAAAAGCTCAATTTGCAGCACTTCCAGGAGCAGCCGAAAAATCCAAGATGGCGGCAGAACGGCTGCCTCACGAGGCTCTCACAGGGATCCCAGGCTCATCTCCCTGGCGGGACTCAATGCATGAGGAGGTATGTGGAGGGGCCCATTCACCCATAATGAGCAGAGGCCCACTGTCGCCGGCCACCACGGTATCCCTCCTGAACCAGACCCTGGATGACATGACATGTCCCCAGAACACACGATAAAGGCAAATATCAACAATATTGTGCCATTACTTATTGTATGCCGTTAAGGGCGAAACAATATACCATATAAAACAGTGTAACATATATAAGTGCTGAAGAAAACACCATAAAACAAAATAATGTAATATGACGTCAAGTCCATATTGAGTGAGACGCTGGGAACAGCGAATCCTTCAAGGTATCTCGGGACCAGGAGGAAACTGAATAAGGATGATAAAACACAGCTTGACTGATGACATAGAATGATGGGATACTCTTACCGAAATGGTTGGATACAGCTACCATACGGTATTTGTATCTAAAAGGCTTGTGCGCTAGATCTCTTGCGCCAGCAGGTGCCGGATCAGGTAAGCAGGAACTGGAGGTAGACACTACAGCAGGTGGAATCCGAACAGCAGACACCACAACCAAACGACCTCTTATGGACAAGTTGTAAGATCTCGAAGCAGTCCGCTCAGTAAGATCCCAAACACCAAGGGAAAAAAAGAGAAAGATGGAAGCGACTCCAATGGTGCAGGTCAAAAATGTTTAAAATTTATTCACATTGGCATGTGACAAATAAAATCTCGAGAATGTAAAACAGGTCAGCAATGTGAAAAGTATGAGACAGCTGGCCTTTTTCTTCCCAAAAGTCCGGCGGACTTAGTAAGAAGTTTTGACTCAAAATTGTCCGCCGGACTCAGCAGTATCCGCTGTCTGGTGTTTATTGTCTGGTAAGGAGGCATTTCTTAAGGTGGCTGCTCACAATCTGTTTAAAAACACTTTGCACTATCCATGTTTAAAACCACTCTATCTCTACTGGTTTGTTTGAATGGGAGAGTCTTAAAGGGACAAATACTTGATTTTGCGATTTATCTTTTGGCATCTGGTAAGGAGGCCTGCACTTAAATTTGTTTTTTGACCACTGGGTGTCTTTCTATAAATTAGTTTGACAGTACACACATTTTTTATTTTATTTTTTTATTTTTTCCAATACAATGAAAATAGTTTTTTTGTGACTTAATTGCCCTTTTGTAGTGTAGCAGTATTATGCTATGGTGTATTTTTTTTTTTTTCTCGGTGGCCTTTAATCCTGCTTTATGAGTATAAAACTTGGGAAAAAGCACAAATTACACCACATCGCTCCACCGTATCCCTTTCCAGCAGCAGGATCATCAACCCGGGCTGGGTTAAAGCCATATGCGATTTTATGGCTTGCATCTGGTGAGCATGTTCCCTATAAATATATGAAGTGCCGTTTTGGAGATTAATTTTGCCACGACTGACTTTTTGTTTATACCTGTGGGAACTTATCTCAATTTTTTATTTTATATCTGGACTATAATAGTGCGATTTTTTTTTCTTTATCCAGTTCTACATATCAGTGCCACCTTATAAGCGCAAACTCATCAGTGCCCGTCAATGAAAGAGAAAACAACATTTTATAACAGAAACAAAGAAAAACTTTTTTTTATTTAAAAAAATGTTGGTCTTTTTTAGTCTGTTTTAGCAAAAAATAAATACCACCAAAAGAAAGCTCTATTTGTGGGAAGAAAATTATAAAAATTTAGTTTGGGTACAGTGCTGCACGACCGCGCAATTGTCATTCAAAATGCGACAGCGCTAAAAGCTTAAAATTGTCCTGGGCAGGGATGGGGGAAAGTGCCCAGAATTGAAGTGGTTAAAGGAACAGAATTTTTATTTTATTTTTTTTAGGGTTTAAAACTGCTTTAATTCAGGTAAATATAAACCACTTTCTTTTACTGGGTTTGCTGGTTAAATTTTGGGCACCTATTGGCAGGTTCCTAGTTCTCTGCACAGACAATCATCATTTCCAGGCAGTGTGAATTCATGACAAGTTTGTGGCCATGCATGTGCATTTACACTTTAGTCCATGGCTCAGTATTAAATGTAGACTATGGTGTCTGCTTTGATGCTGCAATCCTTGCCCTACCTTATGGGTCTCTCAAAAAATTGAGTGGTCATTATTATGAATGTTTTTTTATTGTTTTTTTATTTTTGGCTTTAAGAGCCTTTCTGGTAATTGTGTTTGGTCAACTTTGGCCCGCACCGCTCTCCCAGTCTTTTCGTGGCCACCCAGCTGGGCTCTTCCTGGAGCCTGTGGCCACCCAGCTGGGCTCTTCCTGGAGCCCGTGGCCACCCAGCTGGGCTCTTCCTGGAGCCCGTGGCCACCCAGCTGGGCTCTTCCTGGAGCCCGTGGCCACCCAGCTGGGCTCTTCCTGGATTCTCTCAAGTATACTTTCATCTAAGCCAGTGGTTCTCAACTGGGGTTGGTGAAGGAGACCCTATCTCCTAATTTCGGCATAGGTGTCACTGCTACGAGACACCAGAAAGTCGGAGACACAGTGTGTAACACTACCTGTGATTATAGTTGCCATTAAAAGTCCCCACCACTACAGTTCTCAGATCAGCAGATGACCTTGATCAAGAGCACCTAAGTTGGCTGATCAGAACTCCCCCACCAGCACTGCCACTTATCCCATTTCCCCCACCAATGAGTAAGAGAAGGAATAAAAATAGAGAAAAAAAAAATAAGAAATTAGGATACTATATGAGTGGAAGGGACTCAGGGAGCACTAAATATCCATAGGTTAGGGGTGCAAATTACTTGTCTTGCCTTGGGTGCTGACAATCCACGCTACGAAAATAATTTTACTGTTAGGGGTCCCCACAACTTGGGAAATTTTATCAAGGGGTCACGGCACTAGGAAGGTTGAGAACCACTGATCTAGGCTAATAGACCTTGACTCGTCATATTGGCTGTCTAATAAATAATTATTTTTTGCTTGGTTCATATTCGTGTAGTTAAAACAATGAATATTCCTTTTTATAATAAAAGAAAAATTGGTTGCAGCAAACACCAACAGGGGTCAAACCCCATCCAAGAAGAAATGTGGAAAAAAAAATGTATATGTGGTGCTGCGCTCCAAATATTAAAGTGCTAATGTGATCAATAAAGTGCTAAACGTACAGAATCATAAATGTACAAGTGAATATAACAAATGTTAGAAATTCCAAATGACAAAAATAAAATACGGTCGCATAAGAAATCTGCTAAATAATCATGTCAAAAAGTCCATAAAATCCACGTGATGAAATAAAAATTAAAATGCAAAGAATTAAAATAAATATAAAAGTTAATGTGTAAAGAATAATTAAAATTATTTAAAAATCTTCAAAGGGAGGGTGCTGGTGATGAAAGTGCGGTATTGTATCAAACAATGGTGACAGAGGTGACTGGGTGATATATCTTTGGTGTACATGTACCTGCAGGTTCAATGGCTCCTCTCACTGCTGTAACAGCATTAATGGTAGAAAGGCATAATCCGGAGTACTGTACCCTACAATCGGTGTCTCTGGATGTGTATCCTCATAAATTCCAGAACTATCAACAGCCCAGTAATGATATCGGTGTGCTTTTCTTTCTACAACCTTACCTCTCATGGCAGTGTGCCAGGCAAACCGGGAGGAAAGGAGAAAAAGGAAGCTCCAATAGTGAAGTATGTCAAGCTGACTTGTTTATTAAAAGTTAAAAGTTTACTGCGGTAGGTAGGGAGGTGGCGCTTCTCGCCCGCAAACACCCCCTTTTCAATATTTTTTCGCAGTGCTTCTGGAGAAGGTGATGGGGGGGGGGGGGGGGGTGCGGTGGTATGTGGACGGTGTAAGTAGTTGTTATTTTTGTTTTTAATAATTGATTTTTTTTTACAATTTTAATTCGTTTTTTTTTGGGGGGGGGGGGGGGGCGGTAGGGGCAGTGGACAGTGTTGGTAGGGCAGGGGAGACTGGTGTCAGTCTTTTTTTATTTTTTACACTTTTTTACAATATTTTTTTTGGGGGGGGGGGGGGGCTTTGGTGAGATGTCAGGGTTCTAAACAAGACCCCTGACATCTCCCATTTGAGACAGACAAAGGGACCCAGTCCCTTTCTCAGCACTAAAGATGAATGAACAGAAGACAGAGGCTCCTGTTCATTCATGAACTGAGCAGAGTAAACCCAGTTTACTCTGCTCTGTAATCACAGGACACAGGAGCGGGGGGGGGGGGGGGGGTGCGGAGAAGGACATGGAGGGGGCCAGAGGAGAACGGGGGGGTGGAGAAGGACATGGAGGGGGCCAAAGGAGAATGGGGGGTAGAGAAGGACATGGAGGGGGCCAGAGGAGAACGGGGGGTGGAGAAGGATACGGAGGGGGCCAGAGGAGAACGGGGGGTGGAGAAGGATACGGAGGGGGCCAGAGGAGAACGGGGGGTGGAGAAGGAAACGGAGGGGGCCAGAGAAGAACGGGGGTGGAGAAGGACACGGAGGGGGCCAGAGGAGAACGGGGGGTAGAGAAGGACACGGAGGGGGCCAGAGGAGAACGGGGGGTGGAGAAGGATACGGAGGGGGCCAGAGAAGAACGGGGGTGGAGAAGGACACGGAGGGGGCCAGAGGAGAACGGGGGGTGGAGAAGGACACGGAGGGGGCCAGAGGAGAACGGGGGGTGGAGAAGGATACGGAGGGGGCATTGCCTGCCATAAGAGGTAAGGTTGTAGAAAGAAAAGCACACAGATTATCATTACTGGGCTGTTGATAGTTCTGGAACTTATGAGGATACACATCCAGAGACACCGATTGTAGGATACAGTACTCGGGATTATGCCTTTCTACCATTAATGCTGTTTACCTTCCAGCAGTGAGAGGAGCCATTGTACCTGCAGGTACATGTACACCAAAGATATATCACCCAGTCACCTCTGTCACCATTGTTTGATACAATACAGCACTTTCATCACCAGCACCCTCCCTTTGAAGATTTTTAAAATAATTTTAATTATTCTTTACACATTAACTTTTATATTTATTTTATTTCTTTGCACTTTAATTTACATTTCATCACGTGGATTTTATGGACTTTTTGACATGATTATTTAGCAGATTTCTTATGCGATCGTATTTAATTTTTGTCATTTGGAATTTCTGACATTTGTTGTATTCACTTGTACGATTTATGATTCTGTACGTTTAGCACTTTATTGATCACATTAGCACTTTAATATTTGGAGCGCAGCACCACATATTGTTTTTTTTTTTTTTTTTCATATTCATGTAGTTGCCATTTAGTGGTCTGTGTTCCTGTGATATGATATCACACTTCCCTCTCTGTCACCTTGGTTGCTGGGGACATCTGTGCTCATGGTATGAATAGTCTACACTGCAGAAGTTACATTTTTTTAAAGTGGAGGGCCACCCTGAAAAAAAAAACTTTAAAAAAATGTTAATAAAAATTTAAATTTTTTTTTTTTTTACTTACCAGAAATGGCTGTTGCTAGGCAGATCGTCCTAATCTGCCTCTTCTAGCTCCACGGTGATGTTCTCTCCTCTGCTCCGAGTGCCTTCTTCTAGTGAATGGGGCGCGGTGTGTTATAGGAACTGTGTCCCACAACACATCGCGTTCCCCATTCACAAATTCGACTTGCGCATGCGCAGTAGGCCGCGCGCCGACTCGCGCATGCACAGTAGGAAACGGGCAGCGCTCGCTGCCCGTTTCCCTTACTGAGGATGGCGGCGCTGGAACCGGATCGCCGAGGTACATCTCGGCCTCCACGACCGACATCGCGGGCGCCCTGGGAGGGTAAGTGTACTTCTTAAAAGTCAGCAGCTACTTTTTTTTTAGCTGCTGACTTTTAAAAAAATGTTTTTTTAGGTAAAACACTGCTTTAATTATAAACTTTACATCAGCTTTTCAGGGAAAGTGCTTGTGTGTCATATTTGTATGATTGACCAAGGAGGAGGCTAATCTGAGCTGCATATTAATATTTGTGAATGAAAATGTACAGGGATGTAGTTATGGGGCCATCACTATACACCAGGCACTTGCTTGGGTTAGCTTAACGCGCGTTTGAATCTGCTAAATGGATGGTGCCATTTCTAATGTTAAAATACCAGGCAGTCAGCAGAATATCACTTGAATATTTACAGAAAAAAATATCTGTTTATTTTGGAATATTAGAAGTTTTTTTTTTCCGGGCCACACAGGAAGCCTTTGTCAAGATATGTTTGCAGCTTGTCAAAGGGACCCTGTGCAGTTCTGAAACCTTGCTGGAGAGTTTTCCCCAAACAGCTCCACCAATAACTGGAAAGACACGGCTCACAGATAATAAAAGAAAAGTTCCTTGAGTTTCTTTAGAACTAGCAGTAACAACTTTAGAAATTTGGTATTGCAAGGCCTTCTGCTAGTTGTTGCAGGACACCCTGCACTATCCAGCCTGGATTCTGCCGCAGGGTCAGTGCACCTAGCTGACTTGAATAGGTGGGATAAGGAGACCTCTTTTGGATGTACTTGTAGATTTATGATTCCTACCTCCGCTACCTTCTACCTTCTGAGAAGTGTCTTTAACTCCAAAAGATTTCCCTGCTCTGCCACCATAGGAGGGGCAAACACCCAACAGCCTTAGTGCTACTGGCTCGCAGTCTCCGTTCTAATTCATTCCAAAGGTGTTCTATCGGGTTGAGGTCAGGACTCTGTACAGGCCAGTCAAGTTCCTCCACTGCACTGGTCCAAATCATTTGGTGGAGGGGGATTATGGTGTGGAGTTGTTTTTCAGGGGTTGGGTTTTGTCCCTTAGTTCCAGTAAAGGGAACTCCTTAAAGTGTCAGCATACCAAGACATTTTGGACAATTTCATGCTCCCAACTTTGTGGTAATATTTTTGGGGATGGCCCCTCTTCCAACATGACTGCGCACCAGTGCACAAAGCAAGGTCCATAAATACATGGATGAGCGAGTTTTGGGTGGAGGAACTTGACTGGTCTCCACAGAGTCCTGATCTCAACCCGATTAGAACACCTTTGGGATGAATTACAGCGTAGACTGCGAGCCAGGCCTTCTTGTCCAACATCAGTGCCTGATTCACAAATGCGCTTCGAGAATGGTCAAACATTCCCATAGACACACACTCCTAAACCTTGTGGACAGCCTTCCAGGAAGAGTTGATGCTGTTAGGCTGCTTTCACACTGGGGCGGTGCGGGGCGGCGACGGTAAAGCAGCGCTATATTTAGCGCTGCTTTACCATCGTTTTACCCGCGGTATGCGGCCGCTAGCGGGGTGGTTTTAACCCCCGCTAGCGGACGAAAAAGGGTTAAAACCTCTGCAAAGCGCCGCTGCAGCGGCGCTTTGCGGGCGGTATCCCCGCGGTCTCCCATTGATTTCAATGGGTAGGAGCGGTATAGGAGCGGTGAACACACCGCTCCTTCACCGCTCCAAAGATGCAGCTTTTTTTACCGTCCTGCTAGCGCACGGCTCCAGTGTGAAAGCCCTCCGGGCTTTCACACTGGAGACACAGCAACAGCTGTTTCGGGTCGGTTTGCAGGCGCTATTTTTAGTGTGAAAGCCCCAGTGTGAAAGCAGCCTTATAGCTGCAAAGGGTGGGCCAACTCAATATTGAACCCTACGGACTAAGACTGGGATGCCATAATGCCCCGTACACACGGTCGGATTTTCCGACGGAAAATGTCCTATTCGACCATGTTGTCGGAAATTCCGACCGTGCGTGGGCTCAATCAGACTTTTTCCGACGGAATTTCCGACGGAAAAAGTTTTAGATCCTGCTCTCAAATTTTCCGACAACAAAGTCCTATCAGACCTTTTCCGATCGTGTGTAGCGAATTCCGACAGACAAAGTGCCACGCATGCTCAGATCACATTACAAGACCAAAGCTATTGGCTACTAGCCTTTACGTAGTCCCGTTGTACGCAACGAACGTCACCACGTTCAGGATGATCGGATTTTCCGACAACTTTGTCCGACCGTGTATATGCAACACCAGTGTCGGAAAAAATCCGTCGGAAAAAATCCGACGGATTTTGTGGTCGGAATTCCGACCGTGTGTACAGGGCATTAAAGTTTATGTGTGTGTGTGTGTGTAAAGCCAATACTTTTGACAATATAGCGTATGTGCTTTATTTCTTCTGGTATCTTTGGGCTCACCGGCTCTGAAGGAAAATCAGTGGGCAAGAGTAGATAATGAGATTACCTCTTGCGAGCGCAGAGAGAGAGCTACACAAGAAATATTCTATGATGTACACTCCCAGTGATCCAGTCGAGGTGCGTTATTTACTATACTGTGACTTTAGCTGTGAAATGAGTTAGAGAAAACTGTGATTGTTAGTGAAAATCTTGTTGCTCTGTAACGCTCACAGCCTTGAAATTGAAGTTCCTCCACATGCCAGAGGAATGCCATAATTGTACTAAAATGTCTTTCCAAAATAGCTGAAGCTACGGTTCCCACTAATTGGCGAGGTCACCAAGAGTTCCGGTGATGGGTGTACCGGACGTGGGAGTCCAGGCAGGGAGAGTAGGAGTCGCCAAGCTTGGTATGTAAGGAATACTTCAAGTTAATATAGAGAAGACATGGGCAGTTCCCTTTCATCACTGTGGTCATTGCTACATACTCATAGTAATCTGTCACTTCCCTAATTTATATATAGGTTCTTGTATGCGCATCACAATCATTTCTCTTAATCAAGTTAAAGCTAAAACCTAGGAATGTATCTAGTTTATACATTTGTCTGGCCTACTATGGGTTAAGTCCAACAAGGTGTTTGCTCTCTTTTATTTATAGCTGAGCACCTACTCTACTATTCTGACAGGAGAGATGCTGCTTTTTCCATTTACAGGAGGCTTTGTATTTTGTGAATGGATTTACATAATACAAAGTGCTCTGTGATTGGGCAGGAGGAGGGTAGGGGTGGGTAGAGCGGCTGCATATGACTCTGCAGCTGCAGGAGTTAAGACCAAAAGGTCCAACGTCAGAGCGCCAGAAGTATAGTGATGGCTATTCTCCCAGCTCTCAGTAAAAGGTGAATTAACCACTTCAGCCCCGGACCAATTGGCAGCCAAAGGACCAGGCCCCTTTTTGCGATTCGGCACTGCGTCGCTTTAACTGACAATTGCGCGGTCGTGCGACATGGCTCCCAAACAAAATTGGCGTCCTTTTTTTCCCACAAATAGAGCTTTCTTTTGGTGGTATTTGATCGCCCCTGCGGTTTTTATTTTTTGCGCTATAAACAAAAATAGAGCGACAATTTTGAAAACAATGCAATATTTTTTGCTATAATAAATATCCCCCAAAAATACATAAAAAATATTTTTTTTCCTCCGTTTAGGCCGATACGTATTCTTCTACATATTTTTGGTAAAAAATTTGCAATTGGCGATTATTGATTGGTTTGCGCAAAAGTTATAGCGTTTACAAAATAGGGGATAGTTTTATAGCATTTTTATTAATATTTTTTTTTTTACTAGTAATGGCGGCGACCAGCGATTTTTATTGTGACTGCGACATTATGGCGGACACATCGGACATTTTTGACACATTTTTGGGACCATTGTCATTTATACAGCAATCAATGCTATTTAAATGCATTGATTCCTGTATAAATGACAGTTGTAGTGAAAGAGTTAACCACTAGGGGGAGGGGAGGGGTTATGGGCTGTGACGTGTGTGTTTTTTTTTACATTAGGGGGCGGGGCTGACGTCTGACGTCACTGATCGGCTTTCCCGATGACTGGGAACAGCCGATCAATGACAGGCAGAGTAGGAAGCGCGGGGAGAGGTTTGTTTACACAGACCTCTACCCGTTCTTCAGCTCTGTGACCCGATTGTGGGACACCAGCGGCGATCGGGTCCGCTGGTCCCGCGGCCGGGGTCACGGAGCTCCCGACCGGGGTCGCGAGCGCGCAACCCACATGCAGGCAATTAAAGGGCCATGTACAGGTACGTGATTTTGCCTGCCCGTGCCATTCTGCCGCAGTATATCTGCGTGAGGCGGTCGGGAAGCGGTTAAAGAGATATGTCCACAAGGTAGCATGCACCTCATTGAACTAAAAGGGACAATAAAGCTTTGTTATTTTAAAATAAAATACCAAACATAAAGGCAGCTATAGAACAAACATAAAGGCAGCGCTACATAACAAAAGCACAGTCCGATTATTCCAGGTGTGCTGTCATACAATAGTGCATGCATATATAAAGTAAAAAATAAGCTACAAACATACCAACCAAGTCGCTCTCTTTGGTCCTCCCAAGACCTCCTGCTCTCTAGCTCCCTTGTCCCCTCCTCCCATGCTCGCCTCCAGGATTTCTCCAGAGCCTCTCCCATCCTTTGGAACTCCCTACCCCAATCTGTCCGACTGTCCCCTAATCTATCCATCTTCAGGCGATTCCTGAAAACCCTTCTCTTCAAAGAAGCCTATCCTGCTTCTAACACTGTTTTACTTCCTTCATCAGCTCATCCCCCACAGCTATTACCTTTTGTATCAATTGACCCTTCCTTTTTTAGATTGTAAGCTCTAACGAGCAGGGCCCTCTGGTTTCTCTAGTACCAAATTGCAATGTAATGCCGCATACACACGAGCGGAATTTCCATCGGAAAAATCTTGAATGGTTTTTCCGACGGCATTCCGCTCAAGCTTGGCTTGCATACACGCGGTCACACAAAAGTTGGCTGAACTTTCGACCGTCAAGAACGCGGTGATGTACAACACTACGACGAGCTGAGATAATTAAGTTCAATGCTTATGAGCATGCGTCAAATTGTTTCCAAGCATGTATAGGAATTTTGCGCGCCGGAATTGCTACAGACGATCTAAATTTCTGATCGGAACTTTTTCTGACCGAAAAATTGAGAGCCTGCTCTCAATCTTTTGCTGGTGGAAATTCGGTCAGCAAAAGTCTGATGGAGCATACACATGGTCGCATTTTCCGATCAAAAGCTCTCATTGGTCTTTTGCTGTCCGAATTTCCGATCATGCGATCTGCCCTCGTGTTGTAAAGCGCGGCACAAACTGTTGGCACTATATAAAACCTGTATAGTAATAATATGCTATATCAGCTCCACAATAGTAGTGTAGAAAAGTCTGAACAATGTTTGATTCACACATTGAGATGAAATAGCTGTCACACCTCCACATGTAAAAAAATGGGGGATAAGCGAGACCCCCTTTGAATCAGACTCTTACCAGAATTAACTGGATAACGAGCATAAACAGCAGAACTCTGCTTGAACGCTCTCTGGAGGATTTTCTTCCCAGATCCTGTTGCAGTCGTGAGGGTGGATCACACGCTAATGAGCTCACTCTGAAATAAAAGAGAGAACTCCATAGATCCCATCTAAAATAATAGATTTATTGTTTAAAAACGTTCCCCGTTTTATGACTTACACTTAAACCATTAAATACAAACAGGCGTGTTATAATGATAACAGTATACCAGTGGGGATCGCAGTGGCTCCTACTGCACTCAGCTCAGCTTTCTGGCAGTAGCGGTGTCCCCGAGTGGCATGCTGACGTCAATAATGGTTGTCGTGTGGCCCCACACTGACGCGTTTCGTCATCCTGACATCATCTGAGGGTGTGGCCACACGACATGACGTACCATTCTTATACACTGGCTGATTAGGGAAAGTTTAACCCTTTGCAGCTTACGGCTTCCTTCCGCTAAGTGGCATACCTTAAATCCAGCAGGGATCACCCATCCACCCGTATGAGATCGACCGAAGGCCGACAACCTCACCCCCGCACAAACATCTGTGTCGGGAGAGAGGCAGGCAACCACACAGACAGACACAAGCAAACTTTCTGTCAATCCAGCATAGCACACTACTAATGTTCTACTAACAAACATGCTATACTTACCTGCTCTGTGCATTTGGTTTTGCACAGAGCAGCCCTGATCCTCTTCTTCTGGGGTCCCCCGACGGTGCTCCAGGATCCTCTCCCCTGCCCAGTGCCCCCATAGAAAGAGGCTTTCTCACCCCCCACTCGCTCGGCACAGAATTTGATTGACAGCAGCAGGAGCCAATGGCTCCCACTGCTATGAATCTGCGCAGGGAGGAGGGAGACAGCGGCGAGAGCCACTGCTCTCTTGCACATCGCTGGATTGGATAGGGCTCAGGTAAGTATAAGGGGGGATGGGATTTTGTTGCACAGAATGTTTTTCACCTTTAGAACCACTTCACAGTGCATCCGGAAAGTATTCACAGCGCTTCACTTTTTCCACATTTTGTTATGTTACAGCCTTATTCCAAAATGGATTTGATTATTTATTTTCCTCAAAATTCTACAAACAATACCCCATAATGACAACGTGAAAGAAGTTTGTTTGAAATCTTTTCAAATTTATCAAAACTAAAAAACTAAAAAATTGACATGTACAGCATTTGCCATGACACTCAAAATTGAGCTCAGGTGCCTCCTGTTTTCACTGATCATTCCTATGATGTTTCTACAACTTGATTGGAGTCCACTTGTGGTAAATTCAGTTGATTGAACATGATTAGGAACGACACACACCTGTCTATATAAGGTCCCACCAGTTAACAGTGCATGTCAGAGCACAAACCAAACCATGAAGTCCAAGGAATTGTCTGTAGACCTCGGAGACAGGATTGTATGGAGGCACAGATCTGGGGAAGGGTACAGAAAAATTCTGCAGCATTGAAGGTCCCAATGAGCACAGTGGTCCCCATCATCCGTAAATGGAAGAAGTTTGGAACCACCATGACTCTTCCTAGAGCGGGCCACCCAGCCAAAACTGAGTGTTAGGGGGAGAAGGGCCTTAGTCAGGAAGATGACCAAGAACCTGATGTTCACATTGACAGAGCTCCAGCATTTCTCTGTGAAGACAGAAGAACCTTCCAGAAAAACAACCATCTCTGCAGCACTCCACCAATCAGGCCTGTATTGTAGAGTGGCCAGACGGAAGCCACTCCTCAGTAAAAGGCACATGACAGCCCACCTGGAGTTTGCCAAAAGGCACCTTAAGGACTCTCAGACCATGAGAAAAAAAAATTCTCTGTTCTAATGAAACAAAGATTGAACTCTTTGGCCTGAATGGCAAGAGTCATGTCTGGAGGAAACCAGGCACTGCTCATCACCTGGCCAATACCATCCCTACAGTGAAGCATGGTGGTGGCAGCATCATGCTGTGGGGATGTTTTTCAGTGGCAGGAACTGAGAGACTAGTCAGGATCGAGGGAAAGATGAATGCAGCAATGTACAGACACCCTTGATGAAAAGCTCCTCCAGAGCACTCTGGACCACAGACTGGGGCAACGGTTCATCTTCCAACATGACAATGATCCTAAGCACACAGCCAAGATAACAAAGGAGTGGCAACGGGACAACGCTGTGTCCTTGAGTGGCCCAGCAGGAGCCCAGACTTGAACCCGATTGAACATCTCTGGAGATATGTGAAAATGGCTGTGCACCAACACTCCCCATCCAACCTGATGGAGCTTGAGAGGTCCTGCAAAGAAGAATGGGAGAAACTGAACAAAAATAAGTGTGCCAAGCTTGTAGCATCATACTCAAAAAGTCTTTAGACTGTAATTGGTGCCAAAGGAGCTTCAACAAAGTATTGAGCAAAGGCTGTGAATAGTTATATACGTGGGATTTTTTTTTTATTTTTTAACTAAATTTGCAAAGATTTCAAACAAACTTCTGTCATGTTGTCATTATGGGGTATTTGTAGAATTTTGAGAAAAATAATGAATTTAATTGGAATAAGGCTGTAACATAACAAAATGTGAAAAAAGTGAAGCGCTGTGAATACTTTCCGGATGCACTGAATGTTAAAATGACTCTGTTGCTCCGATCAGCAGTGCTTAATATCTCTGGTCAGCCAGTCTTGTGATTAGCACACCCATTCCTGTGCGGACAATGAACCATTATTATTAGAACCATAATTATCTCTCTGCATTTAGCTGGAAGGTCATGAAGCGGGACCAAAAAGTAGAAGAGCGATCTTCCTGGCTGTGCAGTATGAGAGGTTGTGTGAATCTCAGGGGTAGCAGGACAAATGTATATCTATTGCCGTCTCCAAGCAAATTATTTCAGAATGGCCGTGCCATGCATGGCAACGTGCATTACAGTGTCAACCAGCTTTTTATCTTAAAAACTTTGTCCTGCTGCAAAATGACCTGACGGGGGACTTGTTCAGGGATAAATATTGCCGGGTAGTTGCATGAAGCAGCACACTAGATGGCAGTGTTTTCTTACCTGTTCAGGTGTGTTCACTCTTACACAGCACATGGTTTCATTTCTTGTTTTAACTTTTCTTTCTGGCTGTTTTCAACAGGTGTAAGTTAACCACTTCAATACCGGGAACTTTCGCTCCCTTCTTGCCCAGGACAATTTTCAGCTTTCAGCGCTGTCACACTTTGACAATTGTGCGGTCATGCAACTATGTACCCATTTTTTGTATAATTTTCTTCCCACAAATAGAGCTTTCTTTTGGTGATATTTGATCACCTCTGGGGTTTTTATTTTTGCTAAACAAACTAAAAAAGACCAAAATGTTTGAAAAAAAAAAAAGTTTTTCTTAGTTTTTGTCATAAAATGTTGTTTTCCCCTTCACTGACGGGCACTGATGAGTTGGCACTGATATGTAGAATTGATAGGCACTGATAGGTGGCACTGATATGCAGCACTGATGGGCACTGACAGGCGGCACTGATGGGCACCGACAGGCGGCACTGATGGGCACCGACAGGCGGCACTGATGGGCACCGACAGGCGGCACTGATGGGCACCGACAGGCGGCATTGATTGGCACTGACAGATGGTTCTAATTGACACTGACAGGTGGCACTGATGGGCAGCACTGATGAGGTACTGAGAGATTACTGACAGTTGTTACTGCTGGGCACTGATTGGCACTATGGTGGGCTCTGGCACTGTGGTGGGCTCTGATTGACACTGTGGTGGGCACTGGCACACTTTATTGTTGGGACACTGCTGGGCACTGATTTACAGGGCATTTGCACAACTGAGGGGGCTCTGCTGATAATCAATGTGCTGCTTATCAGCACAGACCCCCCCCCCCCCACCTCTGACAGGGGGAGCCGCCTATCGGCTCTCCCTGTCAGCGCAAACCAAGAAATGCTGTTTACCGGCACTTCCTGATTGGTCACAGCTGATCACGTGGTAAGAAGCCTCTGACAGAGGCTCCTTATCACGATTGGAGATGCGGCGTGTCAGACTGACACGCATCAAAAACATGACTGCAGAAAAGCATCCGGAACACATCTGGACTGTGTTTCTATAGTGTGAACCGGCCCTTATGGTGAGAGAAGGATATCTCTGCTGGAGGTGTGGATACTTCTTCCTGTGTGTGCTGGGCTCCTGCCGGAGGGCCAGTCAAAGCTTTCAAAGGCCCAATCACTGTTGGGGTTTATTTTCTTTCCAGCTACATTCACACAGGACGGCAGAATATTGATGGTGCCAATACACTGTGCAATCTAATTGTACAATCTCCTTTAGCTCTACCAATAACTATGTAGTACAGGGGCCTGCCTGATTAAATACAAATTGAATAGGTTGTTTAGGTAGGTCCTCATATTACAGCTAAAGGCTGCGGGAGATTGTACAATATGATTGTATAGTGCATAGCCAGCTTAGGTTAAACTGGCATTTGCCATCTCTCTACACAAAACAGATTTTAATATGTTTAATTGCCCAACTAGAATTTCCAGAGGGAGACGAACATCAGTAGACTCTAATGCAAAATCAGGTGCAGCTCTGCATAGAAGCCAATCAGATTTCAGGTTTTATTGTCAAAGCTTGAGTGAACAAGCTGAAGTTGGAAGCTGATTGGCTGCCATGCTCAGCTACACCAGATTCTAAATGCTACAGGTTTCCTTAAATTTTTTAAAGAATTCTGTATTATTTCATACTCTTTCAGCAAGTGGGGCATCAGCGGACGTGGTGGCAGCTGTGGATGTTAATACTACCGCTAATGAAGTCTACAGATATAATTTTCCAAACACTCCATTATGGCCCAAAACTATAGAGGTAAGTTCCTTTACTTATTATAAAATAAAAACAGAAGGTGTTTTCCAAGGAGATTTCTCAGGGATCAATTTGGGCAAGTAGCAAAATCCTCCTAATTGATATCTTATTAGATATTACAAATACACCTATCAGCCATAACATTGTGACCACTGACATAAAGTGAATAACGATGATTATCTTGTAACAATGACATCCGAAAGTAATTATATAGGATATATTAGGCAGCATGTTGTCCAGAAGGCAGAAAAAATGGGCCAGTGTATTGATTTTAGCGACTTTGACGAGGGCCAAATTGTAATGGCTAAATGACTGGGTCAGAGCAGCTCTAAAACTGGAGCTCCTGTGGGATGTTTCCAGTCTGCAGTAGTCGGGACCGTCCAAATGGGGTCCAAGGAAGGAAAACCAATGACAGGATCATGGGCAGCCAAGGCTCATTGATGTCCATGGAGAGGGAAGGCTGGCCCGTGTAGTCCAATCCAATAGAAGAGCTACTGAAGCCCAAATTGCTGAAAAAGTTAATGCTGGTTCTGATACAAAGGTGTCAGAACACACAGGGCATCGCGGTTTGTTGTGTATGGGGCTGCTTAGCCACAGACCGGTCAGGGTGCCCATGCTGTCCACAGCCAAAAGCGTCTACAATGGGCATGTGAGCATCAAAACTGGACCACAGAACAATGGAAGAAGGTGGCCTGGTCTGATGAATCGCATTTTCTTTTACATTGTCTGGAAGGCCGGTGTACGTACGTACGGTGGAGGTAGTCTGATGCTTTGTCTAGTGGAGTCCATGCCTCGTTGGGTTAAGGCTGAGTGGCCCCAAACCTGCTCTTCTGGGGTCCCCGGCGGCTCTCGCGGCTCCTCCCCAGAAGCGATACCCCGCGGGGGTTACCTTGCGGGTGCGCTCCAGAGTCCAGCATTCGGCGTCCATAGAGGCCGAATGCAGGTCTCGGCACCGCCACCGGCGCTCACGTCATTGGATTTGATTGACAGCAGTGGGAGCCAATGGCTGCGCTGCTATCAATCTATTCAGTCAAGAGCCGAAAACCCTAGGCAGAGAGAGTCCCTGTTGGTGAAGTTTGAGGGCTCAGGTAAGTAAAATGGGGGGCGGGGGCTGGGGGGCCAGTCACTGACGGGTGTTCTTTCACCTTAATGCATTAAGGTGAAAAAAACATGAAGGTTTACAACCCCTTTAACATTATCATAACATTATGTCTGAAGAGTGTATTTTACTGGTCCTGTTTAACATCTGAACTAGAATACGCTTGTTGAATATAATGACTTTTTTATAACTCGATATGCCCTTTATATGTC